>JAWWLZ010000118.1:89047837-89067392 GCA_035041345.1 Poliocrania exsul
TAAATTGTAGCTCTGACTTATAATTTCTCTCATGTTGAGTTCATTTCTCCTGCTGGTTTACCTTTAAACCAGTACAGGTGCAAAAATGGATCTAAGAAATCATTAGCAGTTGCCTGTCTCTGACATTTTGTTAGCAGATCAGAGACATTGCTGTGCCTGCTTGGCTGGGGAGAAGAAAGGCAATGCTAACTCTTCTGCTTGTCCTAATGGTCCTTCCAACAGTGTTTTCCAATGAAGTGTTTTTCTTCCAGGCACAAGCTTTTTGGAAAGATTCAATGAAAGTCACGTACACAGAAGTGTAGACATAAATGTACAATTATTTAGCCTATTTTCTATCCATAATGTGGAAAAGCTGTAGAGGTTAACCAGTGCATGTCAGCTATTCCTATTTCTTTCATTTGGAGAGCAACTGTTCAATTCCAGTAAATTTATTTTTAGTAGGCTATAACCTTTTTGGGGGAGTATTTCATATTTTATAGGCAGTTTTCTTGGCTGAGTAACAACAGTGGTTTTGCGAGGATGTAGTATAATTGTCGATGCTTGTTTGATTTTACTGACTTTTTTAATTTTAATTTTTTAAACTTTTTAAATTTTTTTTTCCCCTAAAGTACAAATGCAAAGTTGATGGAACTATTGCAAACTGATGTGTGACTTACTTTAAGGAAACCTTAATGTCCAGAAGAGTTTCCATTTACCTCGAATCAGGTCCCAGATGGACACTTAAAAAAGGATTTCAAAAGTGTTTCACTACTTGCTCTTGACATAACTATTTTCCTTTTAACCTTGAGAGTCATTCAGTTTGATGAGAATATATGTGGATCAGAAATCTCAGTCTATAACCATTAATTTTGAGCTCTGAAAGAGTTCTGAAAAATATTTTACAATTATTTAATTGGTTTAATATGCATGTTCCTTTAAATGCAACGAGGTATAGTTCTTGCTCTCAAAGCAGAGACATCATATTATAACTTCAAGGAATAAAGTGTCAAGAATTATTTTCTACACACAGGTATCTGACTTAATGATGGGTGACTCGTATCCATTCCAAAATAACATAATAAATGTTTATAGGAGTTAATGTTACTTTGAGCTGCTGCATATATTCACAGACCATCCACTGCTTAAATTTCAAAATAAAACAATAATCACAAATGTTACTAGTTTAGGGGGCTTTCTTTCTTTTGGATGAGATGTTATACAATAATATAACATTTAAGAATATATATGTCTGTTGATTATTAATACTATTAGGGATATTATAAGAAGCATACTTACTGAAAGAGTATTACTTATAATTATGTTGCTACTGAGACTTCCTTTTTAATGGAATGGTATCATTCCTTACATGGCTGTTAGGGGGAAGAAAAAAAGAAAATGGCAAACAAAAAATAGTAAAATAATACTCTCTCCCATTTTTCTGTTCTATATTTCTATTTTCTTTCCCCTTTGTTTAATGTTTTTCTCAAAGACTATCATGAAGAGACTTTAAAAAAACCACAAAAAACCTAAGCAAAAATCTAAAAATATAATTAAAATATGTTTATTTTCTTTACATTTGTTGTTTTTCTCTTAAGTTTTCCCTCTTTTTCTTGAATCTGAAATACATTCAAAATATCTTCTGAAACAGCATTTAGAATTGATGACCCAGGTTCATTCAATGTTTTGCATGTTTACACCTTTAACTATGAAAAAACAGCAAAATTGACACAAATATGTTCCTTAAAAATTTATGTTTAAACAGTATATGAAATTGTATATTTACCATTTGAATGACAAAACTGAGGAAGTATAGCACCTAGAATAGGAAATTCTATACACAAAATGCAGTGAGGCAATTTTTCCAAGACTGTAAATGAACACAATTGCCAAAAGTTTTTAATTCTCTTTCATAATTTTCCTCTTGCTATTTACACAAGGTGGGTTGGTTTCGTGTATAACACAACATCATAATAAACCAAAGCACAAATCAACTATAAAAATGCAGATGAACATATGTGTAGACTATCCTTTTTACCACTTGAATAAAAGTAGTGTTGCTGATACAGTGAAAAGATCGTAATTATTTCAATGTAAAACTTTCAGCTGTACATTTAAAACCCATGGGGTTTGCACAAGAAGCATTTCCAACTGAATCCTCTAATGGTAATGTACTTTTCCAATAACAAGCTGCTATTCAGTAACCTCCCTCTATGGAACCCCCTCCCAGATTTCAAAATGTGCTGGGAATATCATCCTATATCATTCTGATTGATTGACCTTTTTCCTCCTTGATGAGTTCAAAAGTTGGATAACATTAATTATTTAAAACTCTGATGTACTCTGTGAACTATAATCATCCTTTGCTGCTATATTAAATGCACAGAACAAATGACAGTGGAAGTAATTGGAAAATCTGAGGTTCAGAAAGGTTAAGTGACTTTCCTGAGGTCACAATGTGGATTTTTTTGACCTCTTGACTTGAAGAGCCATATTTAGTTCCTTCTCCAGCTTAATCCAATTAGCAGTTTGATGAGCAGTTCATCCCAAAGAACAATTATTTTCAGCCATCTGCTTTTATCACATAGTAGTTGAACCTGCCTTATATGCTCTGTGGGAGAAGGACATGAGGTTAGACATTAGGTTTCCTTTTGCAGTGCCCAGAACTTAAGACAATCATAGCCCTTCCCTGCAAAATAATGAAGTGGGCTGGTGCACCTGCATTTTACTGTGCTTGTCCTGGACAAGCACCTGAGCCTCTGTATGATCTTTAGGAAGAGTCCTGAGTACTTGGATAATTTTTCTCTCCTACTTCAGCAGCTATAGCTATGGACATTAAAATAAACTGCTTTGTGTTGGCCCTAAAATAAATGTGCTGTAGCAGTTGGCAGATCTTTGCTTTAAATATACCATCATGAGAGCTTGTCAAAATATGGTGCTTCAATCAATAATGCATTAAATCCAACTGTAAAGTGGGTAGTTTTAGGAATGCATTTACTCCACATGATTGGGCATATTACTTACTGAGTAGTAGGGTTGGGTTTTTTTTGCATTTTCCAAACACTGTCAAGAAATTACAATCAGGCTGATAAAGGGAAAATTGCTACTAGTAAGGACCAGAGTAGTGGTTTTTTGCACTACTCTTTTTAGCTTATTGTGAAGTTATATCTCTGTCTTCAGTACAGGGTTTATTAAAAATACTTCTTCAGTAAGTAAGTTTTTATTTCTGACTGAAGATACTGTAAAACTGGAGTAGGATAAGGAAGAAGAAAAATCATGTGCAAAAGCATGGAGCTGAGCTCACCCAAGAGGCAACTTCTGCCTTTGAAGATGAACCTAACCATTTAAAGAAAGTGTTAAATATCTATATGAAAATACCTGGTAAAATATGCAGTTATTTGAAAGAGTCATAAGTATCCAAAGCATGTTGAAGTCCTAGAATCATAGAATGGTTTTTGTTAGAAGGGGCTTTTATAGATCATTTATTCTGCTGTGGGCAGGAACATCATTCATCTTCATTAAATCACTTCTAATAAATATTGGCAATGCACATTTAACAATGCAAAGAGGGACTTTTCAAGTGTAAGAAAAGGAAAAACAGGACATACTCAAATATATAGTATTTCTGGACAAGTATTCAATTACATATGGAGTCTGCCTAACCACCTCTGGAAGAATGTAATTGAAAGCAGCTACTGTGAGCAACTGCAGTCAGTTGCTGGATGGCTAATGCAGATACAGCATAGGAGGGCAGCAGATAGGATGACCTTTTCATAAAGCATAATTGTACTGTAAGATTGCTATTACCCAATGCTTTTAAACATAGTGAAAAATTAGTAATTTTGTGAGTTTGATGTTAGTCTGTAATTACTTGGACTTGCTGAAGTTAGTCTTAAGTAACAGATATACTACTGAACAATCATTAGTAACATCACTTAGACTACTAATCAATGGTTTTACCTTATTTTTTTTCTGGGCAAAAGTTACTTTTAATGGCAGAGTGTAATGAATAGTCAAACACTTGAGTGATTTTGTGTTATTGTTCAATAACCATGAACTATGACACAGAGATGAAAGCATGATAAAATAGCATGACACACAGCGAACAATTAAATGTGAGTGAAAGTCAGCATTGTTTTGTCATTATAGGAAATAAACCAGATTTTCTCATTTTCCTTATGTCACATGTCACTCCAAATTATGTGATACTTTGTTAGCATAACTTTAGGATGTTTTCAATATACAGGAGTGGCTTAAAATATATACATCAGATGAGATATCAATTTCTCTTCAGTTAGATCTTTGTGATGGCTTCAAGGACATAGGAGATTTCCCATGAAATTTGGAAATAGCCATCTGCTTGTTGGTTGTTAAGGCCATTCCAAACCAGCTTATATAAACTATACAATGAGTAGTAAAGTTTAATCTTCAATAAACAAAGCTGAGAGAAGAAACTTCCCACGGTCATACCACAAATGTCCAAGTGATTTTTCACTGTTTAAGAGAAGATTCTTGTTCATCAAAAGGAACATTACTATTGAAACACACTGAAGTATTACATGCTCTGCTTCACTGAAGCAAGATTCACTATATTCCAACTACAACTTTGATTCCTTCCATAAATAAATTTTTAGAATTACCTCTTTATGAGAAGCAATATTTTGCACTCTGCGTAATTCCATAACTTGAAGGAAGAAATCTTTTTGCAAAATCCTTTTCCACAGATGTTTCAAAATTAGATAGTATTTAAAAATTTACTATCCTAATTACTGAGGAAAAATTAAATAGCTTTGTTTTAGAATTAGTCTGGCCTCTTCCATCACTTGATATATGAACTATCTGAAGCCAAAAAGCTAATAACATTTCAAGTTAGGGTAAAATTTAAAAATTGAATCCAGCATATTTATTAGGTTTAAATATTAGGAAAATTACTTTGAGTATGTATGCTGAAATTGAATATCTGTAAGACATGGTTTAAAGGTAATAGTACATAATCAGTGCTTGGAATCACACATATAAACATGAAGACCTGGCCAAATTAATAGTCAAATACATTGGTTGAAATTTGCACTTCATCTTGTAGTGCTAATTTTTTTAGCATTTTACCTTTTAAAAGTCAATTATAGCTCTATGTTTACAATTTGTATTAGACAGATTTGTAATGACTTCAAAATAATAATAATAAAAGAAAATTAATAAATTAGTGGATTTTTCTTCCATTGAAATAAGCACTCTTATCACTGCCACTACACAGCAATTTGTGCAAAGGACTGAAAAGGTGACAGATTTTTTGCATACATGTAGCAATATACAGGGAACTTTTTTTTTTTTTTTAAAATGAAGTTCATTTTACCTTTCTAGGAAAAGTCAGCAAAATAAAAGAGTCATTCTTGTTACCCGTTTTGTAACAGCACACTGACTGTAAATGAGAGTCACTGGTGGAAAATATATGTCCTAACAATAATGAGCTTTACTGCTGTTGAAGGCAGGTATTTAAATAAATTTAAACATTCAATTGCATGTGTTTGTGTATGCCTGCTTTCATTCATCAATCAGTGTCAAATATATGCATACAAAGCCTCTCTGTAGAGCAAACACAGCTGCAAAAATAACCAAACTTTGAAAAGAAATTATTACATGACTTGGCGAAAATAAATTGCAAAATAAATTTTATTTTGAATAGGTGTTGATAATAATGAAATCCCAGAAAAATCTGCAACTAATTTCTGAGGATTTGCTTCCATCTAAAGTTATCTGTAGCTAGAAAGTTTAGATTTGCCTCATCATATAATGACATATAGATTCTTAGAAACCATTGTGTGGTGACTGGACTTCCTCATTTTCCAGAGAAATGGGTGGTACTAAACAGATTATGTTTGTAAGTAGATTAGTGTATATCATTGTCCATGTCCAGCAATCTCTGTTTTGAATAAATTTCTTTTTTGGATTGTGGGGGTTTTCTTTGTTTGATTTTTGTTTGTTTTATTTTCTCTTGCTAAATCTGGAGAATTTCTCAATTAATCAGGTTACTCTCCCAGCATCTAATGTAACTCATTCCACACTAACTTTTTGCCTTTGTTACAGTCACTGATAAACTACATTCAAAGTTAAATAAAACTAAATAAACAACAACAACAAAGGTAAACATGAACTTCAAATATTACTAGCATACATAGACATAGTTGGGTAATGTAGCATTTATTTAAGAAATTTTAAATTATCATTCAACAAGTGATGTTTAGAACTTCATTCCTATTGTTTGAAAGCTTTCTTATAATATTTTTGCATTCTGCATAATATCTATTCCTGTAAAATTAGTACAGAAGTTACTGTATAAAATTAAATTAATTACATAATACATTTTATCCTCTGTTCTAGTAGTGGTACATGGCATGCTTCTGACAATGCCTCTTTAATAGGTAAATTACTAGCCTGTGAGTCTTCTCAAAATGTGAAAATTAAACTAGATAAAAGTAAGTACAGTTCAATAGCAGTATTCAGTTTGTTGCACTGTTGATTGCATTCATTGGAGGAAGAAACATACATATTTAGAAGATGCCCTCAGGTAGAAAAGCTCATCTGAAACCTGTCAGGTTTTAAAGTTTCAGGTATGAGTGTTTACCACTGCATAAATTATAATGCATTTGTTGCATACCCATAACTTTCATGACTGTAATATTCCAAGATGAAAGCATACTTCTGATGTATGTTTTCCTCCCTGTTAATCTCCCAGAATAAATATTTTTATTTTAAGCAATATTATACTTTCAGCTCTTATTCATGATAGACTAATGCTTCCATGAGATTATTTTACTGCTGCTTGCACTTTCCTTGTTTTGGAAAGAGTTTAGTGCTACTCTGTGCAGAATTTCTAAAGCTAATTTATTGTTAATTCATGTCTATCCTCTCACTGCATCAAAATAATGAAGTTTTATAAAGTAAAATATCAAACCCCTTAAATATGCTAGATTATGTCATCTCCACTAGCCAGTCACTTAAGTACAATTTAAGTACACCTTTCTAATATCTAATATCACTGCACTTTAATGAACAACCTCTGAATCTCAAAATGTTTTCAATTTAAAAAAATGCAGTTTGTGCATGTATTTAAGAACATCAAGGTAGGCATAGCTTTTTCTTCTGAGGCCACTTGTCATGTCTTCTGATTAAGGAAGTACCTTCAGAAGTACCTTCAGTCAGATGGCACACAAACTCTGAGATGCAAATGCCCCCTGAGCCCCATGCTTGACAATGGCAGATGGGGTTTGTGTACAAGACCTCTGAGAGCTGTCTGTGACCTTGAATAAAACAAAGCACACTCCTCTCACATGTACCTTCTTTTTGACCTTTCATCAAACACAAAATGTAAAGTCTTCTTCCTCTCATTCTGGACTTGGCAACAACCTAGCACAGAAAACCTAAGAAGGCAACAACAAATGCATTAGGAGGGAATGTATCAGAACAGGCAGAAAGTGGACTGTAGTGATGGAGAGTGTTAGAGATTTAAAAGAGAGGGAATGATAGAGAAGACACAAGCTCAGAAATCATGTTTATCACTGCTTTTAGAGATTGGATTTCTTCTTATAAATTAAAAAAAATGAATTGCTATGATTTTGCAGAAATTGTTTTCTCTTAATTTGCATACATATCAGTCATTTTCTGAACATAACACCTCTCTCATCACACTCAATGTCTCTCAAAAAGAAGTTACATTGGGCTGAAAATAACATCAATTTTTATGCCCTCCTGCTGGTGCATATCGGCTCTGGGTACACCAGTCAACAAGAAGCATCCATTGAAAAAATACACTGGCATGTCATAATAAAGCTGTTTGAAATAAGAGGACATAAAAGTGCAGGACACAGTTTGTGCCCATCCTTCCACCACTGGTGGATACGCTGAGGCTTCCATGGATTTGAATTACATACTAGGGCAACATCCTAAGCATGTGCAAGCAGAGATGTGTTCTGTCTCACAAAGGAATGATGTCAAGATTCATGCCAGAGAAGAAGGCATAGTTTTTACTATTTTTTATGTAGCACAGCAAAGTTGCTCCAAAACCACTGAGCAGTCCTTTAAAGTCTTAGTGCATGTTATCAGTAGCATCTAAATCATGATAGGTCATCTGAACATTTACTAGAAAGTCAATTCTGGTTTTAAAGGAGACAAAGGCTAGACTTCATGGTATGAGAGACCAGATTTATATCTCACTGGATTGCTTAATTGGATTGAATCAATCAACTTGGTGGGGGGACGGGGAGCAGGGGGTCAGGCCTCCAGGTTGGAAGCCTCATGGTGGTATCGCAAGGCACAAGGACTGCAGCTCCAAAGATCAGAAGCCATGTGGCAGGGCAGCTGTCAATCAAAGGGTCTGCCTGGTAGCCCACCCAGGCCATGCTCCCTGGAGCCTCTGACAGGCTACACTGCCCTCACTGGCCTGGGGGGCACTGAGCAACCAGTGAGCTGGACGTCCCGCTGGGAGGGGTGACCATAAATACGGGAGCTGGGGGCTCAATTCTCCTTTTCTTCTCTGGCCCAGCCCTCACCGTATAACTCTCAGCGGTAACTATAAATCTCTTTTTCTAACTTCTTTCTATACTCTTTCTCTCTTCCCCTCTCCTTCTTTTTTTTCCTAATCTCTTTTCTTCCTTTACTCTTTCCTTAATCTCTTGTGGGTACCATAAAACTGATGGGTTACCTTTTACTTAGCTGCTGTAGACTGGTGTGTGTCGGGTGCTTTGTAAGATGTTTTTTCTCCTTGGTTGTATGTTACACCTGGGAACCTTTGCAGAAGTACCTATTTTCTCACTAAATTAAAAGAAGTCTCCTGGGAAACACATGTAACATTTTCTCTTTGCACAATTTCAAGGTATTAAGAACCAAAGGCTCTGCAAGAGTTTGGTGGGAACTCTTGGAGTCTTAAATATAAGTAAAACTCCTGGGCAGCTCATGCCTTGGACCCAGGGTTTTACACATAGCAGTTGTTGTCGTTGCTATAGTTCAGGCAGTTTTTCATGAGCAAAACTTATTCTGCAAAATAATTGTAATGATCTGCAATAACTGTGTTTGGTATTGCATGTGAAAAATCATGTATGAAGCGCAATTGTCATTGTGAACAATAACTGATAGTCTGATTATATCTTTATTAGCAAAGTAGGAAAATTAAGATCCTTTTCTAATTAATCAAACAAAATTAGAACCCCAGAAGGATACTGTATTGGCCTTGTTAAGATGCTCCAATGCTAACTTAAGAAACTTGTAAGTTACTTTTATTAGGTTTCTACAGACTTTGAGAGACTGAACATTTTGAAATGAAAAATATATCTCAGAAGTGGAGCAAATGTAAGAATATGAAAGAAATAGGAAGTTTGCGACCAATAAAAAAGAACAGAAAATAATTAAGAAATTAAGAAGATAGCAAGGTTATTTACTTCAAACATAACATTGGAACTTAAATGCTTTAAATTCTGGCCATTCTTTATTTATCCCTATGTATTTTGTCTGAGAAATTTCCTTGGACCACTTTTTAAGAGCCAAAGACAATTATAAGGGAGCCTAATTACGATTCAAAGCACCATAGTGTTAAATAAAATGCAATTAAAGTTTTTCCATGTAACTTGATAAAATTATGCTGGTGAACAATTTTTAATATCATACCTGAGTACACCTTGGAGATGTAGGTCCTGGCAACTCAAAAGACAACATTGTACATGTATCACAGCATATTTTAAAAGTTATTGAAACAACAATAATGCATTTTTCCTCTGTACTGGGTTTCACAGTACTAAAGGTTTGCACTATTGCAATGGATTGTATCTTACTAGTAGTGCATAGGTATTTGTAGATGTTGTTTACCCTTCTTAGGGGATCTTTAAACGTGAATTATTGCTTTCTCTTGGGGTATAGTTCATAGCACTAGGAGTTTAAAGTTCTACTACACTGAAAATTATTATGTCAACTCCTAAGTACAGAAAAAAGTTTATTCAAAGTTATTCCAGAACATCTTTTGTTTCCTTCCTCCTAGAACTAGCTGAAATTGTACCACTCCAGTCTGCTCATCTATCCCCAAAATACACTATCTGAAACTCACTAAAAGGTTGTGTGTCTAATTTTTCACATTCCTTTTATGTCCTCTTTGATGTAAGACTAAACATGCATTATCTCTGATACATTATTTCCATTCAGGAAATGTGTTAAAAACAGTGACCTCACACCCAGCCACACCAGAACTGTAACTACAACTACAGTGTATATGGTTAGATGTGTTGATTAACAGCAGCATTAACATCAGTGTGGAGACACAGGTTTGTTTCGAGACCCAGAACATTTCTGCCACAGAACAGACCTCACTGAGCACAGGTAATGCACTTGGAAATGCTCAATAGAAACCAACGCTGCATAGAAAGGATCAGATTTTTATAGGCCAAAGAAGTTTTACATATAGTTTTAAGACAATCAGTAACAATGGATCTTGTATGTTCCAATAGCGTGCTGGGATCACAAGCCAGCTGAGTGTAGGAATGCTTTAAAACAGAGGTTCATGGAGTCTCTGCTAGACCAGCTGAAGATGGTGTTGCAGTAATCAATTCAATAGACTCTTATCCACCGAAGAGGAACTGACCATCCTGTTCTAAAGATTTGTATCCATATAATAGTATCCCTGTGTAAAAAATCACACTCAGAAACAAAACAAAACAAAAAAATTAAAGCACTAATTCTTTGAGTGTCTATGCAGCACAGACCTAGAATGTGTAGACCCTTCCAAGACTAATGATGCAATACATTGTATCTTATTAGCATTACCCATGTCACATTGTTTAGGAAATTTATCACTGCATGTAAACTTTTCTTTTTTCTTCACTAAGTTCAACTCCAGTATAGTTTCTTACCTCAGACATGATGTACCTATTTCTAATGCTTTTTCTGTGTTTAGGTGGTGGTGTTTGTTTTTTTCCCCACAAAATGTTGGATACCATGCATACAATTCTGTAGTTGTTGAGTATTCTCCTGTTATATTGTCCTACTGAAATTACCTCCCTCAATTTTTAAACTACCTGACAATATGATTAAAAATACTTATTTAAGGACCAAAGGTGCTCCAAGGGGCCAGAGGCTTTTCTGAGCATGAACCTAAATCTGTATCTTCAGTAAGAAACTTATCTTCTTACAGTCAACAGCTGTGTGATGTAATAAAAATAAATAAATCTCCAGGTTTTTTCCAAGTAATATTTTCTCAGTGTTGATTGGTTATTAGATTTGTACATTCAGTAATCACTCTGGGCTTGAGGTAAATGAGTTAGATGATGCAGTGACCAACTATTGTAGCTTATTAAAATCACAACCATTTGCAGATCCGTTCCAGACTTCCTGTATTCATAGCTATCATAATAATAAGGTGCAGCTAAAGGTACAGCTCTGAATAATTCAGGATGGAAGTTTCTAGTGGTTTTTGCTTTCCCTTCTTTTTATTTATTCTCTGCATCATTGCAATACCACTTTTTCTCCTTTTCCCATTATCTCTCTCTTCTCTCCTATGTTTACTTTCATTTCAATTGATCTCCCCATCTACCTCAGACTATTAAAAAATGTGGGCATATTTTAACATATTTTTATGTTCAGTGTGGTTTTTACATACTCAGTAAAATTTTTTCATGCAAAACAAGACATTAACATAACAAATATTGTGCAGTGTCAAAAGCTCATGCTGTATAAGATGGTTAAGCTTTTGACTATCCTTTGTTAACAATCTTTTCCTAGTTCTAAGTTGAAGAATATTTAATTTATTTCTGTACTATTCCTCTTAAATTTACTCTTTTTCTCACAGAGTCATGATGCTATACAGTTACTTGAGATGCTTCTGTTTTAAAAGTATATAATAAACTCCACTTCATAAGCCTTGGGAATAATAAACCTGTGGCATGAATGGTGTATGGCAGTGTTAATGAAGGGCTAACAAATAGGCCATTAAAATAACAACAACAAGGAACAGTAAGTTTAGCTGGACACTAAACAAGTAAAGGAGAAAAAAAAATTCTTCAGCAGAAAAAAAATAAAAAAACCCAACCAAAACTGTTGAAATATTGTAGAATCTCAGACATTCCATGGAAATCACACTATCAGTTTACAGTTACTATTGGTGTGTTACAAAATGCAATTATTTGTATTTTAAAATTTGACTATGCTACTCAAGCTTCCATGTCATCCATTTTTTTTTTTTTTTTTTTTGTAATCTTCAGTTACTTGGAGACATTTATGACATGGAAATAAAGTCTACTTACTATTACATATCCTGTAATAGGTCTTTTAGGTTCTGCCCTTGCAGATATTCAGTCCATTTCTCTAACTCTCTTAGAACTTTATCAAGACTTCAGGTCTGAGAAATTGAAATGTCCATACTAGAGCTGATGGAATTGCATAGCAAGATATAATTGCCTTCAAAACATACCAGCACAACCTTTACCTTCGTATTCTCAATTTATTCTCTACGGGAAATAAGCAAAGCAAGGAATTTTTCTGATTGAGTTCCTGAAGTTTTCACTGATAACACTGTAGGAGTAAAATGGTATGAAAATGTCATCATATATATTGTGATAAACATGTTTTTTATAGATGACAACTTGATAGAAAATAACATCATTCTTCATTATTCTTAGGACCCTAGCCCACACCAGAACTGAATCTGAAGAGACATACGTAATTGTTTAGTATTAGTGTAAAAACAATCTCTAAGCAGTTAGTCTTTCAACTGAGTAAGCACACAGCTTTACTAAACTATTAAGTTAATGCACAAACAAATGAGGATGACCTTTTTGTTGTTTTAGTCCTTTGTAAGACTTAAATTACTGTCAAAGAGAGAGAAAGATGGTAATAGAAAGCTATGGCTATTTCTATACATTCCAGATACATCTTCTACAGCATTCTCATACTTCATTGATTCTCTTGTCTTTAATGATCATTGTTAATCTGTGCAATAGACAAGGAGAATACTAACATCGATGAGCAGTCAGTACTTCTTTCAAGTAGATCTTATAGCAGCCTCTAAACGCTTGATATGCTGATCACAGACCTTACATATGGATGTAATTGATGTAATTAACAAAAATAATTGTACTGCAATCGTGACTGTTTCCAAGGAAATGGTTTGCAGGAAAAATAAGTTAGACTTACATAGCTACCATCTCCCATACTCTGAACACATTTTATAGCATAAACATTTGTCTGCCATTTTTCCTTCTATTTTTTTAGACTTGTTTCTTTTAGTGTCTCCAGTACTAAAGCTAAGGAAACAAAGACTCCATTTTAACAGGTTGTAAAATACAGCTATTTCAGATAGATTTTTAAGATATCTGACCTGGTGTTCCATTTTATCACACTTCCTTGTTGAAGCTCTTCTTGCTCCACTTGGCCAGGAAAAGGTCTGTTGCCCTAGCATAACCAGGGATTTTGCTGTGCTGGAAAGCTGCATTCTGTTTCTGGTGAAACTTGATGCAGGTAACTTTTCCAGTGAAAACAAAATCAAGCAGATAGATAAAATTACTTCAAGAGAAAGAATGTACTCCATCTCAGTTCCAAGACACCAGATGGCACATTTAACCATCTCAAATCTGTGCAAGTATTTAAGTCAGGCTTGCAAATGCAGTGTAACCTTTGATGTAATTTGTTTCACACTGACTATAAAACTTTCATTTTGAGTCAGAAAAAAATCACATTCATGAGTATGTGCCACTTCTTATCCTGGAGGCTGACAGATCAAAAAAACGTAAAGATGTCTCTACTGTATGCAATTGCAAAAGGTAGATGTAGCCTCAAAATTCATTTCATCAAAGTAGGCCAATAGTACTCTCAAAATAATTATAGAAATGTGACATAATTTTGCTAGTGAAAAGTAAATATGAAACTGCTTTGGTCTGTGTAATTTTTATTATTACTATGATTTTTTTTAGGTGACCATGTTCATAGCCAAAATAAAAGCCTATAAACTATAAATATATTAACCAGGATATAACTGAACAGAAGCATAATAAAGTAGTATAAAGTAGTGTAAACAGAAACAGTATATAAGCATTCTGTTAGACTGTTCTGGCATAGCTAAAGACAATGTAGTCTTAGTTTGAGAAGATTTTGAGGAGTGGATACCTCGGACAGAAGTCTCCTTCCTCTGATTCAATAACCCTGGCTCTCTCCGATACACAGAGCAAGAGAGAGATCAAATATGCCCAGATGGAAGTGGGGAGGGAAAACAAAACAAAACAAAAAACAAAACAAAACAAAACAAAACCACACAAACCCCAACAAACCTTTTACCAAAAGAATGCTAAACAACAATACTGATAAAACTGGGTTAAGCAAACCAGAAAATTCCCAAGTTCCCTGCCCATTGGATAAAAATGAGATGTCAGCTAGCCTTCCCCCACTCATTAACATCTGGTAGGAATGTTTTGGAAGGTCAGTGCTGGCACAGGCAGTTGTATCAGGGTTGCGGATCCCCAGACAACTGGAGGAACCCATAAGACATCTGTTGTATCCAGCTTTGAGACCTGGTCACTGAAACTCCAATGGTGGCTGGAGTCCTGATCTGCCACGATGGTGGTAGAAGTCCTGTGGAGTGAGGGAAGGAGACCCTCAATCTGATGACTGAACTCTGAGTGTGGTTCTTTTATTGGGTTCAGGGTAGGTGGAAATGCCTCTGGTACCTCCTAAGGGGTAGGTAGTTCCTCATTGGATGATTAATACTGGATCATGGGACATTTCAAGAGTCTTTGACACCTTCTAAGATGTTATGGCTGCCTGTTATGTCAGCACAAGTGGATTCATTATGTTTATCAACAGAGAGGAATATCTTCAGGCAGTATGTGTGAATTATCTTGATGCTTCCCCAAGGTGAGTTATCACCAATGAGTCATTTGTGTAAGGACAAAGAAAAGACACCCAGCTAGTAGACTGAGGTGGCAGGTGTGCATGTCCTCAACACCTGGATAGTCTGAGTCATTAGCATTCTAGTCTTTTCACACTTGTGGATACATTCTTCCCCTAGGGTAATAGAGTACCGGCCTTATCTTAAGTCCTTCCCCACAGTGTAAATTAGTAGGCATGTTTGGGGAAAAGAGAAACAAAAAAAGGTGGATACCAGAGTCTTTGTGTAACCCAGGACAAATGTATGAATATTTTGCATAAGTATATGATCTGTGTGACCATCAAAGGGACAATGAAAGTCAAGGAGTTGCACATAGTATGGATTCAAACAATAAAAGTTAGTAAGAGGACAGGATAAGCAAAAGAAGACATACAAATAGACAAGGCATTCTACATGCATCCTGTATTCAAATACATTAGAAAGAGGTATCCAAAAATACATACTACATTCAAAAATGGTGAAAGCATTATCAGGAGCAGACAAAATCCCCTCATAGAGCCTTTGTGAGGGGCACAACAGTACAAAAACATCAGGTATAAGCCAGGAGAATCAAAGAAAGAACACAGACTCAGTTCAGTTCTGATGTGTCTCAGCAATAAGGTCCATAGACCAATCTCCTGGGCCTCAGCAATTAACAGTCACCATGGAGTGTTGAAATCCATGATAACTAAACAGCTTTGGCTCCACAGAATTGTAAGCTCTGAGCTTATTTATGATACAAGTTCTAAAGACAAAGTTTTGAAAAAACAGTAATAATGATTATTATTATGTAAGAAAAAGCCAGTAGCATAAGGTGTTAATGAATAGTTTTAGTAAAATTCTTTTTTCTTATGTTTGAAGCATCTCATCACAGTTGTGTCTAGATACTGAACATACATATCTACTCATACATATATGCATAAAAGCTTATATAGTTGTAACAGTACTTACTACTTCACCAAACAAAACCTACACTATGTGCTTCTAGTACAGTTTGCACTTCTGACCTATTTACCAAACCTTACAAATTCATAAAAATAGAAAGGGAGGGACAGGCAGTGGAAGTTGTAATGAATTTTATTCTAATACATTTCCAAATGCTTGTTCAAGGTAATGAAGCATTACTAAAAATGATAATGAGAACAAAACACTTAGAAAGACTATCAGTGCATATTTCAATAGTTTCTACTTTACCTTCCAATGAGAATTACCTTTGTTTGTAACTCGAAGCTCTTACAGTTTTATTGCAAAATCAGATTTAATCACTTTTGTTTGAATTGCCCTACTACAACTATTAAAAGTTTGGTTTTGTTTTTCTTCAGGTCTTCAACATCAAAGAAGAATGTACTTAACAATTACGGCTAGTTAGGTTGCTACTTTTTTCTTCATTTTGCAATAACAATTAAATGCTCCTTTATGTTAAGTTTTATTTCAATACTACATTTAAGAATGTTATGTGCTATCAGCAAAAACACTATACACAGAGCATTGATGAAAAAGTACTGCTATTTAACACAGAACTAAATACACTGTCAAATAATTTAAGTTTTACCACAGAATTGCATATACTTTCTTTAATGATCTACTGAGTATCAACGTGCACTAAGCTTTTTAACAAAGGTAGAAAATAAATGTAACTTCGTAAGATTTTACAGAAAAAATACATATCTTCTTATGAATGCTGCAGCTGTATTGGAAGACATTACTCCTAATAGCTGTTGAGAAATGCCACTTACCAGGAGTTTGACACTTTTCATAGTAAAGCCAACAGAGAAACTGTTTGAGCATTCCTAACCAATTAAAGTGTAACCTCAAATCATTTTATGTTAGAGTAGTCCTAACACATGAGATGGCTCAAGGCAACTTGGCTGTCTTAATTTAAAATATATTCAGTTCTAAGTGTTCTAAAATTTCTACTACTGAACCATTGAGTTATGATAGGGTCCTAAACTGTTCTTGTCTCCAAAGTAGTGATGTGGTTATGTTCTCATTCTGTCAGTACTTTATAGAAGCTGCATCTTGACTCTAATTTAGTCTTACCAAACTTCTTGTTTTTCCTGGTTGTTACTAAAAACATGAAAGATAATTACATAGGGTGAACTTACTACTTTTACTGTAGCTGCAACAGAAAGTATTATTAATTGAGATTTTGTTAGTGCACAGACTGTACCTTTTGAATGTAAATATACTGCTATCCTGCTCCTCCACATTTCATAAAGTTAGGAGCACTTAATTCTTTTCTTATCAGACATAGTCTTAAGATGTTGTGTTAAATACTTCTTTTGCTGACTGGAAAAAAATAAAAGGATTTTAGCTTTAGATTCAGAATGTAAAAAATATGCTGAGAAAAAAAATCAGGGAACTAACTTTTCTAAAGGGTAGATGCTCAAAAAGCCACTAATCTCTGTTTCAGATTCCCATGACTGGAATTTAAATATACAAACTGACTTTTTAGTCATAGAGAGAATTAAACAATTTTGTGATGTGATTCATTTCACTCTAAACAGATGCCTGAAAGAGGTCAGATAAGCTGCATCCTAAAAGTGCATCTTTACATCTAAAATAAAGGAAGTCTCAAGTGAGTAGAACAGTTGTAGTCTATATTAAGTTTCTGTTTTTCTGACATTACATTTTCAATTGGAAATCTATTTTAGGAGCCAGTGTGAATTCTAAAATACATTTTTTTTTCCTTTTTTACTTTATAAATCTGAACTGTGATACAGACATTTTAAACATCACTTATTTTAATTCTCATTCAATCACCCATAGATTTTGTCACACTGATTTAAATTGCTTTTCCTTTCAATTCATATTAATTTGATGTTTTTAAAGTATGTCTCTATTTTTTCTCTTATAAATAATAACTGCCAATAATGAACTAAACATCAATGTTAGAGAAAGAAAATTGATGTATTTTAAGGACGTAATAAAAAAAATACTGTTCAATTGAAGATTTCAAAGCTATTACCATAAATCTGCTTGTAAAATTATTAAATATTCATAAATTGAAAAGGATCAAAATGCTGCAAAGGTTAAAAACTCAATCATTTAAAAGTTAAGATGCATTAAATGCTTACTAGTGCATACATTAAATGCATAAATTCATTATAAGTTGGCGACAGCAGCATTGGCTATGTAACTTCTGGGACAAAATACCTGGAGTTAGGCAGTGGGTTCTTGGAGTCAGGGCAAGCCAAAAGAGAGTGGAGAGACCTGGCAGAACCTGGAAGCTCTTATTGTGAGAGGCTGGCATGGCAAGGGCATTGCCAGACCAACTGCAGGAAATTTAAGCAGCTCCAGGGAGACTCAATACCCTTGAGTGAATCTCATCCGGTCTCATGGACTTGTGAGTGGATGCAGTCTACCTGGAGTTCTGTAAAGCCCTTAATAACAGCAGCCTATGGCTTAGATGAATGCACTCTTCATTGGGCTGAAAAGTGGCTGGTTGGCCAGGCCCAGAGGGTGGTAGTGAATGTAGTTGGTGACCGATCACTAGTAAGGTTCCCCAAGGGCTCAGTATTGCTATCAGTCCTGTTTAATATCTTTATTGAGAATGTGGACAAGGGGATCAAGTCAATTTGTAGATGACACCAAGCTGACTGGGAATGTTGATCTTGTGAAGCGTAGAAATGCTCTTCAGAAGGATCTGGGCAGGCTGGATCAATGGGTTGAGGCCAATTGGATGAGGTTCAACAAGGCAAAGTGCCAGGTCCTACACTTGGATCACAACAGCCCAATTCAGCAGTACAGGTTGTCAGAAGAGTGGCTGGAAACAGCCCAGTGTAAAATGACCTAGGGATGCTAGTCGACATCCCTCCTGCTACACATGAGCCAGCAGTGTGCCCAGGTGGCCAAGAAGGCCAGTGGCATCCTGGCCTGTATCAGAAATAATGTGGCCAGCAGGACCATGGCAGTGATTGTCCGTCTGTACTTGGCACTGGTGAGGCCACATCTCAAGTCCTGTGCCCAGTTCTGGGCCCCTCACTACAAGAAGGACATTGAGGTGCTGGAGTGTGTCCGGAGAAGGACAATGAAACTGGGGAAGGATCTAGAGAGTATGTCCTATGAGGAGCAGCTGAGGCAGCTCAGATTGTTTAGCCTGAAGAAAAGGAGGCTCCTGAAAGACCTTGTTGCTCTCCACAACTACCTGAAAGGAAGGTGTAGCCAGGTGGTGTCAACCTCTTTTCCCAAGCAACTAGAGAAAGGAAAAGAGGACAGAGTCTTAAGCTAAACCAGGGGAGGTTCAAGTTGAACAGCAGGAAGACTTTCTTCATGGAAAGGGTTGTTAAACATGGAAAAGGACTGTCAAGAAGGAGGTGGAGTCACCATCCCTACAAGTTTTCAAGATATGACTACATGTGGCACTTACCGCTATGGCCTCATTGACAAAGTGGTGTTTCGTCAGAAGTTGGACTCAATGATCTTGGTTGTCTTTTCCAACTTGAGTGCTAATTCCATGATCTTTGCAAATTATCCAGAAAAAGTGTATTATTCTTTTGTATTAGATTTGGAGATTCATGATTTTACTTATTATTTAAAAACATTACTTTTATGATTTTGTGGAACCTCTGCTGTGAGGTGATGGCCTCTCTGATAAGGCCTGATGGACTGAAGGAGATGCCTCAGCCCCTGAAGGGGTGCTCCAGCTGAGGACAAAGGCTTTCAAACTGATAAGATTAACATAGG
>JAWWLZ010000118.1:89067492-89093194 GCA_035041345.1 Poliocrania exsul
CTATTCTTACTTTATAAGACCAGCTCTGTTTTGCTCTATAGTAACTTGCTTCACTTTCAAGGTGCAGTTTCTTTTTTCAACATGTATGCTGATAAGAAGAAGCTCTGTTCTTTCTTTTTGTTTTGTGTTAAGGTGAGAGTGGTGTGGAAGATATTTTATTGTCTTATGTTATAGAAAGAGTGTCTGGATAAATGTTTTAGGTGGCTGTGTTTTTAGTTAGTAGTTCTTGTTGCTAGTTTCTGTCTGTTGTAAAAATGGGATACATTGCTGTATTGTAACTTGAATTTAGTGTGTTTGTTGAATGTGTTTTGTGCTGGTTTCTTTTGGGGTCTTTTATTATCAGCTAAATACAATCTTGCAGCTGAACGTTATCACCAGCAAAGCAGAAGCCACAATAACTGTCGTATATTTGTATTAATAAATGTTATTTCAGGAGCTGTTGTGAGAAAAGTTCTTTTTTAGCTTAAGTGTGGCTTCACATTAGAAGTCAGAACCCCTTCCATCCTGTGTGCTGTCAGTTAAAAGACAGACAGTGTTGGGTACATAAGGATCTGATTATCTGGAAGTACTTACAGCTAATAACTTTTAATTAATACCGTTAAGACTAGAAATCTTTGCATTTCTGTCTCCCTTCTCCCTTTCACGTGACACTCTGCCAATGAAACAAAGATAAATTTTCTGAAGTGGCATATTAAAAGCAAAATGATCATTTACCAGTTAATAAGTAGCCATAGTGTTCTCTATTGTACAGATTGAATTATAATTTTTAAAGTAAAATACTGTTTTCAACAGCAATCCTTCAAATCCAGTGTGACTTCAGGTTTGTGTTTTTAGCATTTTATGGAAATAGCTTGCATTTATTTGCATACTGAAGGAAGGATTTCAGAATGCACCCTAGAGCTTTATTAAATTTGCCTAGTGGAATATTATTCCAGAGCTCTTTTATTAAAGAGCACACATTGAAGTATTTTAGGAAAGAGCTGAAGCAATAACAGTTACCAGAATTCTTCAATGTCCATTAAAAAAGCAAAAATACTCAACATTCAAAACTGATTTAGGAAATTATTTTACTACTGACATTACTTTCTAAAAATACTTTGCAAACTCAGTATCTATGTTTTGTTTGTGGCTTTTTGTTGTTTTGTTTTGGTTTGTTTGCTTGTTTAGGATTTTTAGTTGGTTGAGCTTTTTTTATTTGTTTTTCTATCTCCTTTCTCATGTGTTGGTAATGGATGCTAACAGTCTAAATTGTGTTTACTTTTTTCAGGTACCTACATCAGTTCTGTATATCTGAAATGTGAAAATATTTTTCTCAGTATTTATTGTAATTACAAGAATATAAGAGGATATGCTCCAAAAAAAAGTGTAAAAGCAGTTTTATTAATACAGATATATAAATACAAGAATGTTTATCAAGTATTAGCCTTCTGGTCAGTCTTAGAAAGGACTTTAAGTATTTCCTCTTTAAGGAAGAAGATATGTCCTCTTTACTGTGTACCCTTCCCCACAAGGAACTTGCATCCCATATTGCCTGAGTGTTGTTTTTTATCTATGTTACACATTCAGTAGAGCTGACTTACAAGGACCAATCTACACTTCAAGAATTAAAAAAAGAAAAAATAGAATTACTTATTCTCGAAGGCCCTCTCTGAAATATTAACCTTCCCAAAGCAGACTTCCCTAGTTATCCATGAAGTAGGTAATGCCTCTTGTTTTTAAGATTTATGACCAGCGTTCAAAATGCTCCAGGCAAATTTTAATTTAATAGATCTCCTTAGAGGTGTCAGACCTAGAAACTAAAAGTCTGAGACTTTTATTCCCATCCAAATTTATATCGCTGTTTCTCTTGGCAATAATTAGTTTTGCTTAGTTGCAAACTGCAGTGAAAGTGATATGATGGTGACAAATGCTAAACATTATGTAACCTGGCCTACTTATAGGCATACTATGTATACTTAACTTCCAAAGAGGGATTTTTTAACAAAAAAACCTCCAAACTTAAGTGAATATTAATTTGACTATCAAGACAGTGGATTTAAACAGGACTAAAATTATTTAAACATTGCTTGAAGTTCAACTGTACTAATTTAAGCTTATACAACACCTGAATTACAAAGTAACAACTATATCTAGAGTACTCAGAATGCCTTTCCCCTCAGATATTTTCAGGAACAACAAATGTTAAAAACATTTTTACTTCCAGACAGAATGATGTGAGTGACACAGTCTAAATCTACTTAAATTTTGATTCTCTTCCATTACTTATGAACATATATATCTGAAGTATTTCCTTTTTCTTCTAAAATAAAATCAAGAGTCTGCTCACAGTTAGCAAGAAATGATGGATAGTGTCAATGAGTATTATTGCCTAAGAAGCAAAGTGTCCAAACTTCTGCATTAAGATCAATTGGGTTTTGTTATTGGTACTGTAAGTTGGATACGACATTCAAGTTCAGGAAATAATTTCATTTTTATTCTCCATGGAAATATTTGACCTACAGACCACTTAGATTATTTGGGATTTATAAAAACAGCTGCTAGTGGCAAGGAGAGTGACAGTACTTGAGATGTTACTTTTAGCTCATTTCTATAAAAAAGGTTGTACTTGTAGTCAGACTCACTGTCACTTCCAATCCATTTTTGTATTCATCTTCTAGCTGTCATTTCCACGCTTGTTGAGCATCCCTGC
Organism: Poliocrania exsul; assembly: GCA_035041345.1. NCBI lineage: Eukaryota > Metazoa > Chordata > Aves > Passeriformes > Thamnophilidae > Poliocrania > Poliocrania exsul. The sequence continues at coordinate 89,070,182 of JAWWLZ010000118.1, forward strand.
CACACAATACTTTGTTCACAGCCACTAAGGGCCAAATATCCCCTTTTCATACAGAACAGGATTCTTATTGACTTTGATGACAGTTGTACTCATGTAAGGAATAAAGTTTAGTTTACTGTCTCTTATAGTCAACAGTGCCATCAAAGAAAGTTTAGCTTGTTTTATTATTGTTTTTTTTTCCATATACAGAAAAACCCAGCACAATCAAGACAAAGCAGTGTATTTCTTCTTTTCCTTGTACTTGCTGCATTTACCAAAACTTATCACAGATTCCACTACAATTCTTTCTTTTGTCATCAGAAATATCAGAAATAGCAGCTGTTTGTAATGTGAAATATTAAATTGGAAATAGTATATGTATGTATAAAATTATGAGTTATTTGCATCATCATGTCGATTATATTTCAAAAATTCTTATCATCATACTTTTAAAAAAGTTACTGCATTGGGAGCCAAATAAGTTAAGTCACACTCACCTTAAAACCTAGTGGTCAAGCTGTCAGTGTTGGTAAGAAAGGTTTAAAACATATCAGTGTAAAATTAAATTAGGATGGAATGTATATTTAAAAAAGATGAAATCACTGCAAACAGAAAACTAATTTCTTAATCTTGCTGGAAAGATATGATTGTCATAATTTTGAATACTTGGAAATAGTCTTATCCTCTTCTTTATGAAACCAGGTTAAATAAAAAAAAGGCAGAGGACTGTGAAAATCTTATATAATATGCATTAATGTGTCTGTACTATTAACTAATGTGTCAAGTTAAGACTAAGCACTAAAACTTTTTTTTTCTTTTCTTTTGTTTGGGGAAAATGCTATTTCACCATAAAATACCATTTGATATCATAGGGATTAAATTTACCCTCTTTCTTACCTGATGAACTGCTAACATTATCAGTAAATTTGAAAACCAATCAAGTATGTACTTCTATAATAATATACATGTGGTAGTGAAAAGTGCTGTACTGGGTTGACCCTGGCTGGATGCCAAACACCTACCAAAGCTGCTCTATCCTTCCTCTCCTGAAGTGGACAGGGGAGAGAAAATGCAATGAAAGGTTCATGAGTTGAGATAAGGGTCAGGAGAGATCTCTTACTGAATACCATCCCAGGCAGAAAAGACTCAGCTTGGGGATGTGACTTGAATTTATTACTAAAAAAATCAGAGAAGGATAATGACAAGTAAAATAAATCCTAAAAACACCTTCCCCCCCCACTCCTCCCTCCTTCCCAGTTCCACCACCTCCCCTGCAGTGGCACAGGGAGATAGAGAATGGAGGTTACAGTCAGTTCATCACATGTTGTTCCTGCTTCTGCTCAGGGATAGGAGTCCTTCACCTGCTCCAGTGTGGTGTCCCTCCCCTGGGAGAAAATCCTTCATGAATTTCATTAATATGAGTCCATCCCATAGGCAATAGTGAAATGCAACATGGATCACTCTACCACGGGTGCAGTCATTCAGGCAGAGGCTGCTTCAACATGGGTTCCCCACAGGGTCACAAGTCCTATTGGGGAACCTGCTTCAGTGTAAGCTCTGCTCTCCATGAGTCTGCAGGTTCCTGCCAGGAGCCTGCTCCAGCATGGGTTTACCACAGGATCAAACTCCTCTTCTGGGCATCCATCTGCTCCTGCGGGGGTCTCCTCCATGGGCTACAGGTGGATTTCTGCTTTACCATGGTCCTCCATGGACTGCAGGGTCTTCACCAGGGACTGCAAGGGAATCTCTGGTGTCTGAACCACCTCCTCCCCCTCCTTCTACGCTGGCCTTGGTGTCTGCATGGCTGTTCCTCTACATATTCTCACTTTGCTCTTCTCTGGCCACAATCGCATCTACCAAATGACTTTTTTTGTCCTTCTTTAATATGTTATCACAGAGGCATTACTATCATTTGTGATTGGCTCAGCCTTGGCTAATGGCAGGTCCATCCTGGAGACAGCTGGCATTGACTCTGATGGACATAGCAGAAGCTTCTATGAGGTTCTCACAGAAGCCACCTCTATCTCCCCACTACTAAAATCTGGTGATGCAAATCCAATAAAGGTACTATAAAAGTATTCTTTATATTTCAGTAGTACAAAGGAAGTGGAGAGGAGATGACAGTTGAACAGTCTCTAACATATTCTACTCTTTGCCGGTCCTAGCTATCTACAGAATAGTCCAATTACTCTACTGGAGTTGCTGTAAATTGAAGTGAATAAAAAAGCAGATCCAAAACTCTTATCAACTATAAATGTGAAAAATACAAAAAAACCCGAACCAAAATTAAACAATTCCCTTTAAGATATTAATAGCTGAAAATTAAGTCTTGGTTTCAATATCACAGTTCTAGATTTGTATTTTTGCATAATTAATCAATAAGTTTTATATAATATAAATTTGGAATATAAAATATTGACAAGTGTCTTCCCTGTTATTTGGGATCATGTTTTCCCACATTTTCAAACTTTGTAAATGAAGGTGTGAGACATCTTAAGCAGTTCAAAGAAATCCCAGAAAACTTCAAAAAGCTTTGAATACTCAAACTAATTACTTAAAGGCCAATTGTCTTGAATAAATAGGGCCAGATCTCTGTAAATCTGCATGCTTAGATCTTCTATACCTGTACAGCTGAAAGTCATGTACAACAGCTGTTCATCTCAGTAAAGCTTAATTTTTTTCCCCCCTTCCTTGGAAAACATTTCTGTTCATTTCTGTTGACAAAGATGTTTTAAATACCCTATTCTTAGCCTTTCTCTTTGGCTCTCATTGATTTGGATGCAGGCCTTCTTTTTTTTCATTACACTGAGATAGTACTGGTGGTCCCAACTAAACACTGTAGTTTGCAAGAGACAGGATTTTCATGAAATATTTTAAGATTTGGAATGAAGTGAAGCACCATATACAGGAGTCTGTTTTTCTGCATTGACTTTTTACAGAACTTTAGACATATAAGTTCCTAACTTTGTACATTTTTATGTGTCCAAACTTAAACAGGATGAATATGGATTCCTGTATTCATTTTCATTATCTTGCCTGTATTGCACTACTTAAATATTTCAAATTGTTTGGCTGGAAATGAAAAAATAAACAATAATTTTCTTTAGTAATTTGAGGTTTTTTTACAGATTTGATTCTTTTCCCATCTTTTTATTTTTCCTGTTTTATCTAATACAGCATTAAAATCTTTATTCAATGTGAAAGACTGTGCTTCCCTTCCTCTCCTCTCAAAGGCAGCTGTTCTTTGGATTTGCCATCTATGTCTTAGACTTTATTTGCTTTGTTTTCTTGAAATATATATGTATAACTGAAAAAAAAAGTTCTTTCTTTTTTATTTGTTTGTTTCTTTCGTTCAATTTTTATTTGGTTGTTTGATTTGTTTGTTTTTTTAAAAATTCATAATCTACCTATTTAGTAAATGTCATAGGCATTTAAATATTTTTGAAGGAGTGACACAGTAGTCTCTTACTTTGTTAAACTTGGTGGTTTTGCTTAAGTTGAATGGATCCTTGACTAGAAGCCAGATCAAAACCAAAGCTACCTTATATTAGTGTGGTGACCTTGGCTGGGTGCCAGATGCCAACTAAAGACACTCTATCATACCCCTTCTCAGCTGCACAGTGGAGAGAAAATATAACAAAAGGCTTGTGCATCAAGATAAGGATAGGAAGAGATCACTCAGCAGTTACAGTCAGGGGCAAAAAAGACATGGCTGGAGAAATTAATTTATTGTCAATAAAATCAAATTGGGATAATAACAAATAAACCCAAATCTTAAAAATTTCTTCAACCCCCCACTCCCTTCTTCTTGGGCTTAACATTATTCCATGTTTTTTCTACCTCCTCCCACTATGTGGTGCAGGTGGACAGTGAATGACAGTTGCAGTCAGTTTATGACATGTTGTCACTGCTGCTCCTTCCTCTTCAGAGGGAGGATTCCTCACACTCTTTCCTTACTCCAGCATGAGGACTCCCATGGGAGACAGTCCTCCACAAGCTGCTCCAACATGAGTCCTTTCCACAGGCTGCAGTTCATGAGCTGCACCAGTGTGGGTGGCTTCTGGGGGAGGTCTAGCTTTTCAGGAACAGACTGCTCTAGCATAGGTCCCCTGCGGGGTCATAAGTCCTGCCAGCAAACCTGCTGTAGTGGAGGATCCTCTCTCCACAGGGCCACAGGTCCTATCAGGAGTATATTCCAGCTCAGGCTTCCCATGGAGTCACAGCATCCAACAGGTACATCTGTCAGCTTCTCACAGATGCCATCCCTGTAGTCTCCACTTCTACCAAAACCCAGACATGTAAACTCAATACCATTAGTTTGTTTGCAGAGTCAACTCAAAATTTATATAGTTGCAAAACCACATGTTCGTTTGATGTCATCTGGCAGGTGACTCTCATCCAGTGTAGAACAGCACTCTTTTAGACTTAGAAAAGTACAAGATATCCTTCCATTTAATTTTATTTCCTTCTAATACAAGAGATCAAGAATAACAATAAAAACTGATGATCTAATTTCTTATTCTATAAATTTTTGTTAAGGTGTATCAAAGCAGAATTATTGGAAGAAAATTATTTTTATTGCTCTAAATAGTTTGAATTATAACATTAGAGGTTTGGATTTTTTAAAGTAAATATTGCTAATTTTGAAATTTATTTTGCTGTTCTTTAAAGTTCCCATTGTAAGGAAAAAAGTGCATGGTAGGGAAACATCTCTTCAGCACAGCTAAAATATAGAATTTTCCCATTTTGTTTCCCAATTAAATTTGGCTACATTTTTTTCCTATTTCTCTATAGCACTGTCTCCTTTATGCCTTGAGGTTATCACTGTAAAGCTCTTCAATCCATTTCTCAGCAAGTTTACTGTTTGGAAAGACCTGGGATTTCATTCATGGGATGGAGGCTTTTTATCACAAAAGAAATAAAACTGTTTGATAGCACCTGTTCTATCTGGTTTATATCTGAAATAAACTCTAGCACAGTGCTGAAACATTTCAAAAAATCTGAAAGTTACTGTTGCATAGACCCTGACTTGTGCTTAGACTGTATTAACCATTGGGTAGAAAAGATTTATGAGTACTTGCAGATTGGGCCAAATCCTCAAAGGAATAAAGCAAAAGGAAAATGCAGCTTCCTGACAATTTTCTATGGAAAAATAGAGACTGTCATATCTAGATGGAACACAATACTTAAAAATATTACAGGAATATAAGAACACCTAGCAAAAAATAAGTATTTAGTCATTAATCCCTTTGCCAGTGGAAGCTGGTTCATTTTGCTGTAAAAGTTATATTTTGTTCATAAAGTTACATTTTTTCTTATTTTATCATAATGTGCATATTATATAAACATAAAACATTTCAAACAAGTCACCAATGCTAAGAGCTTTCACTGCTGAAGTGTGACAATCTGATAATGAAATGTGAGCCATAACATATGGACTATGTCAATATATCTTCTAGGTTGGTTTTGGTTTTCCCCCCTTCATCCCTCCAGTCTGTCTTAAATATGCTTAGGCAAACTTCTGTTCTTCTGTGTAGGTTTGTGTATGACTTGCATAGAATGACAGAGGACTGGAATATCACCTACTCAGCCTTCCAGATCTAAGGCAATATTAGCTCTAGCTATGAACTTCCCAATAGATATTTGCTTAACCTTTGTTTAAAAGCATCCACAGTCTACTCATGTTGAACTATTCCACTACTTCATTATTGTTACCATCAGAAAACTATTTTTAGACTATAACCTGAATCTGCCTTGCTCTGTTTGAAACCAATTTAATACAGACATAAAAACCATTTCATTCCCTTGCCCCTAGCAGCCGTCTGATGAACTGGGAGACCATCAACATTTCTGTACTCAGTCTTAAGTTTTAGAAATTAAGTAAGTTCCTTTCTAAATCTGCTTTCATACATTTTGTTTCCATACAACTCCTAATTTACATAATTCTCACTTTGACCCATGAACTAAGCTCTTTTGGGAGGTGCAGTCCAGACCTCATGCAGTTTCCCAGTATACACCCCCAGAATGTAGGGTAGAACAGAAAAATCCCTTTCCGTACCATGTAGACAGTTGTTTCTTTGTTTTTTTTTCCAAAATTATTTGTCAATACACTGATTGTCTTTCTTTGATGGTGTAATAGAAGCTTGATTTACGTGGACCTTGATTATTTCCTCATATTGAATTTTATGAGACTGCTACTTGTCCTTATCCTGCATTTATGCAGTTGACTATTCTCAAGTGCAAAATGAGTAATTTTCTTTGCTTGGAGTAGTGACATATTCTAAAAATCTGGTAGCATTCATAATTCAAATATATCAAACATGAATATATATGAAGAGCAGAATTATGATTGCAGCTTTCAGTTGATTATACAAACAGTATTTGTTTATATCAGAATTCAAAGCAATCTGCAACTCATGTAATTTCTATAGACATCTAGAATTTATTTTTTTTTATAATAAACCAATTTATCTTTCAGATATTTAAGCCGGATCACTCTCCTGATATTGCAAACTCAAAACAACCAAGACTAAAAAATCCTTGTAAACAATGTTATCTCTTTCAGGACTATTAGAATAGATTTCCACTGGCTCAGTCCCAAATCTCTGCCAAGCATGCATACAAGGCAAGTGGATTTTCAGACTTTCCTCAATAAAGACTAAAAAACAAGTTAGCATTTTATATTTTAATGTATTGAGACTTTTAAATCACATACTAGTATTTAAAAGTGTTTACTATCCCTCCTGAAAACTTAGTGCAAATAGCATAAACTTCTGCAAATTTTTAAGATCAAAACTTATTGCCAGTGTAAATCAACAGCATTGTGTGTACAAGACAAGAGATTGTTTTTCAAGATTATTTCTTACAATTACTGCCTTAACAGCAAGAGTTGAAAGATAGAGAAAAATAAGCATGTTACCTGAGTTGTATCTGACCTTCCAGTATTACCATAGAATCATGGAATCATAGAATGGTTAAGGTTGGAAGAAACCCTAGTGATCATCTAGTTCCCAGCACCCCACCCTGAGCAGAGACACTTTTCACTAGGCCGGGTTCCTCCCCTATCTTTTCTAAAAAAAAAGTGACTGTAGTCATCGATAGTCACACTCCAGGCATGGAATTCTTTCCACCAAGTTTCAGTAATGGCAACAAGATCATAGTTTTCTAGCAGGACAGCAGCTTCCAACTCCTCCTACTTGTTCCCCATGGTGCATGAATTGATTGAAAGGCACCTAAACCAGGATCTTGGCCATGTTGCCTTCTGTCACACCTTAATTCCTCTGAGCTATTTTCCCTGGTGTTTCCCTGTTGTATTCTGTTATCAGATGAGTCCCTGGCTTGTCTCTGTAAGACTGCAAGTTTCTTATGTACCTAAAGTTTTATCAATCATTGATCCATGAAGTTGTCTAAAGAATTTAATAATTTATAAAGTATAAATCCTTCCACTACATTCTTCTTTTTGGTCATAAGATCAAGATTGACTCAACTCAATCTAAATAAAACAAAGAAAGGTGCTGAGCTCCAGGTGAGTTGCACATTTTATTGTCCAAATGAATGAGTAGAGCTGAGGGTTACCAAGTAGTATCTGAAGAGGGTATTGAGAGATGATAGTCTCTTCTTCAAGAAGTAATGGGGTTTATATACTAAGTAAAATAATCCTAGTGTTAATCTGGAGGACCAAGGTCATAATTATGCAACTAGTCACAGATGACTGTGCGCTAGTCTCCCAGATAAGCATTGTATTGTTTTTTCTCTGGGTAACAAAGACATAGCTAGAATTCTTTCTATGGTTATATCATCTGCCAGTTTGATTCCTGTTTTGTTAAGATAGAGCATTCTAATAACAACAGTGTTTTTTATTTTGTGATTAGATGAAATAGATTTAATCTAGATACAAAGTAACAGAAAATAGTTAAAAAAAAGTCATAACAAGGAATCAACATTTCTGTGTGCAATAATCAGAACTGTTTTGTTTCATTCTGCTTACATGGCCATCAAGAAAAGCATGTCATAAATCACAGGCACTGTATATTAATCAAGTGAATAGTTCTGTTTATTTAAAGCATTTGCACTTATTCTGTGCAATAAGCAAGTACAACAAGATCAGATTTAATAATTGCTACCATACGAATTTTAGAATTTATATCCAACAAGTGGATAAGAATAATATGTGGACGGAAACTAGACCTGAAAGAGGGATTCACAGCAAAACCAAACCTTGATTTCCTTCTCCTACAAATTGTTTCATTTCTGACTGAAATTAGGAGAGATATATTTTGAAAATGGAAAATGGAAAATTTTTGGAGTTATAAAATTCCATTAAGTATCATGCATGTATTTTCCTATTAACATTCATTTTCTACCTTTCTTTTCTGGGGTTTGAGAACTATGGTATTTTCTTCAGTCAGCTGTGATCTGATGGGTATGAGTTATACTGTGAACTCAGTTATACTGAATACTTTGCTAAAAAACATTAGTGATTTATTTGGTATTGTAGCATGTTCTTTCAGAATAAATATCTGATCCTAGTAGATATTAGTTTAATGTTAGTTTAATATTGGTTGAATACCTTTTAAATGCTATATAAACTTTTATAAATATATTTTTCTTACTATAAACTATAAAATGTTCATCAGTTACTTAATGCATAAGAGTAATAAGGTTCTTTGTGCTGTTGTTCTGTGCTTTAATAGAGGTTCAGTTATTCACAAAATTTGATTAGAATATCAATATGCTTCAGCATTAAATAAAAAAAAAAAGTAGTTCTCTGCTTTCTTTCTAAATTTTGGTTTGTAATCCATTGAAGTAAAACTTAAGACGACTTTTGTTACACCCCCTTAACAGAGTGGAAAATGAATTTGCTAGTGGCAGTACTAGAGGCTTCGTGGCCAGCAGAAATATTGATCAGAAGCATGTTGCATTACTTCAGTTCTCTGCTTGGCTATTAGCTACTTTTAAAGGGTACATCAATGGAGTCTGTTTTTCTTAACTATCATAACAGCTGAATAGTATTCTGATCTTGTGCATTTTGTTAATGTCCTGAGATTGTTGTACAATATTTATACATCTCAGGAAATGATACCACAAAATGAATCTAATGTGCAGTGTGAATTCATGCAGAATTTCTAAGAGACTTTTATCAGTAAATTGAAAATCTCTAAACTTAAGATTAATGGGAAAAAAGCACATCTCCTAAAACTAACACTGTTTGAAATTATGAGTAGTGTTTTACAGATGGTGGGAGTGTAAATGCCTGGCTTATAAAACAATGAAGTACAATTTAATTTACATTTTTTATGTACATATAATATAAAATAGTCAAATTCCCTAGGGATTCATGCTTTAAATTTGCTGTGTAGAAGAAAATATGTAGAAGATTTTCTTCTTCTTTTCTGTTTTCCAAATGAAATTTATCCATAAATTATGTTTTATATTGTATTTTCAAAGAAAGGACTTATGCTTAAGTGCCTGTTATTTGTTTCTCCCTAGGAAATATTTGTCCTATGTTAATCACATAAGTTTAGATTCACATTATCAGCTGATGCAAATAGACTCACTAACTTGAAATCAAAAAAGGCAGTATACAACTAAGACAGCTGTGCTAGTGCCAGCAAATGACTATGAGAACAAAAGAAGTTTGTATAAAATAGCTGCTGCATAAACAGTGTCAATGGAGAAGACATAATGGTCCATATATAGAGCTATCGAGATTAAATGATGGAATGACAGCTTCAGGTGGAGAAGTACATATGAAAGATTATCTTAAGAAAAGCTTTAAGTGATAACTGATCAACATTTGTGAACACTGCAATGTATCAAAAGCAGGCATGCAGGAATGTATGAATACAAGGGCACTCACTGTTACTGAGATAAAGAGCTTTAGAAGACATAAAGCTAAAATGGGATTGAGAGAGACCAGGAATGTCTTTAATTTCTGGGTAGATTGCTGTATTCCCTTTTTGATTAATATTCTAATCATTTTGGGTAAAAGATTATGTACTTGCAGAGTGTCCTGCTTAATATCATTTCAGTCTTGTCAGTGTGCTGTTTTATTTCCACTAATTGTACTATTTATTACAGTTCAGTTGGTTCACAGCTGACAGCATAACAAATATCCTCCAGTGATTGGCCTACTGAACAGTGCCCCATGCTTCCTTTCCTGCCTATATCAGAGATTAATGGAGAAACACTATTGCTGAGATGTGTTGACATCATTGATTAGGCTTTTGAATATACTAGAAAGTAAACAGAAACATTAATTTTAATTTTAAACTCCATTAGGAGATTGAGAATAAAACAAAACTGATGCCTGCAAGTGGAGATTTTTTAATGAAGCAGCAGCCATTTATTTTGTAGTTTCTAAGGGAAAATTCCAGAATAGACAATAAACGCACTTTAAAAAAAATTAGATCATTTTCCCAACAAAATATGAATATCAAAGATACTTATTTTTGATTGTCTATATGTTATAGGAAAGGAGAGAAAAAAAGTGCCATACTTTAATCAGTCATTGTAAGTATCCCTGATTTTTAATAGGTATTGTTATGTCCCACTGTGGTGATTTTTATACACACAAATAATGCTGATAAGGCAAACTTATCTGTGACCAAAGCCTTGGCTCTGTTGAAAATAGTGACAGTTTTGCTATTTAATGAAAACAGAACATGTTTCTACATCTTGTGGTGTTCACCTATGCTGGCCACATGCCAGCTGTAAAATGTTCAGGACCAGCTCTTTGCCTAATACAATTTTCAGCATAACAGAGCTGAGATCAATGAAGTGAAAGAAAGTGGGAAGAAACAAAGAAGATGAAATAAAAATAAAATAATGGATGGGAACAGGTTCTGCTGTGTGTAGGAGGGCTTTTTATTAAGAATTTAGTTTTTAAGTTTTAAGATTTCTGCAGCATCAGAAGTTCCTTGTTTATAGATATTGATAACGCCCAATGCTGATACAATTCTGATTTTTGTCTCTCAGATTCTGATAATGACTTTACACACTCCACTTTATGCAAAGAGTTTTTCCAGACATTTCTTCTGTCATCTAATGTGGTTATAGCATTATCCCTGCATCTTATAGTATTTTGTGGAATTTTTTCTCTTGTGTTTTCAATCTATGTTAATGGATTCAGTTTTGAATATGACAAGACAGGCCATGTTTGGATCAAGCTGCTTCTATATTTCTCATTTTGTCATTTTTGTTTATACTGTCTTTACTTCCTCAGTTCACCTTCTGTTTATTTCTACCAAACCAAATCCCTCATGATTCCTTCTGTTATACATTGATCACAATTGAGAAATATTTTTTTTTCCTCTACTCCTCTAAAGCTTATAAAACTGCTCACTTTTTAGCCCCCAGTGTTGTAGAGATTACCTGAAGTAAAGATAATCACACAGATTTTAGATCTTCACATATATTACAATATCTTCATATAAACTGCAAACATGTATTCCAGCTACTACTCATGTTTTCAGATACATATGTGATTCTGACTATAGTTTAAAATAATTTGTCAAGCAGGAAAGATTTCAAAGTGAAAGAGGATAGATATAGGTTAGACATAGATTAGATATTAGGAAGAAATTCTTTACTGTGAGGGTGGTGAGGCACTGGAACAGGTTTTTGAGAGAAGTTGTGGAAGAAGTGTTCAAGGCCAGATCAGACAGAGCTCTGAGCAACCTGGTCTAGTGAAAGGTGCCCCTGCCTATGGCAGTTCGAACTAGATGATATTTAAGGTAACTTCCAACCAAACCCATCTATGGCTCTCTGATTCTTTGGAAGCACACAGCTTGAACTGCCCCTATTGCTGTGCCACTCGATTCCTAAATTATTTCTTCCTGAAATTAGATATCAAAGACCCTGCTGTGGGAAACCTGGGGCAGAGAAAATTCATTAAATGAAGGGAATGAGATCATGACATGCCATGGTATATATTGAATTCTTTTCACTTAAAACAGTTCTGCATTTTAATCTAGTCTTTCAGATTTTTGTCCTCCTTTGAGGAGCAGGACTGAGAGATCAGAAATGGAGTGCTTGAAAGAGTGAGTGTAATTGCCTTTTTCTGTTATTATTTTTTTCATACTAGGATTAGAAGGCATGACTTATGGGGAGGAACTGAGGATAGTAAACTTGTTCAGTTTGGAGAAAAGGAGACTGAGGGGTGAGGACTGATGTCTACAACTTTTTCATGAGGGCAGTGAAGAAGGAGGTGCATATCTCCTCTCTCTGATGTCAGGTGATATGTTGTGAAGGAATAGCTTAAAGCTTCATTGGGGCAAGTTCAGATAGGATACTAGGAAAAATCTCTTAACTGAGAAGGTGGTCAAGCACTGGAACAAGTTCCTTGGGGAAGTGTTAATGATCCCAAGCCTATCAGTGTTCAAGAAGTGTTTGGAAAACACTTTATGATCCTCATGGATCCCTTCCAACTCAGAATATTCTATGATACCATGATAGCTGTAGAAAAACCTGAACAGCAAACCTTATCATGGAAATGATCACTTCATCAAACTGGGGGCTAGAACAATACTTCCCCCCATCTCACCTTGAAGTAGGTGTTTATGTTGAAGTATCATCTGACATTTCATGAAGCTGTAGTATAAGATCATGTGTCTCTACTTGTGTGATGTCAGTGAATCCATATGCTGGTTTTGACTCGGATGGAGTTATTTTTCTTCACACTGGCTTGTGTGGGACTGTGTTTTAGATTTATGCTGAACACCAGGTTGATAATGTTTCTGTTATGGCTGAGCAGGGCTTACACAGAGCCAAGGCCTTTTCTGATTTTTGTACTGCCATGCTGACAAGGAAGTTGGACATATATGAGAAGTTGTGAGGAGACACAGCTGACCCCAAGTCACCAAAGGGATATTCCATACCATGGAATCATGCTTGATATATACGGGAAGGGGGGAAAACAGGGGAAAGGGAGGATGTTTGGAGTGATGGCATTTTTCTGCCCAAGTAACCATTACACAGGATGGAGTCCTGGTCTTCTGGAGATGACTGAACACCTGCTGGCCCATGGGAAGCAGTGAATGAATTCCTTGTTTTGCTCTGCCTGTGAGCACAGCTTTTGCTTTCTGTATTAAATTTTCTTTATCTCAACCCACAAGTTTTCTAGCTTTTACCCTTTCAATTCTCTTCCTGATCCCCCTGGTGAGGGAGTGAGCAAGAAGCTGGGTGGTCCTTGTTTGCTTTCTGGGGTTCACTCATGACGACCTTTCATTCAGATAAAACCCAGAGACTTATTCATTAGGAGTCTGAAGAACTCTGATGGTTCAAAAAATCTTGATGACTTAGCAAATGAAAAGCAAAACATTAGAATTCCAGTACTTCCCTGGCCCTTAGAGCTCTATCATATATACATGCCCTCAGCAAACCTAATGCTTATGCCAAAGTGTTACCATACTTTCTTAAAAAGTACAGTTTAGTCTCAGTGCTACAACATACCCAAGATGCAACACAAAGCACATTTGTTTACAGCAAAAGCTCTAATGAACTAATGACTGCTTATTATATAAAAAAAATATGATTTTCCTCTTTGAATAGCTAGGATCATGGAAACCATTGAGATAGTATGGAAGAGTTGGAGAAAAAAATATAGTACTCTCAGATACCTTGCAAATTTTTGTGTACATCACATATATAGAAATCATCTAGTGATTCACAGTTAATTTTCAGAGAGCAGTTATAAATGTGCAACTGTCCAATACAGGATTATGCTCATTGTCTTTTGTTTTCTGTCATAAAATCTCCCTCTGGGTACCTCTATGGTACCATAGCCAGAACTTATTCATTAAAAATAGTTGGTGTACAAAACCATGAAGTTTTAAGTCTTTAAGCTCAAATTATTTGAAAGTTGAGGCTAATGAAAACTTCTGAATTCACTTTAAATTAAATATGCAGTTTTTGTTCTAAAACCATTCCCTTAATAAATATAGCACATTGAATTGTTATGAGGATTTTAAATATTAATGACTAATAAAAAGACAATTCCATTACACATTCTTTACACTCCCTTTATTATCACACTTCATCACTAGAGGTTTGTAGTCATTTTTCAGTGATTTTTCAATTTTAAGAAAAATATATTCCAGTTACAGTAAAGCATTGAAATTCATGAATATTTATAATAATTCATGTGTAATTAATAAAACAACAATTTTTGAAAAAAATTATATTTTTCCAGCACTTATGAAAATTACATTTTTCTCCTGCAAATGGGTCAGATGCCTTACCTGTCAGTCATGAGATCTGGAATAAGTACTAGGGTGATAACCTTTAAACAGTAATTTGAAAAGCATCCTGTATGCTATACAACTTATCTTCATTAGTTAATACCTAGTTAAGAAAATAAAAATATCTAAGAATATTTTATACAGATTAACAAAAGCAGGAGATATTTGGGCATTAAGGAAAAGTTCTTCATTGGTTAGTCACTGGAACAGGCTCCCCAGGGAAGTGGTCATGGCATTAAGCGATCAGAGTTCAAGGAATGCCTGGACAACAGTCTCGGTCCTATAGTTTAGTTTTAGATACTCCTGTGAGGAGCAGGCAGTTGAACTTGATCATCCTTATGGGTCCCTTCCAACTTGAGATATTCTGGGGTTCTAGGATTCTATGATTTCCAAAATAAAGAAAATCCAGAGAGTTTTTTCTTTCTGTTAAAAACAAAAAACAAAAAAACAAAAAACCAAACCAAAACACAAACCAACAAAAAGAACCCCCCAAAACCAGTAAGAATGTTTTTGTTTTCTCCATTACCTTTCAATAGGAAGTATTATTACTATTTCCCCTAAACTTATAGCTGCCATTTTTTAAATTGCTTTTGTTAAAATTACCTTATTTGTACAGTCACAATGATGACAAATTATCTAAAAGTCTGCATTTTATATTTGTGATAAATTTGATACCAGGGGATTTTTTTAGGTTTTCAGGCTAGTTTATGTGGCTTAGTTTTGGACAGTGGATTTTTTTGGTTGGTTTTTCTTTTTGGTACACAGATGACACAGTTTGTTGACAGTTTAATCTCAAGGGGAAAATACTTTCAGCACCTGAATATTTTCTAGTACATGTTCATGGCGAACAACTAGCACTTTGCCTGTGAGGATAAAGGACATTAGCTCTTTATCCTACGCTATTAGCTCTGTAATGGGAAAAAGAAAGCAGAATTATTTCTTTAGGTAAGTGATTAAATGTGTAATATTAATATAAAAGATATAGTGGATAGGAAGAAAGAACTAGAGCAATCCCTCAAGGAATTCTTTTTCTCTAAGATGGCAGTAAGTAGGAAAAGTTTTCATTTCACAGAGCATATTTGAAAAAATGAAGCATTTTTCAGTAAAAATTATCTTACAGGTCATGAACTGCCACTGTTGATTTAAAAGTAGGTGAAGATTAAACTATTTTTACTTATCAAAGAGTTTGCGTATTTCTTATGACTTAATTCCCATTTAATGAAAACTGAGTTAGTCAGAAGGAAAGCCAAACCCATTACTGTGTTAGTCTATGGGATATGTTGGCAGGTGCTCATGGGAATCATTTGTTAAAACATCAGGAAAGTAGGTTAGGGTAATTTCCCACCTCCTCTTGGAGCTCATGCAGCTTCTGTCTCATAATAATTATCGTTGTTCATTTTTTTTCATAAAGCTACACTCAACCGCTAGTCATCGCAAAGAATCATTCTCTTGATATTGAATAACAATTGGGAGCTCATATAGTCTATAAGATCCTTGATTTTGAAGATAAGAAGTCTGTTTCTATTCCTCTGTCAAAAAAGCAGTCAATAGAACAGTACCGAAGAAGAGTTACTAAAGTGACAGACTAGGAAAAAGCTTTGTATTAGGTTTTAGGCTGGCTATCAGAAAGGCATGATTGCTTTGCATGAAGGAAAGTAAAAACAGTGTTTTAGGTTATCAAAATGAGAAATTATGCAGAAGATTACTAGGGAGGTGAACCCATAGAAAAGATGTCTTTGAGACATTATGCAAAAGAATCCACATAACTTTGAAAAGATTGGATGTTAGAACCTAGAGAAAAGCCTAAGCCTGAGCTAATACTCAGTTAAAGACTTAGGATAATACTATGCGAGATGACCATTTTAAAAAGCAGGAAGATTTTAGGATAAAATCTGGTTACATGAAAACAAAACAAAATAAAATAAAACAAAAAAAACAAAATCGCATTACAAAAATGTCAACACACCAAAGAAAATTATAATAAAACTGACTTGAAAATTAAATACATGGAAGATGGAAGAGAGCAGCTAATTGAAACAAACAAACAAACTAACAAACCACTGAATTTTACTTTCTATTGTATTAATTTCCTCATAGTTTCTTGAGACTCTTTTTACTGCAGTGGTTTTTGTACTTTTTTCCGGGGTTCTTTCTCTTCTTGGTTGCTTTTGGTGTTTTGGGGGTTTTTTTAATTTTTTTTTTTAAAGGGATCCAGGAGGGAAATGTCACTCAAGTGTCTTTTTTACCTTCTAACTCTACGCATGATGTCCACACATATTATAACACCAGGATAGAACACTGGAAGAGTGATTTCAGTGACATGTGTGTTGTGTGGCCCATAACAAAGTGATTTGTAGGAGGGACATTTCAGAGAGTGCTAACAAAAGAAAGACAGGGTGAACATTGTAGCCTTACAATATGCCAGAGTACATTTTTCATTAAAACTTAAAAAGTTAAAGAATGTGAGTCAAAAATTATGAAAAGTTAACAAGAATAATTGAGTGAATGAGTATGCATAACAGGAAATTTTGAGATATGTTTGTTGTGCTGAGTGCATTGTGTCCCTAACAATGGAGGGATTAAAATGGAGTTGCCTTGGGCCTAAAATCAAACAGTACAGAGGCTTTACATGTTATGATAATATAAAGTAGTGTCTTCCTTATCATAATTTCTATGAATGCATATAGACTTTTCTGTATATATTTGTGCTTAAAAGTACATACTCTTTACTTTTGTAATACTTAAAAAATATTTGTACTATGTTTTATATGTACTGATGCAGACTTGATATTCATTGAAAATAAGATTTAACTGGGCTGAAAATTATTAAGTGATTAAAAAGTTTGGTTATTTCATTTGATACTGGTGGTAAGACATTATGCAATCAGTCTCATCTGGAGGTGAGAAATGGACTGACAAACAAATTTGGTTTCCCTGAAGACATTGCAGTTGTGGTAAGACCAAATGTCCTGGTTTCAGCTGGGATAATTTTCTTCCTAGTAACTAGTACAGTGTTGTGGTTTGGATTTAGAATGAGAATAATGTTGATAACACACTGTTCCTGTTGTTTCTGAGCAGGGCCTGCACTAAATCAAGGACTGTGCTTCTTCTCACACCACATTAGCAGTGAGGAGACTGGGGGTCCACAAAGAGCTGGGAGGAGACATAGCCAGAACAGCAGACCCAAACTGACCAAAGGTGTATTCAATATCATATGATGTCATGCTCAGCATAAAAACTTAGGGCAAAAGCTGACCCAGGGCCTGAGATCAGGCTGGGCATCCGTTGGTGGGTGGTGGGCAACTGCATTGTGTTTCATTTGTTTCATATGTTCTATTTTTTTGTCATTATAATTATTTCCCTTCCTTTTTGGTCATATTAAACCACCTTTATCTCAACTCATAAGTTTTACTTTTTGTTTCTTCTACTTTTCTTCCCATCCCAATGGGGATGGGGGAATGAGTGAGCAGCTGTGTGGTGTTTAGCTGCCTACCAGGTTAAACCATGACAGAAGAGAATGGAAAGGACAGGGATTTTAATATCTCATGTTTAATTTTCATATCTTGGGTGGTTTTCTGTGGATTTCTCCCTTTATAAATACCTGCTTGTGATGCTTTAAGGGTTATGTGTTTAGAAAACAGAACAATGTTTGTGCACCCTAGTCCTATAATGTCCTCAAAGGGCTCCATTTCTGATATTATAGGTAATCCTAAATCTGTGAATTTCATATAGGAAGTAAAGGTGGATATTGGTTTGGGATTTTTGGGTTGTTTTTTTGACCACTATGCTGTATTAACCTTAGCTGGCAGCCAAATGCCCAGCAAGCCACTCTCTGACTCCTTTTCGTCAGCAGTAAAGACACTTGAGTCAAGAGAAAGACAGTTTAATTTAAGGGGAAAAAAAGACTGTACACAGAAGCAAAGCAAAAGGAAAAAGAAAAAAGATTTATTATCCACTTCTCATCAGAAGATGTTCACCCACCTTCTGGTAAGTAGGGCCTCAGTATACGTAGTAATTTTTTCAGAGGACCCTGTGACCCTCCTTTCCTCCACTTTCCTTTAACTTTTATTGTTATCATAATTTATGGAATATCCTTTCAGGCAGTTTGGCTCAGCTGTCCCTGTTATGTCCTCTCCTAGCCTTTTGCCACCCATCCCTGCCCACACCTACTCACCTATGAGTGTGTGCATGTGTGTGCGACAGCCTACATGTGGCACAAGCATTGCTCAGCAATTGCTAAAACACCAATGTGTAATCAACATCATCTCAGCTACAAATACAAAGCACAGGACTATGTGGATTATGGGCAAAGTTAATCCTATCACCACCATTTCTGATACAAGGGACCATATACATATTTACGAATTCATCTTTCGTTTCTCAGATTCATCCTACTTAAAGACAATTTAAAGTATTGAGGGGAATAATACATACATGGAAGGAAGGCTAAGTATGCATAAGGCTCCTGAAAACATTATGCAAAATTCTGTGATCATGGGGCAAAGAAGCAATAGCTTTTCTACTGCAAAGATTTAAACCTAGACTTTGCTACTGTCTTTGCACTAAAAAGAATAATTTAAAAATTATTCTTTAACAATGCATATCACAGAACGGATAAGTTTGAAAAGACCACAGTGGATCATCTGGTCCAATCTCTCTGCTCAGGCAGGGTCATCCTACAGCACATTGCACAGGATTGTGTCCAGACAGTTCTTGAATATGATGCCTTAGATTGCATACCCTGTGAACAGAGACACACTAAAGACAAATTAATGGAGAAAGATATGGGGTTTTATTAGAAGAAGCTTCCACGATCAAACCCAAGGGGGTCTGACCCCAAGGATTGACCCTGTGGTCAGGAAGTTACAGGGTTTTATACCCCTCAATAACATTCAGTCAGAACTCTCACTTCTCTTTAATGCCCACCCAAAAGTCCTGCCAATCTGCCCCCTTCGTTATGGGGGCGGTCGGGCCTTCTCTTCTTGTTTGTCTTCTGTTATCTTGCAGGTGGAAAACAGCGAGGCTTTGACAAGGCCTGCTAGCTGGTGAGAAAGGCACCTTAATATTCAGACTTGGGATTAGGGCTACTGAACAGAGACTACATGATTCTAAAACCTTTTAAAATTACATTAAATCACACTTTTAGGCATCATTTATCTCCCACGAGGGAGACTCCACAACCTCTCTGGGCAACCTGTTCCAGTGTGTAGTAATCAGCACTGTAAAGAAGTTCTTCCTCATATTCAGGTGGAACTTCCCGTTCATGAGTTTCTGCCCATTGCCTCTTGTCCTATAGCTTAATACCATCCAGAAGAGCCTGGCTCCATTATCTTGACATCTGCCCTTCAGATGCTTATCCCTTCAGTTATGTTTTCTCAAGGCTGAACAGGCCCAACCCTCTCAGCCTTTCCTTGTAAGAGATCTGCCCCAGTCCTCTAATCATCTTTGTTGCCCCTCCACTGCACCAGTCCAGGAGCTGCATGTCTTTCTTTTAGTGAGATATAATTTTCGCCATAGATTTTAAGAGCCATTTTACTTTGAGTTCCTAAAATATTTTTTTTTCTCCTAATCAGATGTAAATTATTACAAAAGCCTGTCCAGGGCTCAAAGCACTCTGACACAATTAATCATACAATAAATGCAATTAGATTCTCAGAAAATTAAAACCAATTTCACAAGAAGATTAGTAAATCAATCAGATACCAACACTCTCTATTGATTAGGAACTAAACCAGTATCATTCCATAGAGACCCTGTCACATATTTTAGTATGCTTGGGAAATCATTTAATTTGGTCTCCTTTTTTCTGAGCCTATATGAAGAATTCATCCATTATACTATCCCGCTTTCTTCTCTTCAGCACTGGTGATTTATCATCATCTTCAGATAATCCATGCCACACAGCAAATTTGATTTTTGTTAAAAATTTAAGTTAAAAAATAATTTTATCCATTTTAGAAGACAAGTAACACCATGATTTGTGATACTGCATTTAACATACTGAAGACTCAGTGAATTCCATATATGTATACTTCCATTAAAAAAAAAAAAAAGGCCATCAAAACCCCCAAACTGACCTTATTTCCTTCTTTGCATATAAATGCAGTCTTTTCAATTAGAAAAGCCCTCTCCAGGGATCCTCGTTAGGGTTATTAATTATTGTCAATGGAAAGAGAAGATTACTTTCAGTGTCTGAAACTATGCACAAAAGGGAAAACAGAAAGATCACTGTAATTAATTTCTTCTCTCATATCTCTGGGGGGAAATACCCATAATATCTCTTTTGGTCATGCCTATATACCCCAGCATTACTCTGCATGTGGAGAGACTCACTTTGTTGAAATTGCAGGAGATATGGAACAAGGAAGTGGTGTCCAAAGAAAGACTTTCTAGAGCCTTGCCAGAATTATGGAAGGACTCTAGGATAAACTGCTGCATGTTACTGTAAGCTAGGTAATCTAGATGAACTGTTTTACCTGAGTCCACAGGTTTTGGTACCCTCCGTTAGCACCTAAAATCAGCCTAGTCCGTTGTCATTGTTTAAACTCAGTCAGCAACCAAGCCCCATGCAGCCACTTACTCACTCTCTCACCAGCAGGATCAGAGAGGATTGGAAGGGTAAAAGCTAGAAAACTTGTGGGTTGAGATAAAGAAAATTTAATACAGAAAGCAAAAGCTGTGCTCATAGGCAGAGCAAAACAAGGAGTTCATTCACTGCTTCCCATGGGCAAGCAGTGTTCAGACATCTCCAGGAGACCAGGACTCCATCCCATGTAATGGCTACTAGGGCAGAAAAATGCCATCACTCCAAACATTCTCCCTTTCCCCCTTCTTCCCCCTCCCTTTATAACTGAGCATGATGTCATATGCTATGGAATATCTCTTTGGTCTTTTAGGGTCACCTGTCCTAGCTGTGTCTCCTCCCAGCATCCCATGTACCCCCAACTTCCCTGACAGCGTGGCAGTACAAAAATCAGAAAAGGCCTTGGCTCTGTGTAAGCCCTGCTAAGCAATAAGGAAAACACCTCTATATTATCAGCCCTGTGTTCAGCATAAATCTAAAACAGAGCCCCCATACCAGCCTCTGTGAAGAAAAATAACTCTACCCCAGTCAAAACCATGAAACACTGCAAACAAAAGTAGCAAGTTGGAAAACAGAGAGAGACAGAGAGAATCTTAACATTTCAATGTTTTACAGAATTGTGATATTTGGGTATTGACTATTCATTTAGGGGCATCAATTTCCTCATGTTGTTTTCAAGACTTATCATACCCAGCCTTTGCACATCGTAAGAAAAAATGCAAACTGCTTTCTTTTTAAGGTTATAATAATGACCATTAATCCAATGGTAAAATCTTGGGACAAAGAAATGGTTATAAAAAGATATTTTTTTAGTCCATACAAAAAGCTCCTAAAATTCCCTCAGTAAGGAAAGCTTGGAACAATCAAGATTTATTGTTTATGATGATTTTTGTTAGTTCAATATTTAAAGTAATTGAAAATTTCAAACATAGTAAAAATTTACCTAGAAGATGAAATTCCTGTACTAGTGAAGTATGACAAGCTTGTCAATAGTATACCTAACTTTTAAATACATTTAACAAGTTAGGATTCTTCAGAAAGTCCACTTGGGTTTAAAATAAAGAGCATAGTGAAAGTGGTACACAGAATACTGTACCATGTTGCTGTGATAGAAAGAACATAATGCAGCAGCTTGTGCCATATTTTAAAATTTGTGTAAAAGGAAATTTATAATTTCATATTCTACAGAGAGTATTGGTTTATGCAAAGAAATATTTTCAAAGTCAACATATGAGGATCTTCGGAGAATCACATCAATGTCTTTGAAATAATTCAATATGATTTCTATGTACTTAAAATTTAGCAAGGTTCATGCCCACATATGACACTAATATAAGCCTGTTTACCTATCAGCCAAGAGGTTCATATGTATGCAAAGTTAAAGAGAGATTCCATATAGCTGAGAGCAGCATGTATATTAAATCATAGAACCATAGAATGGTTAAGGCTGGAATGGACCTTACAGATCATCTAATTCTAACACTCCTGCCATGGGAAGTGATGTCACTTGGTAGATCAGATTGCTCAGAGCTGCATCCAACCTGGCCATGACCACTTCCAGGGATGGGGCATCCACAACTCTGGGCAATCTATTCCAGTGCTTCACCACCCTCACAGTAAAGAATTTCTTCCTAACATCTAATCTAAACTTGACCTCTTTCAGTTTAGGACCTTTTACCCTTGTCCCATCACTATCTGCCTGTATAAAAAGTTCGTCTCCCTCCTTTTTATGAGATCTCTTTAGGTACTAGAAGGTTCTGTGAGGTCTCCCTGGAGCCTTCCCTTATCCAGGCTGAACAACCCCAGCTCTCTCAGATTGTCTTCATAGTAGAATTGTTCCAGCCCTTGGACCATTCTTGTGGTCCTCCTTTGGACCTGCTCTAACGGGTTTGAGTCTTTTTAGTGCTGGGGACCCCAGAGTTGGATGCAGTACTTCAGGTAGGGTCTCATGAGAGTAGAGTAGAGGGGCAGATGCATCTCCCTTGATCCCAGCCCAACACACTTCCTGGAGAAGGAGTGGCATGAAAAGTCTAGTTTACGTAAGAGATGTGCACCAGGTTAACTGTTTTGGGTTGAATGGGCAAAATGCCAGCTGCCCAAAGACAGAGTTAGGCCCGGCTGAGAAAAGGGAGAGAGAAAAAAAAAACTAAAACCAGTTTTATGCTTAAAACTAGCTACATGTATTTATACAGAAAAGAGAAAAGTAAAATA
>JAWWLZ010000118.1:89102741-89120106 GCA_035041345.1 Poliocrania exsul
TATTAAAGTTCCTTTTCTTAAATTTGATAAAGAGTGGCGTGATTATTGAGGAGGAAACCCCCTCCTCCTCTTGCGAGCAAACATCTTGGTTTTTTCCCTCAAACCAAGACACTCTACCATTTTCTTTTTGTAAAGAGAGTTATTCAAATTCAACAATTTGAAAAGCCAGTCCAATATTCAGCTTTGTAATTGGTAACATTCTCACCATGCCCAAGCATTTCCAGGTTGTTTTGCTGAGAAATATATTATTTGATTTTTCAGTTTCTAGTGCACAATTCAATGACATGCCATAAATGTAATATTCATAATTCACTTTAAGGTTGTTGAGTAAGCTATTCACACATACCACTCTATTTTAAGGTTTACCCTTGAATGTATCTCTTCTGATATTGCCATCCATGGCTTGAATAACAGTGCTAAAGATAAAGTTGAGTTGAATTAAACTAATAACTTAGAAAATGTGAGTATTAAATTATTAATGACCTTATTCACATGGTAAGAAAAGTAATTTTCCTAAACATTTAAACTAAGTGCACTTAATTCTTATTTATCTGAAGTAGAGATGGAAAGAAAATCATGGAAATGATAAACTTTTCCCACTGCTAAAAATAACACCTGTAATTATTTTAAAGAGAGTTTTAAACGGTAAAAAAGATTATTTCTCATCAAGAGAAATTTATCTACTCATATTTTCAAGCTTACATTTTATCACATATGTAAAACACATTTCAAAATGGTCAGGATTTAAAAAAAAACAAAAGAAGAAAAAGAAAAAACACTTAAGGAAATTTTATCATTTGAATATGCAATAAAAACAGATAATAGGGTCAAAGCCTAAGACATTCAAAATATAGAGTCATTTGATTTATATCAACAGTAATAAACAGTATAAAATGTACACAATGTACTTCTGTTATATTTGATCACTTTGTTCTTTCAAAGAAGTGCTACTGAATTTTATACTTATGTTTAGATAACTGTTTATGTTCTATTCTGCTACTTTTGTTTACTTGGAATGCTTTCAAACTTCACTGTAAAAATTCCTAGATTTTTAAAGTTGCAGCTGGTGTAGCTTGGCATAAACTTATTGAAATTTGTGAGCTACACTTCTCTTACCTCATAAACTGGCTCTTGGACCCAGACCTGCATTGGAGTCACTCGTGCTTGATTTTGATTTCTATGGCTAGGCTACATGTACAAAACCTTCTAAGTAAGTTATACATTTTATTTGTAATCAAGGAGTTCCCACAAGTGGAAAAAGTTAGGCAGCATAACCATACTCAGTTACAAAATGATAGGAAACTTTTCTGCTTGACTTAGGAAAAGTTTGTCAGAAGGGAAATAAACTCTACCATAGCATTTCACTTGGAAAGTCTTTAATTCTGCCTTGATAGAAGAATGTGCTTATAAAAGAGGAGATTACATCAAACAATAGATTTAATTAATGGGAACACTTGGTTTGTTTTGTATTGAAGAAATAAAAAAGTAGTATCCATTATTTATGTTTGGCATATTTTTCCTTGATTGATAAATAATTCCCACAGTTATTTATTTTTTATGCATTATGACTTCATAAATTAGGTCCATCTTTTTACATCATTTTGACTGACAGCTCTATAGATTTAAAACTCACATCCATATAAGAAAATTATTGAATTTTGAAAAATTTGAATTTTAGTTCACCTCTGCAGTTGATGGCAAACAATTCTGTATGTTCATATTTGGAAGTGAAATTACTTGTACATATAGTCTATTTTTTCTGATGTTATCTTCTTGCACAGTATAGGTGAATTAAGATTGTGCAGAAGGAAAATGAATAAGAAATTACGAGGACCTGGAATTCTTTACCATTTTCCAAGAATGCACAATACGATAACACTAAAATATTTAGTAATGCTTTGCATTTTACTAAATTGGCTTTCTTTTGCAGCAATAGCAGCTGTAATAACAACAGTAAGGACAGTATTCTTAATATCAGTTTTAGTAAAATGGAATTTTTACTAAAATGCTTGAAGACACATCCCTCAGGAGTCAGACACTGAGGACAAAATTCCATTTTCCACCGTCACATTTCTTGAGTATGTGGTAAAAGGAGTGGGGTAAACAGCATGATCATATTAAACAGTTTAAACAAAGAACTGGCCATGTGATATTTGCTGCAGGTATTCTATATGCAGGATGTTGATACAAATAATGCTTCCAGGAGTATTACACAAATGTGTTCAGGAAAAACTTTTACTTCACGCTATTAAATGGGAGCGGAAAAAATCATCCCCTACACATGCTTCAGAGCATGAAAAAGAAAAAACAGAAGCTGTGTACCAGTTAATTATTTAAAACCAAAACACATTTCTGTGAAGATATTTCCTAATGACTCTTGGTTAAAGATTAGTTTTAATTAAGATAAAATTCAAATGAACTAAGAGGTTGTTTCAAGCTTGATACTACGATTCTGCAAGATACTCAAAAATGAACTCATAAAACTGATTAAAATATGGGGCAAGTAAGAACGTTTGAAGTAAGCCAATACCTTTTTACATTAAAAAGTGCAAAATTGTGGTTCATTTTGAAGACATAAAGATGCTTCCAGAACTACTTCACTGCTAAGATCTCTCCTTCCATGTCCACCTCCCTCCATGCCAGAATATGAGGAGCTTCAAACTTGTATTTGGTTTGGGTGGTGAGGGTTTTTTGGCTGGAGGTGAGGCAGGGTGTGAAGGTGTGCTGGTGTGGGGCATGGGGGTGCTAGAGGGGCAGCTTCTGGGGGAAGTTCTAGAAACTTTCCCCTTGTTCAATATGGCCAATGCCAGCAGGCTCCAAAACAGACCTACTGCTGGCCATCAGCTTGCCCATATGCAATGGTTACAGCACTTACAGGATAAAAATAAAGGGGGAAAAATTTACTAAGCAAAAGCAGTTGCAGCCAAGAGAAGAGAGAAAATCTGTCAGACAAGCAATTCTGCAGACCCCAAGGTCAATGGAGAAGGTGTGGGAGGAGGTGCTCCAGGCACTGGAGCAGAGATTCTTCTGCTCCAGAAGACCACGGTGAGGGAGGCTGTTCCCTTGATACCCATTCAGGTGGATGCTCAAAAAAAAAAGGTGCAACCCTGTGGGAAGCTGGAGCTGGAGCAGGTTCCTGGCAGGACCTACACATCCATGGAGAGAAGAGCCTGCATAGATGAAGGTTTGCTGTCAGAATTTGTGACCCTGAGGGTGAGTCACACTGGAGCAGTCTGTTCATGAAGGACTGTCTCCCATGGGATGGATGCCGTGCTGGAGCAAGGTCAGAGAGTGAGGGTCATCCTCCCTGAGGAGGGAGAAGCAGCAGAAACAACGTGTGATGAACTGACCACAACAGAAAACTGAATAAGAGTTTATCCTTGTTTAACCTAAGAAGTCCTGGAATTTATTATGCAGCTATCATTGCATCCCATCAGTGTCCTTTATAGACATCCAGTGAGCAGCAATCCATATGTTTCAGTTCACTAAACAGCAGAGGAAACAGCAGAGGAAGACAGGGATGGAGAGTTTCTTAGCCGAGCTAAGCTGACAGTTCATAAACTAGAAGTGTTTTCTTTTTGTCAGTTTCATTGAAATTGGTATGTTTCATTGAATTCTGAAATTCTAACTTATTGTCACTTCTGCCTAAAAATAAGCAACCAAGTAAGATCTGCTAGAAATTTCTGAAACTATCTACACCTTAAAAAGATTTCCATCAAAGTTCTCTTAGATCGTAAAATTCATAGATGAATTTCTAAAGTAAACAATCTCCTGCGGAGGCAAAGGACTTCACACAACAAGCCTTTAAAGTTTATGGTGAAAGACCCTTTATTACACACAGCACACAGTTTATTTAGGGTTAAGGCTACATTCTATTGGTTAAATTGAACCTCACACCATAAAACTACAAACTTTAATTGGCTATAATCCATATCTCACAAGTCCAATGTTTAGATGAACTCATCCTGGATGTTTTCAGGTTCATCTCCGGAGTCCTCTGGTAAGCTCGAAGAGTTCTCATGAGAAACTTCTGAGGAGTAGCTGAGAACTCCTAGGGAATGATTTCTCCTTTACCAGTCAACAGCAGCTGTGGCCTTGTTGATTCTTAGATGATAGTTTCTTCAGTCCCATGGAGTTGATGCAGGCTGAATTGTTCAAAAGTCCATTTTCTGAAAGAAACCCCTCAACAAATTTCTATATAATTGGTATCGTAAATTTACTCTTTTAAGTCAATGAAATTACATATTTGAAGACTTTTGATATGGTGAAACACATTCAGGAAGTAATTCTGTAAATCATACAAACTTTCTTGTTCTTGCACAATAATAGAAAGCTGTGTGACCACAGGTCACAAAGTAAAAGCACTTCTTATCTCTGCAGTGGACTGTGTCCTATGTAATAATGCCTATCATTTATAAAGTATTATATATATTCAAAGCACTGCATGAACAGTAACTAATTAGTCAGAAGTTTTGAGGAGTTCATTTGTTGCATCTACACAAGCTTAGAACAAGGTCAAATTTGTTTTGTTAACACTGCAAAACAGTTACAAAGCATCAAGAATATTTAGCACAGGTATATAATTCCAGTATATAAAGCTTGTTACAGAAAAAAAACCCCACCGAATAATCCCTGAATATGTAGATCTTGGCCTTTTCCCCCCTCAAGACTTTTTGGGGGGGTGAAATTTAAACTCAAATTTGAGAAACTAATACCCAGAACTCAAATAACTGTGCAGACTGAGCAGCTTAAGAGATACAGAGAGGAGTTTAAGCCTTTGCTCTAGTTCAAAGTAAGAAGAAAGCTGAACGCCAGTCTCTGAAATAAGAAAGAAATGAGCACCTTTGTAAGCTATTAGCTGGTCTAGCATGTAAACACTCTTATTTTCTCTAAATGAAATTTTGCAGACTGTATCTTTATGGTACTGTGAAACAGGGATATTGTTGAGATATTGAAAACTTATGTGGAGGAAGAAAATGGTGAGCCAAATGCAACTCGAAATTAGTGAAAGGTCTGCTGAAGAACAGTTTAATGCATTCTACTTAAAGCTGTTTAAGATACTTGTGTTTCTTTAGTACTCCTCTGCATAAATATAATAATAAAATGATTAAAAACTTACATCATATAATGCTTAATATGCAGAGGGTACCAAATTATATTCTGAATTCATATGCAAATCTTTTACTGTATCTTATAGAGATCATTTCACACATCCTTGAAATGAAAACCCTTTAGATAAAACTCAGCAACTATTTAACAATATACAGCAAACCTCACATAACATTTTACTAGAAGAAAAAGAAATGCAGTGTCCAAATAAAATGCAGGGGGATTTACTGGCACAGTGTAATTACTTGTGTTGGAATTTGTCCAGGACACGGGTTAATGCTCCTGCTGTTACAGAAAATCCCACTAGCTATTTAATGGCTTCAAATTGTAGAGGCTGGAGCATGATTTGATGTCTGATATAAAGTAGGTGATGAGAATCTTTGAAAGGTCTTTGTGTTTGAGTCTGCTTTCACTCTAGTTTGAGGGTAGTATAGCATTTACTGTGCTGTGTAGTTACTAATCATCTATACTAGCAGAGTAAAAGAAATGCCAGGTCTTCAGAAAGCTTTGTGATCCACTAAAGGCTGTAAGCTGTTTTTTTGGTATTAGGCACACATTGAAAGTATATGCTATTAAAGGTCACGACTCAAAGAACCACTGTCTGTATTTGATGCAAAATCATTAGGGAGACCAAGAAGCAAGGAAATCATTCAGGGCTGTATTTCTAATATAT
The DNA here is from genome assembly GCA_035041345.1 of Poliocrania exsul. Lineage (NCBI taxonomy): Eukaryota > Metazoa > Chordata > Aves > Passeriformes > Thamnophilidae > Poliocrania > Poliocrania exsul. The sequence goes on from JAWWLZ010000118.1 coordinate 89,108,524, forward strand.
TCACAGTCCTGCATTATTCTGATCTGAAGAGATAGCTCTGTAAATAGGATCCTAAAATCTTATTAGGGAAGGACCACTTTATATACACTGGAAAGAACTGGGAAGCAATATATGAAAAATATTAATCTGCAGTGAGAACCTTTCTTCTACCTATGAAAGAACCCACAAATACTTAGGTGCAGGCAAAAAAACCACCTCTCTCTGATATTTCTGCTCTAACAGTGTATATAATCAGGAAACTAATAGACTAATGTAAATTATTTGAGAAAATTGATCTGCTTTAAGTATTGAAAATGGATTGTATGTTAATATTGTATCATGGAATATAACTATAAAAAGGCAGCTTTCACTGAATGGAGGAGCTGACAGTATAAAAGCTCATATGCCAATAAACAGGTATGTTTTACCAGGTGTTGAGCAGAAATAGCTATAACATTTCCATGTGTATATGTGTGCATGTGCAGGTTTTTTTGGGATTCAAAAGATTGTTCATTCATTTTATAAGGCACATGACTGTCACAACACAATTTGACCCTTCTGTTATTGTTAAAACAGACAGATATTTTGACTACAAAAATTAATTATAATTAAATGTTTTATATAAATCTTTCAGTGTTCTTAAATACTTTCTCCTCTGTTTTACAGTCTATACAGTCATAAACACATGCAAGTCAGAATGCAAAAGAAAAACCTCATATGTAATTTTATTTTAAATTATTCTAATCTAGCTCATCATTGGCTCTATCTTAGGTTTCTCAAGGCAGCTAATATGATTGTGTTGTTCTGACTTCCACTACTTTGAAAGTAAAAACCCAGAAATTCGCTCCCTATTTTCCATCAAGGATAAATTGCTGGAACTGCCTTCTCTTTTCTAGTGACTATGGGAAGAGCCAGACACCTAGCTTAGGAGAGAATAAATGTTCCAAAAATTTGGATATCATGATCTCTGCATTTCAAGAAACAAAGGCCCCGGGAAATAAAGTGTGTCCTTGAAAATCTGTCTTAAATCTCATGGAAGGGTAATGATATTTATACTTCCAGGAAATGTGCTTTCAAATTTATACTATCAACAGTACAGAAATGTATTTAAAGTATGCCTAAAATACAGCATGACCTCACTTTTGAAAATGGCAAATATTCTCCAAATTCACTCCCATTCTTCTCGAAGTTTTACCTTGTGTTCTTTGCTATAGGGTGAACAAGAATATCTCTAGCACTTCAGCTGCTAGGAGGCTGAGTTTTAAACATTATGTGTGGCTTTATGACCTCAGGCTCTTTTCCTCATTTTGTTACCGATGGGGAAGACAAGAGACAGAACTCACAAGTCTTGGTTGCAATTTCATGTTATTGTTTTCCTTCATATTTTCTTCCATGACATTAGTATCAATTATGTATCATTGTTGTTCTTTTCTGACAAGCATTTCTTTTTCAGAAGTCAATCACTTGGACTAAAAAACTTATAATATGATTTCACAATAGTTCTCAAACTATTATTAGTAGTTCGGAATGTAAAAGACTACTTGCAGTTTCCTGATTAGAACACTTTTTGAAGTTAAAGCCCTGAAGTTAGGCACAAGATTTTTTAATCCACATTCAATAAAAAGAGTACTATAGAAAAAGACTGTTGATTGGAAAACAAGTCAGATGACTTGGTTTTGTCCTTGTTCTAAAGAATGAAAAGTAACTAGTTGCTATCAAAACCTCTGGAAAAAGTCTGACTATATTCACAGTGGTATGCTGGAAGAAAAATAGTGCAGTGATTAAAAAATTGAGAATAAGTTAAATAAATGCTGCAGGCTTTGATTACTACAGATTTATGAGAATTAAGAGAAATATTCAGTCTCTGGATTGTATTTTTCTTTCAAAGAAGAAATCATAAAGTGTTACAATGAATAGTTGTATTTAAATAGTTATTTAAAGATCTTCCTGGGAACCTGTCTCTGCACAGTTTATGAATTATGTGTAATACTGAGGTCTCATTAATTTTGTCAGTCTAAACAGAAATTTCCAACATATCTCCTTTTCTTCCTCCTTCATTTTCTCCAAAACACTGCCTCTTCACAGTTCTCCTCTGGTGTCCTCTTTTTTGCTTCTCCCCATGCCTCCCCTCACATTTCTCTTTCATGTCTCCTCACTTCTTTAATTTTGTTTCTCTTTTCATATATTCTAATATATCTCCTCAGGTGAGTCCACATGTCCTGCTCCTGGCAGCTTCCACCCTATCTTAATTATGTTTGAGGAGCAGTGCTGTATGTTCCCCTCACCAGCTGCAGCTGTGGGACACCATGAGGTGTTTTCAACCACTGAAAGCCAAGAGCACATTATCTTCTCCCACACAAGTGTTAGTTTGAGGGGCAAGAGCAGAGACAGATCATGGTCTCTCTTCTGAGGACTAATAGGTAGAAGGGTGACAGAAAGGAGCACTGCTCCTGTCTATTTGAAACTTGGGAAGCATAGGAATACAGAGATGTAAAATGCTGAGATCCAAATGCAGTAATGTGTGAGAGAGCACAGGCTGACATTTGCCAGAGCTACATGACATCTTCCAATTATTATTGCTTATGAGAAAAAACAGATACAGATAAACAGATAGTAGTTGATTTAATTTTATGAAAGGAAGAGTATGAAAATAGATGACATTAAGATCATAAATCACATTATATAGCAGATACACATAAAGAAGTTATACATAGTGTGTAATGCAAACCATTTGTTAAAGGATGAAATAGTTATATTTAACAGAGAAACTGCAACACATATAATTTAAAATGCATGCTAAAATGCATCTCCTTATAACAGGTCTGCCAAGTGAACAATTCTCAGATAAAATATGCTGTTAGGCTCAAAGTATGTTACAATAATAATTAACAAAAATATACCAATTTCTATATTTTTCATATAAAACTTGGCAATTAGAAATTAGAAAATTCATTAAATTTCATTGCTTAGACTTAGCCTTCTTGCATCTATCCTAACCTCAGTCATGGGTCAACAGGGCTTGTTTTGTTATGGTTATTAGTGCAGAGCTGTGTTTAATCCTGACGTTAACAGCACTCTATTATTTCTTCTGCTGCATCTCATCTACAAGATGCATTACAAGTTCTGCTGGATGATAATTTGCATTTTGGAGGAAAATAGTTTAATATTTATGTGAAAAATATAAATTAGTAAGGAAGATGCATAAAGGGAAATACTATTGTTATTCAACTTTTCGGGGGGGGGGGTGGGGGGTGGAAAGGAATTTACACTTCCTATGTTTATTACATGAAAATGTGCCTTTGAAACAGAGGTTTCACATATGTTATTTCCTCAACTGTGTCTCTGTTGAAACACACACTTTTCAAGCTAGAGAGCCAAGGACAGATACACAGGTGCCAGCTTCTAAGATAAGAATTGAATTTGTCTAGAGACCTTGAGCTCATGAAGAAGAGAGAAAAGAAACTTGCTAAACTCCGTGGAAGAATACATCTAAAGAGCTCTTTTTCAAAGTTAAAAATAAGTTACATAAAGACTGCTTGGATCCAGCAATTTTATGAAATATATATTACTTAATATTTACTTAGAGCCGTGTGATGTTAGATAGTTTGCATGACGTGTATAAGTTTTAGAATTGTATGTAACTGTGTAGAAAAATAGTCCTGCGTAAAGCTCTTCTTGTAGTTAGTAAATCCCTGTGCAGAAAGAGATAAAAAGTGTAAATGTAAACATAGTTGGGCCCTTTTTTCACGATTCCTCAAGTAGCTGTAACCCATGATGAATAAACTACCAGAAAAATTAGATGCAGTCAGAGTATTTTATTCAACAACTAGAGGTTGTAGCCTCTCAGACCCACTGAAAACTGTGTCTGTGGAGAAACAGGCGTCATGACATGTCTCAGTATTGTCTGGGAAAATGTTATTTGGCCTTAAGCAAAGCCCTGTCAGAGATTAGGCTACTAAATATATAGATGGTAATGGCCAAGAGCTCAATTTCATGGCTCTGTTTATTAACTAGTATTGATGTAGCAATAGACTTTATGGCCAAATCCCTGTTATGATAATCCACTCTGTCATTTAGACCAATGCTGGGCTTTAGATAACAAGCAATTAAACTGTTCACTGTTTTTCTAGTTGTGTATTACGTATTTCTTATAAAAATACTGAGACATGTAAAAAATTCTCCAGTGAATCTTGATTCAGGTTCTTTCTAAGACTGACAGGACCATAAAGCCTTGTCTGTTATGAGCTTTATTCATAGAATCATAGAATGGCTTGGATTGGAAGGGACCTTAAAGATCATCTAGCTTCAATGTCCCTGTTATGAACAGGAACACCTCCAACTAGACCAGATTGCTCAAAGCCCCATCCAGTCTGCTCTTGAACACTTCCAGAGACAGGGCATCCACAGCTTTTTTGGGCAACCTCTCTAGTGTCTCACCACACTCACAGTAAAGAATTTCTTCATAATATCTAACCTAAATCTACCTGCATTCAGTTGGAAACCCTTCTCCCTTCACTAGACAACTTTTATTTTTGTCTCTTTCCAGCTTTCTTGTAGGCTCTCTTCAGGTACTGGAAGGCTGGAATTGGGTCACCTTCCCTCCTCCAGACTGACCAATCCAAATGCTTTCAGTGTTTCCTCATAGGAGAGGTGCTCCACTCCTCTAATCATCTTGGTGGCTCTCCTCTGCACTCGTTCCAGCAAGTCAATATCCTTCCTGTGATGGGGACCTGTTATTATCCAGTTATTAAAATTTTTAGAGATGCCTCTGCCTGAATTAAGGTGCAAATGAGATCATATGCCAAAGTAAACAGTATGGGTTTAATTTAACAGTAAATATGAGGTAGAAGAGAGATAGAAAGAAATACAAAAAAGAAGTGGCTGGGAAGAAAGAGTGATACAGAGAGATCAGATTTAAAGTATATCACCACTGCATGGAATCTGACAGTGTCCCATGGGTCCTCCTGTTCTAGTCATCTCAATGGTGAGGGTCTCACAAAACACAGAGTCCACTGGACTCAGGACATGCCCAGGCATAGGCATGTGGTGGGGAGCTTTGCAGTCTCTTGCAACAGACTCAGCACTTGTCTCACTCGGATCACGTGCAGTCTTCTAGTGGTGGAAAGCCTCAGGAGTGAGCTAGGGAGGTACTTTGGAGGTATTTAATGGTTTATGATGCCTTCTCAGCTGCCTCTCATGTGAATGTCTCATGTGTATATGGTCTTCCCAGAGCAGGGTTTTCACTCCTTCTGTTTTGTGTGGAGAGATTTTGCCATCACACACACAAACCCCTTTTCCTCCACCACTTGCTGAGCCTTGTTTACTTTCCTTTACTTTGTCTTGCTATTGCTTATATATTCTGTACTGAAAAATCCTCTCTCAGATGCATTCTCCTCTTTACATATTTTTAGATAGGTCAAGATTCTTTCATCTCCTAAATGCCCAGGCAGACTGTGGATGAAATCCAGCTCTAGACTTGGACATTTGCACTGAGCTAACTGTAATACAGGTATCTACAGGTAAATTTGATAGATATCTAAGCTTTCATTACAGTCCATGGAGATCTAATCAACACAGTCAAAGGCTTCTAATGAAGTCTTGATGTAGATGTGTCTGGTTTAAAATGAGGTAAATGTCTCTATATATGTGTCAATTATATTGATCAAAGCCCCATACGAGTTGTACAATTATAAGTATTTAATGTCATTTTAGACACTCAAGCATCTGAGATATCCATGCTGGGATGGCAAATGTAAGATTGGAAATGCAGGAGAAACATAATCACCTAGAATGATACATAGAGGGAAAGACAAATAGGTAATTTAGTCAAACCTAAGATACATATTGAATATAAAGTAAGCTTAATGATTTAGTCCAGATATCTACACTACAGACATCTAAGTGTACATGTCTGTATCCAATGCAGCCCAACTTGCATGGTCTAAAACCAAACTTCTGCAAAAACATGTCTCTGTTCTTGTACCTCTTTTCCAAATTGTTCCCAAACTCAAACAAATTTAAAGTGAATATCTGACCATGAAATTTCAACAGGTATCTTATTAATGCTGAATACACATGTAATATCTCCTTTTTTCCTGATTAACAATCTTCTGTTCATATTTCTATGGATGCCTCTAATCCTTTATTATTAATGCATCACACTTTCTGTAGTTGGCCTTCCATGATGATAGTCTAAATTCTTTTCCAGAATTATGTCTTTTCACTGTCCATTTGAATATATTGAAACAAAAAGCAGTTGCAGAAGGTCAATTCCCCACCACCACCACCCCCCCTGCAAAGTGTCAAGATACTTTTACTCACATACCCAAAGCAAGAATCTCCAGTTATCTAGGAAGTAAAAGTGGTCTAGTGTTAAGAGTCTAGTAAACTTTCTGCTTCCATGACCTTTACCAACTGGGATAATTTGCATAAGGAATTGCTCTATCACATAGCATTTGACAAGCTCTTAGTACTTTTAGAAACTTTCTTCAAAACATGTTTACCACTATGGATTTTTGCATCAAAAATGAACCTAAAAGGAGAGTAAGAACATTACAGACTCAAAGGAAGAAGAGACAGACGTTTTGTTGGATAGGGTTAAATAGGTGTGTATATTCTAATGGTTGTTTAACTCCTCCAGAGAACACTTCTACCACACAATAACATGCTAAAAGATTTTTTTTTGAGCTTAAGAGTAAACCTCAATGTTTCAGTAGACTTCAAAAGTTATTTATATAAGGAAAAAGACAGTCAATAAAATACATGTGTAAAGCATCTTGTAAGAAAGGAGGGTAAGTTAAAAAACAATGAATTGTCCATCTTTTAATGAATGAAAATGCACTTTTTTCATTGATGCCTTTGTAGAACTCTTGCCACGTTATAAATGTAATATGCTAAAAACCCTTTCTGCTAATTAATCTTGGCCTTTTGTTGCACCTTTTTTCTAACTGCTACAGTGTAGAAAGACAATAAGACTATCAGCTACTTTGATGACTGTGGATGTATGTCCAAACTAGAACATGAAATAAATATTTCAACTATCATTATTGATCTTTAATCTGAGTTGAGCAAAACCTGATGGCTTCAATTTTGCTGTTTGTGAATTAAAAATACTGTAAAAGATGGAAAAAAAAGGAATCTACTGTTGCAACTTACAACTGCACAGCAAATATTAGCTACTCAGACAACACTGATGAGAAACATGTCAGTAAGGATGTCATACTTGTGGTCATTTGCCAGACTTTGATAACAAGAATTCTCTCTCTCTGGAAAAAAAAAAAAAAAAAAAAGACTATATTTCAGTATCATTATATTTGTGGGAAAAAATATTATCAAGTACTTAAATTGCTGGTTCATTGCATTTTGCCCTTCAACTTCAGAGGTTGTAGATTACTTTTTTTTAGACAGTGCCAGAAAGGTTTTATGTAGCGCATAATCCTTTTTAAATTCTGCAGTGAGGAGCTAATTGAGACTTAAGCGATGTGTCATCCCTGTTCAGGCCATCTGCACAGGCTGAACTGCATTCAGAGTCAGCCTTTGAGAAACTACAGAGCACCCAGTTGCTGCTTGTTGGAAAAATAAGTTACAAATTTATCTCCATCTCAAATAATGTGGTAAAATGAATTACAAGCAGTTATAAAGCAGTCCAGACTTCTGTATTTCTGTATTGGGTGATAGCTTCAGATCAGAACCTGTTTTCACTATCTCCAAAGAAGCTTTCATTTGGCTGTTTTTGTCCTTAGAATTCATGGCACTGTAAGCAACTCAGCAACTGAACCAGAGTCCTTAACTGCTGTGCTTTGTATGTACAGAAACATACGAAGTAATGTTCCTTGGGGTTTTCAATATATTATGCAAAGAATCCTCATCCCGCTAGCCCTCCCCTGCTCCCAAATCTATCCTCTAACACTACCACAGTCAAAGTGAGACTTACAATGGCAAAGAAGCAAAGAAGAAGAGGGGAAGTTAAATTACTGTAAAATTATATTATTATGATTTAAAATATTTGATTGTGGCAGGTGAGATTCCTATGCAGTATATTTACCTTTTTATTATTAGAAATAACTCTTTGCATTTGAATTTTTTGAGGTCATTTGCAAGCAGACTAATTTCTCCAAACCACTTCCCCCACCTGAAAGTGCAACAGATTGTCCAACTGAGAGATGGCCAGGTCCTGAGATGCAGGATAAGAGCTTGGGTCCAAAATTCCAAGTGTTTGTGCTAAAACCATCTTGCACCCTTGCATCTACTATCATCTTTTCGTTTAAGATAAAGGCAGGCATGTACATGAAGCTCAGAAAAGACTTTAAGTATGTTGTTTGGGGTTTTTTTGACTGTTGCTTTCAAAAAATATTTTAATGAATTCCTACCCTTCACAGCAAAAGTGTAAGAGTATCAAGTAAGGGCTCATTTCTGGGATGTTGTGTAAGAATAACAAACCCTAAATTGTTAGCTACATTGGTTGGAGATATTTTTCCTCACATTAGACTAAATATTTGTATGATGAAAAAGGAATGAGGGATGGAGAAGCCAAACATCCCTTCTGTTAGCAAATACAATTTTATGGAATCATAGAATGGCCAGGGTTGGAAGGGACCTTAAAGATCATCTAGCTCCAACTCCATTGCCATGGGCAAAGACATCTCACCTTGGAGTTCCCTAGTTCCAGCTTGATCTGTGCTTGTTACTGGACATATTAAATAGGTAGATTGTTGAACTTTCTGAGTAGTTTGCAGATTCTTTCTTTACAGGTAATAAAGCTTCTGGAAATGAGAAAAAAATAAGATGACAACTAATGATAAACTCACTCTTAACACCTTTTTTTAGTTATTATTATTTGGCTGAAGCTATTGCACTTGCTTAGCTCCATAAAAGGGTGCTTTTATTTGACTTACATGGGCAGTGACTCAATCAATTTAAATAGCAGCTCTGAAAACACTTTCATCAACAAAATGCATACACAAATAGGGTTCAAACAGGTTTTTGGTAGTTGAAAGGAATTAAAAATTGTGTGAAGGAAAGCTGCAATTCATTTCTCTACAAAAATAAAGCAACTTTCTTACCAAAAAATGAAACTTCCCTCTCTGAAGTCCAGTTGAGAATAGGGTAACAGCTAGTCTAGAGAACATTATCCATGGAGGAGGACAACAGTCTCAGGCACTGAATCTAGAATTCTTCTAGGTTTGACAGCAATACTAACAAATAGATGTTTAGGGACTGAAGACAAAAATGCTTCTTTCTTGTGTTTCATTTCTCTTGTTCCTGAAATATGAAATATTTACCTTTATGAATTTTTATTTTTATGAAATACTCAAGAGCTCAGATTTTTATTAAAAAAACCAAACACCACAGTTCTGAGGAAACATTTTCAAAACATTCAGTTGTTTTTCCCAGACAAAATTGTTTCTCTGGTAAAATACATGGAAGAACTTCCTAAAGTTTTGAGGTCTTGAAGTTTAACAGCATTTATGGAGGAATACCCCTTATTATTCTAGATACACACACAAGGAAAATGCAAATGACATTTGCTGCCATCAAATAGTTTCTACTCAACTGAAGCTTAAAAAAATAGAAAGATAAAGCAATCATTACAATCTAGGCATTTATTTTCCATCCCTTCACAGTCATTGAATCTAGACATGAGGATGAAGAAATGGCTACAGAAAATGTGCACATGAATCACAGCATGAACAAGCCTGCATATTTAATTATTTTCTTTCATAGCCATTTTTGGTTTCATCTGTCACTAAATCTACAATAACTTTCCAAGTTTTGTATATTTGTGTATTCATGTTGACTACAAATATTAACAACAAATATAATACTTTCATACTTCCGGGTTTGCGCTTTTTTTTTTTTTTGCTAGAATTTCTAAATTCAGATGAAATCAGAGGTCCTTTTTTCAGGAGCTGTATATGAATACGTAAGAAGAAGCAGGCAGAATCACAGAATATGTTGAGTTGGAAGGGACCAACAGGGATCACCGAGTCCAGAAGAAACAGGAAGTAGCTTCCACTAGCTAGAAGAGAGACCTTGGAAAATGCTTTCAGTCTTCTAACACTTAGTCATATGGATGTCTCAATTCCATGCTATAGTAAGAGTTCACCTAAAATTCAGATGAAAGGATCATCAACCAGACATTTGTATGCTCTGAATTTACAGAGATATATTCTAGAGAGAGAGAAATAAAAAATTTAGCTTGTATTCTCTAGTTGTTGCATAGATGCTTTACTGTTAATATTAATGGGACCAATGTGGATATATAAAGAGACTCTTCACTTACAACATCAGACATGAAAGCAGAAAAATTAAGAAGTATTGGAAGAGGGATTGAAGTCAAATTAAAAGATATATAAGCCTCATATTGTTCCTATTGCATTTAAAAATATTAAAATTAATCAGAGAAGGATTAAAACACCAACATGAGGGAATATGAACTTTCAAAATTACAGACCAAGGTTTTATAAGTGCTATTTTAATAGCAAGAATTAAAGTATAGACAGAACTAATATGTCAGGAAAAAAATTTAATTTTTTTTTTTGTGACTCGTTATACAAGAAAGCATATATAAAACTTCTTATCAGCTTATTTTTAGTCTTCTACTGGCAAATTTGAAGGTAACTTAATTAAAATAAAATAAAAAACAATAAACAAAAACCAGAATCTGATATCATTGTCTACAATGACCTGATATCTCTTTATAAATAAATATCCTTAAGACGAAATAGTCTCTCCTCTGGGTTAAAAGCCAAATTAAAAACTGTAACTATTTGCATCCCTGTAGTAGCTGCTTTTTTTTTTTTTTTAACTATAAATACATGAATTTTCTGACACTTGATTATATTTCACCGTTCTTTGCATGCAGCCTAATACCAGTGGTCAGAATAATGGCTCCAAGTGGTAAAAGTGAAAAAGAGAAAATGAGGCAGAAATATACCTGTTCTTCCAAAACAGTGGGGTGCCCTTTAAGGGTAAATCATTAATGGTAGTCACTCAAGTCTCCTCACAGTTAGAACAGGATCCAGAGGTTTGATTTGAAAAGAGAGAATAATCTCTTAGACACCAATGTCACTTTTTAAGTCTTATATATGTGTAAAGTGTTCTATTATGATTTTACCCTTACATTTTCAATTTGTTGTTCAAGCATATATTGCTAATATAGTACTTGATGAAAGTTAATTGACACATTTAACAATTTATTTTACTTTACATCTTCCATCCAAATGTAAATACAGCATTTGCATTTTTTCTTTTATTCTGTTTAAAGTCATAAAGTAACTAGATGAAAAGTTATAAATCAACAAGTAAATGAAAAAATCTTTTTCTTAACATGAAAACCTTAACAGACAAAATATAACGCTAAACAGAGGAAGTTCTATTATGGCTGTATTTTACATTGGCTGTATTTTACACTGTAGAACTCAAGAAAGTGCAAAGCAATAAGGAAGCCACTTGGAAAATAATTGCTGGGGGTGGGGCAGTGTATGTAAGTATGGAGGAATGGAAAAGAGAAAGAGGTAAGGAAACAGACTTCAATGCCTGGAAAGTACAGAGGGAAGACCCATGAACCCGGACTATGACCTACAGCAAAGGATCGCGACCAAA
>JAWWLZ010000118.1:89120206-89156923 GCA_035041345.1 Poliocrania exsul
TCCATTTTGTGAATAAAGTGGATCGGCTCCTTGCTTCCCAAGTGTTTGTCTGGTCTCCGTGTCTCCTTCGCGGGTTGCAGGGTAGGAGAACCCAACTTGGGGCTGCTGCAGCATCCACCCACCATCGCTCAGCAAGCAGCACAAGGACCCCTGCAGCCGGTCTGGTCCCCTCCAACCGACCAAGGCTGCGTCAAATAATATTTGCTCTTCTGTTTTGAAATTACTGTGGCTAAACAGATAATCATCGGAATTCACCCCAAGTGAAACTGAGCTTAGAGGAAAGACAGCAACAAATGAATGTAAATTTTAAGTTCAGCCACGTTGAGCTGAACAGCCAAAACCTGCATTCAGTTGGTTGTGAACCACTTGCCCACTAGCATTGGATAAGGTGCAAAATCAAATCTGAATAACAGTACCCAGCTCCAGAGAAGACTTCCAAACTTTTCTCTATGCTGAGAGTACAGAGATGTCACCTAGAATAAGCTAGTTTTATTCATCACCTGGAACATATCAGTGCTTTTTCTTTCTCAAAAAGAAAGAGGAGCAATTCCTCAAATAGCTACATGACAAAAGAATTCTCTTAGATTAAAAGAGATTTGAAGACATCGTTCTCAAGCCTCTTAGACATGTTGTTAAAGTAAGTATTTGAACGTGACAAGTGACCTTTACAGATAAATAGTCTAGGTACAGCACATTTTACAGTGCTAGGTGACTGTGATGTAAAAGCGCAAAAGGAAACAGTAGTTTTTCTGTTGGTATTATGGCTTAATATAAAATTGTTCAATTTTCACTAAGAAACAGATGATAATGTGAGTATTTCACACTGAGTACAAGTTGTCAGTACAAGAGTTTTTGTCTGAGTAGTCCAAATTTCAGTAAAAATTCTGGGAGCTGGAAAGGCAGAAATCAGCTCTGAGAGAATAGTTCCATACTGTGGAACTGAATTCCTGGCTACTGAATGAGAGGAGACTTAATTGTCTGCTTGTTGCATTTTGTATGAGATGCATTCTAAGCATACTCATCAGACAGGATCTTGTAGGTAGGATAAGTAGGAAAACTTTCATTTCATAAATTCTGTTCGACCTTAGGTATAATAAGGGCCCAAACTGGTGATTGGTGTTTCTGAAGAGTAGTTTTGACTTCCAACAGGAGAAATAGAAGAGTCATAGAGAACAGTGTTAAATTGATGGTATCCAGACTTTTAGGTGTGCATTCTATGCTCAGTGCTACACCATGAAAACATTGTGAATCCATGTCAGGATAAAAGCTAGATATGCATCATCCCTGTGTGCAACCTTGTTTCCTTGGAAGGGAGTGTGGTTCAAACATAGTGTGGTTCAAACGATTCCTTGTTCTGGAGAACAAGAGCGCTTGAGATTCAGTTAAAACCCGGTATCTAGGTTCTTTTTTTTTTTTTTTAAAGGTGCACTGTCATCCCACAGGGCAAGACACACTGTCCTGAGCTCTTGTAAGTGGGATAAAGGAAGAGATTAAACATAGTTCCTTTCATTGGAGCAATAGATTTTAGGGTTTTTTTAATATTGAAACACACCAAAGAAAAATATAACTCACTGCCAACATTTAGATAAGAACATATTTGCTAAAAAAAGCATCTGAAAAATAACTGGAAAAGGCCCACAACCTGACAAATTCACTACAGGACGACAGTGTTCATTTAGTTTTTTGAACATCATGCAAGGAGATTTGGAAAGTCATGTTGGTATATCTTTTAATACCTTGACACAGCATTCTCGATCCCTTAATATCAAAGACTTAACTGATTATTACTCAGAAGACATAAGCCAAATTTAATAAACTTATCCATGTTGTGAACAAATGGTTCACATATGCTACAGAAAAAAACCCAAACCCAACCAAACAAAACCAAAAAACCCAACTATATCCACATTTTAATTATAATTTGAAAACTGTTATTTATTAATAGTTTTAGTACTCCCCTTCCCAGAAAGCCACAAGATGACTTTGTGGAGATCAGCTACTTTTCTTTGAATAAGTGACACATAAGATTGTTTCTATGTTAACAAACTAATGAATAGCAGCTCCTGTTCTCTGTTCCCAAGGTAACACATCCAGGCTTGATGTGGCCACATTTGTAAAATTAAAATATCTCGACCTATAAATCCAGAATCCAGACTTTGTATTGGAAAATATAAACACAACTATGATGAAAGGAGTCAAACAGAGAGAACACACTTGCTTTAATGAAAATCTATTAACCCCACAATTTCTGAGGTGAGATTTAAGACTCAATTTCTCTAGCTATTGATGTTGCACCAAGTAGAGGTGTAAGCAATAGCACAATAAACCCACCTCTGTGCCATTCTGCATGTCTGGGTAAGAATAATTATTTATTCTTTCATGCTTACACTGATCCTACAAACTGAAATTGCAACAAAAAGCCCTATGCTTCCATTTTTTTCCACCCTATATTTAGAACCCAGTATTATGTTCCCCTGCCACAGTGTACTCCTCTCTTTCTCATTCTCCTGCTCCCCACTTTAGCCAGGATCACAATTTGATCTCATGACAGACATCTTGCTTTATACTGCATTCTGCCTTGACATTTTTCCATGTATTTTGGGCCAGGGTGCAGTTGAGGGAGCTTACCAGGGTTCTGCAGGACATTCTGTAATGTAGATCAGAAAATCCAGACCTGCTTCTGCATAAACCAATATTTTCCATTCATTCTGCGAATGCAGATAGTAAAATTTGTTACCTGCTTCTTCATAAACCCATATTTACTACAGATCTGCACATCAGTTTTAACAGTTTGGATAGTGTGATGGTTAAGACGTGTATTTAGGTAGTTTCCTTCAAATAATAACTGTTGAAGTTCAGATACTCGGATCATAGAATCACAGAATATGCTGAGCTGGAAGGGATCCACAAAGATCATCAAGTCCTACTTCTGGCCCTGATCAGGGTACACTATACCACATGCCTGTCAGCATTGTTCAAACATTTCTGGAACTCATACAGGTTTGGTGCTGTGACCACTTTCCTGAGTAGCCTGTTCCAGTGCCCAACCACCCTCTGGGTGAATTTTTTTTCCTAATATCCAGCCTAAACTGTCCCTGACAGCTTCCTGCCATTTCCCTGAGTCCTAAGAGTGAAGAGTACATGCCCCTTTGCTTTTCCTCATGAGGATGTTAAAGACCAAAATGAGGTCTCCCCTCAGTCTCCTCTTCTCCAAGCGGAACAAACCAAATGACCTCAGCTACTCCTCATACAGCTTCCTCTCCAGACCCTTCACCATCCTCATTGTCCTCCTTTGGATTCTCTGTAATAGCAATAGTAATCTTTTTTATATTGTGGTGCCCAAAACTGTACACAGTATTTAAGGTGAGGCTGACCCAGTGCAGAGCAGAGTAGGACAATCCAATGACAAAATATCTTTTTTCTTTCAGTCTTTTCTTATAGATTTTACATAAAAAGGTATAACTCTATTTACTGTAAGATAACTAAACTGATTAATTGTTAAATCTTCAACTTTTTACCAAAGAGTACAAAAATGCTAATCACTATGCCACATATATAAAATGCTATATCACTGTGATGTATATATATTACACAATGTCTGAGTTATAGGTATGACAATATGGACTATGACAACGTGAACAAATGTGCTTATTTTATTTATTAGGCTTCATATATATGTATATATACAGAAGGACAGAGAAGGGATCAGGTGAAGTAATATCTGTATAGCTAAAGAGCTGTATGCTCCAAGTTGCTACCAACCATAAATCTATAGAGAGCTCACTGGTGGCTGTGCCACTTTGCTTGCAATAATGTTTCCTTGAAATCTTGCCAGATTTAGGTTTTGGAAAGAGTTCTGAATTGCTTTCTATTGGTCATTATTTAACATTTTTATGTACCTTCAAATATATGCATGTGATAGTGAAGTGGGAAAATATATGGCCCTTGCCCAAAACAGATCAGCTCCTGCAAAGAAACAGAAGGAGCACTGTATCTGTGCACACAGATACAGTGAGAATGCAATTACTTGTAGGCAATGTCCTATGTAGTCCAGGTGTGGGGTTTTTGACAAGTAATGGAGCTTAAAGGGAGAGGGACATATGGGAGAAGGAATCAGTCTCTTGCAAACCACAGGACTGACAACATGGAATACAATATGGATGGGCAGGGAGAATTTTTTAGCTTTTCTTCATATGATATACACATTGATATGCCTCTTCTCATTGATATGTTATCAAAGCTGAGCCTCAAATCAAAAGAACGAGCTCTTTTTTTTCTTTTTGCTTTTTTAATTTATTTATGTATTTTAAATATATTTATGTATTTTTTATGTATTTAAATGTATTTTATGCACTCTTGGAGCTGAAACACATAAACCAAAATCAAGTTAAATTTCTGGATTGGAACATTTGTCTTATTCATGAACTACTGATGGTCTGCTGCTACATATTCAAAATTTGAAGTATCTTATTTATCTTACTTATGCTGTGAGTTTGATTATACTTCTATTACTTTCATACTTTACATTAATCTATAGCTAATATAACTCTGCTGTAATTGTTCTGAATTCCGTAAAATTTCTAAAAGAGAAAATTATTGAATTGACCACAATTTTTTGAATGATAGTAATTCATTACATGATACACATGAGGATTAACAGTGAAGTAGGAATTCCTCTCACCTAAGCTTAGCCTCAACTTCTCAGTGACTTCTTGAGTTATAGTAACATCTGCATGATTTTCCTTTGGCCTACTTGTGGCCTATGAGGCCTTTGTGCTTCTCAGTCTTCTCAGCAGTCAGTCTCTGCATTAAATTCAGACCTGCACTGTCTCACTGTGATTCTTTCATGTTCTTTTTGCAAAATCCTGTAGCCTCTGGGACATTCTCTAAGTATACCTGGTTGTTTCCCAGAACGAGTGAGTTGTCTCTGTCTTTACAGAAATGATAAAGACATTTCAACACTTTTAATAACACATACATGCTAAAAATCAGAGGAGAAATAAAAAAAAAAGGAAGATACCACAGTTCACAAAAATTTAAAGCAAAAATTCATCTAAAACAATTTTAGCCTCTCTGTGATTTGTGTTTTGCACATGATGGACCGAAAGATGTTTTAAAAAAAAAAAAGTATAATTTTGATGAAGTTACTCTAAAATTTTCTTTAAATTTTTGCATAGCCTTAATTACTGTCAGGTCAATTTTTTTTTCATTTCTTTTGCTGGGTAACCACCATTAATAATTTCCTTTAATTCAAAAATATTCAGAATAGTTTTCCCTTTTGTTTTCTTAAAAGCCTCTCTTCAAGCCTTTTTGAAACTCTTCAACTTTCTAACTCTCAGATAAAAAAGATGAATTCACATGCAGTACTTTATGTACAAATACCACATATTCTTTTACATATTATATTTTGTAGTGGTATATTCTGGAAGTGCCTCTTCTAGGAGGTTTTCAAAGCTATTGTACAACATATACTGTACGGGGCATTTATTGGCTTTGAAAAGTATTCTGTTTGACCAAAAAGGATTTTGGTAGAAGTCATCTAAAATAAGAAATTCAGATTGGAATTGGTAAGCAGCTTAGACTAGGATATGGGGGAATTTTTCAAAAATGTAGAATGTAGTTCATTTGTGAAATGCTACCACATTTTATTTTGACTATTTAAAAAGAAGCTCTTTTCCATTCAAAACATTGTTCATTTGAAAGTAAACCAAATTTTTTATCTAAAGTTTTTTAGTGTTTAATTCAAAGGAGATGAGTGTATTTAACCCAATGTTACCTATATTGGCTGCAACTTAATACTATTTTTTGTGTTTGCTGTTTTGTTGAAGACAATCCTACACTTTATCTTGGACGTCCTAACTCCTACTCAAAAATCAAAAGAATGGAAAAATTAGTTCAGCCTCAACTGTTTTTCATGAAGATTTAATTTGACCATGGATCAACAATTCCTCTAGTATTTTTTAAGATTCAAGCAGGAAATATTATGTGGAAATTGATAATGAAGTAATTCATAGGCTTCTCCTTGCTCTATTTGTTTTATTTGGTGTTTTTTGGTTTTTTTCTTTTTCTTTTTTAATTTTTTTTGTTAATTTTTTCTTTTTCCTTTTTTATTTCTGTAGGGATAGTAGGTAGATGTATGGCATGGTCCCACCATTGGCATAATCAGAAATTCCCTTTGATATCAATGGTGAAACTGTTGATGGGGTTATCTTTACTTTTAAAATTCCCAAGACGCCTGGAGATAGACTTAAATCCCAGCAGGACTGAATCAATCTGTAACCTTCAAAGGCATATTGATCAAATGGTCTTATGTGATCTGTGGTTTAGACCTTTGGTATGGCAGTCCTTTCTGCATTCATTGGAGAGTAAAGTTGTAGTGGCCTTATCCTGGAAAAAAAAAGACTTGGTTTTGTGAATACAGTCAACAGGCTTCCCAGTATTATGCAGTGGGAAATGTAACATGCTTGTCAAATCCCTTGGCAGAAAAGAACCTCAAATGAATATAAAGTATTATTTCTGTGTATTTATGTAAAATTCCCACTGAACTAATATCCTGGAGCTCAGATGTACCAATAAAAAAGAGACATAATTGATAGAAGAATATTTTTTGTTTTCGGAAAATATTGTTATGATATTTTCAATCTGGTAATGATCAACTAATCATGGGCCAAATCCAATGGGATGAGGTTTAACAAGACCAAGTGCTGGGTCCTGCACTTTGGCCACAACAACCCCATGGAGCGCTACAGGCTGGGCACAGAGTGTCTGGAAAGCAGCCAGGCAGAAAGGGACACGGGGATTCTGACTGATAGGAAACTGAACTTGAGCCAGCAGGGTGCCCAGGTGGCCAGGAAGGCCAGTGGCTTCCTGGCCTACATCAGGAATAGTGTGGTCAGCAGGATCCTTCCCCTGTACTCAGCACTGGTGAGGCCATACCTCGAGTCCTGTGTCCAGTTCTGGGCCCCTCAATTTAGGAATGATGTTGAGGTGCTGGAGTGTGTCCAAAGAAGGAAAATACGGCTGGTGAAGGGACTTGAATACAAGTCCTATGAGGAGTGCCTGAGGGAGCTGGGGTTGTTTAGCCTAGAGTAAAGGAGGCTCAGGGGAGATCTTATTACTCTCTACAATTACCTGAAAGGATGTTGTAGCCAGGTGGGTGTTGATCTCTTCTCCCAGGCAACCAGCACAGGCTTAAGCTGTGCCAGAGGAGGTTTAGGTTAGACATTAGAAAAAAGTTCTTTACAAAAAGAGTGATAGGGTATTGGAATGGGCTGCCCAGGGAGGTTGTTGAGTCACTTATCCCTGGAGGTATTTAGGAAGAGACTGGATGTGGCACTTAGTGCCATGGTCTAGTTGATAGGGTAGTGTAAGGTCAAAGGTTGGAGGTGATGATCTCACAGTTTTTTTCCAACCTAGTTGATTCCTTAATTCTGTGATTCTGTGATTCTATCAGAGATAAATGAAATTCAGAAAGATTTGTGAAGTAGAAAAAGACTTTGTAAAAGAAAATTTTGAGCTGCTAAAGACATGGATCAGTCTACATTTTGACAGATGATACTCTGCAGTTCATGCAGACTGTGTTCAGAAATACTGGTTTTGAATTGTAATAGTATTTTAAACTTCACATCACGAAATATAAATATTTACCAAACAAAATGAATGACTGAATATTAAATAAATTCCTGAATTTTAATAGTTTGAGGCCTCCAGAAATCTGGAATTCATTGGTAAGTTTTCCTCTTTGAATCCTTTTTTAACAACAGTTAGTGAACTTAAAACACTAGAACTTAAAAGGTTTTCACTTTTATAGAGTATTGGTTTAAAGACAATTTCTTTGAGGGAGCAAAATATATCTTTTTCAGACTAAAATACAGTATTAATTTATAAACTTTACATATTGAGTAAAGGTTTAGAAAGATTAGTTGCCTGCCTAGAGAGCTTCCAGGCAGATTATGTTTCACTGTTATGTATTTTTCTAACATTAATATAAATTCTTTGTATCTACTCTCAAATTAATGTATTTGAGGCAATAAAAGGATTCACCTGGTAAAGCAAATTGAAAACATTTGGAATGCATTCTTATTTCTTATCAGCAGCATGCTGACTAGTCCCTCAAGCAGACAATCTCTAGTACAATACCACCTGATGCTGTCATTAAATCCTCAGCGTCATGTTTCCATAGCAACATCAGAGCTCTCCCTGCTTCACCATCTGCATCTGAAATCCGGAACAAAAACAGTTAATCTTACGCTGTTTTTCTACATTTATTTCACAGATTTAATTGGAGACCTTCTGTAGCTGAAAATAAGAGGTAAGTAGCAGTTAAAGTTTGTGATTATTAAATTGTAGGACTGTATTGTAGTTGTTGATGTACACGCACACCAGATGGTGGCCTCCTGTATTCATCACCAGATTAGAAAGATAAAGTCTGGGCTATATGCAGGCCTACACTCATGCTTAAGGGTTTACTTTGTAATGCATAATAGGTTACAGGACTTCTAGTGCTTATTTAAGATATCTTGAAAAGTTACTTTGGTTTGATTATAGATTTTGACAGGATGAAGATATTCCCAGGGTATTTAAAGTTAGTTTCGATGTTACTGTTTTCACACTGTTATTTCTCTCCAGGCTGACGACAGCAAGCATTATACAGGTTACGTAGTGTTTACCTAGTTTAGCAGTTATTGTTCACAGAACAGACAATTGTATTTGATTCAAAATGTATGGTAATAATTAAAATCTGTGACTAGAACTCACACATGCTTTTCTTACAGAAAAACTGCAAAAGGTTTCTGAATATGATTTACAAACTGAATGTTTGCACTTACTAACTTATGCTAAATATAAGCTTTTCTCTGTTCACTAAAAACAAAGAAACTGTCTTTGGAAATTAGCAATTTTCATTTCTAAGAAATACAAATTTTCCTGACGCCATTAGAAAGTCTACCCTACTAGAATGGAGTGTTTCCAGATCAAAGTTGTTTTGAATTTTATTTTAATGATTATCTATTCTTTCTCATTATATTTAAATAATCTTGTTGATGCAGTTGCAAACATGGATGATTCTTTTAAGGAATTTTACTTAGATACACTGTCCATTTTTTTGAAAGCTGTATTTATCCAAAATGTAGTTGATACATTTTTTAAAAAAACAATCTATAAATAAGCTTGAGTTACTGTCATTTTTTGGTGTACAAAATTTGACTATGTTAATCATGAAAGCCATGATATAGGCTGAATCAAACAGTTGTAACGGTGTCTTTTTTTGCTTAAATTATATATTGTGCCTTTATACTTTTGAAGATTTGAAGAAAAAGGTAACAGAGGTATAAGTGTTCTTATTTATACACATTTGAAAATATGGGTTTTTTTATATTTTAGTGAGACAGGACATGTCCAAGATGAAGAGACTGTAGCAAGTATCAAGAACTTTCACAGAATCCGAATTTTTGCCTTTTTTGAGGCATCTCCAGAGATGATTTCTCAATATATTTACTTTGTACTAAAATAATACCATTGTGTGTAATAACAATCCTCTTGTAACTGTGAAATTTGTTTAAATTATAACTATAATTTCATGTTTCATTTTTAAACATTTTGTTAAATAATTCTGCTGATTAGTAAGAAATCTTTAAGAAATTTCTTTAAGATACAGTGTTCCTCTGGTTCAGGGTTAAGCCTCTTTTCTGAAGTTACCAGGACAATCACAGTCATTCTCCAAGGGCCTTCTCTAAGTGGCATCAATGGCAGCTGACCTTTGCTAAAGAACAATGTAATATGAGAGAAAGGATAACCATATGAAAGGCATGTAAATATTTACAAAAATATGTTGTAAAGACAGAATATCATTTTAATAAGATATATTTGAAACATTTTAAACATAGAAAGACACATACATCTTCTATATATTAGTATTTTAGGTTCATATCAGTGCATAACCAAAACACCACTTGCTTCTTACACATATATGTACAGGAGGTATATAAACCTATGAGAGGAGTTTATGCATATGATGTATCTCCTTAGTACATTTTCCAGCAAGAAAGAGTGTAGGAAATCAGCAGATGCTTGACTACAGATTTGTGCTAACAGCAGCATTGAACTGATTTGACGACGAACAAGGAATGGGAAAAATCCACACTTGTCAGATCCTTGGCTTGGGTCTGTCTTTTGCAATGATATGAAGACAGTAATGGAAGAACAGCAAAAATCCCACATATCTTGACCACACATGGGTGAAAAATACACAAATGGAACACAGTGCTAAGTAAACCAAAGTATTAAAGATCCTTGTATTTCTTCATTGTGTAGGGCAACACTCCAGACCCAACAGTCTCAGCAGAACCAACTGTAGAACTCAGGCCACAACTTTCCTAATTTTCAGACAGTTTCTTGATCAATCCTTGCTTTTCAAATAAATTTTTCTTTCTTCAAAAGGGAGATGGCAGTTTTCTATTACATCAGTGATGTTTCAATAAAATGATCAGTGTTTTGATAATAATATTTTGAGATCATTTTGTAATACAATTGCTAGAGCTGTATAGGTGCCTAGTCAGACCTTGGACATTATCATTTTACTGTAAATATAAAGCAATCAAACCGGTAAAAAAAGTATTTTTGGAGAAGCAATTTTGCTCATAGGAACACATTTGGGTATTTAAGGCTTAATGGAGGCAGAATTTATTCTTTTAGTCATTAATAAACTGCTTTGCCTGGATACTAATTTTCCCTGCCTCATTAATATTCATAATAATGCTGACTATTTAGTACATATTTTCCTTAGATTATAGACAAGTAATTCAGCTTAAAAAAAAAAAAAAAAGTGAGCCAAGCTTAAGAACTCACTAACATATTTGCCAAATTTGGGATAGTTTGTTTACTTCTTGTATGCACCTATATTGAAGAAAAAGTGTTGCCATTTGCACACAGGTTCAACTATTCTTTGTGCACATTGCCAAACAGTACCAGTGAGCTCTTGCATGAATAGGGAAAAAATATGCAGGCTGTAATATTTACCTCTTTTTAAAAGACATCTTTCCTCTCAAAATGTTACCTAAGGAATGTTGAAAATTAGATTACATGATGTTCCACAAACATAAACCTCTACGCTTTGTGTTCCCAAAGCCATTTGGGAGAGTTGATTTTCAAGTGTCATATATTATCTTGATTTGTGGTTTCTGAGGTTTTTTTTCATAGACACTTGATAGAAATAGAGAAGATTTAAAAAAAGTACATTTATTATAAGTGAAGATGATGACAGGAACTGACTGTGATGCATGCAGTAACATGAAGATTTCATGTCCATAGTGATGCATTTTGTTACTATCTCCCCATTCTGTCAGTCCAGCATTGATTCTCTTGTGCCAGTCAAATTAATCACATTTGAACACCAAATTTCTGAGGGTCATTTAGGTAAGGAGCATTGCTAAAGAAAGAAAAATAATGTCATTGGTTTCACCAATCAAAGCCATTTCTCTGGCAAATAAATTTATGATGAACCAAAATATAAAATAACAGCATTTCTATATTGAGTTGCAAGCTTTTAGTCATTTTGTAAAAAAGCACATTTTTTATAAAGTTAACAAATCAAATGGACAGATGATCAATGTCAAATCTACTGGAAAACTGCCTGTACAAGTAGAATGCCAGATTAGATAATAATCTGTCCCTCAAAGTGCTGATGACCATGTGTATATTGCTAAGCATGCCTTGGACAAGAGTTGTAGTAAAAGTCACCTTCATCCTAAAATGAATTTAGTGTAAATTTCATACTAAAATGTGAAAGATATTTAAGGTTAATAAAGATTTCCAAGGTGCATGATGAAGAAGCAGTTATTAGGTATAAATGTATCTTGAACATTGACTTTCTGTATAAGTCCAATCATTGCAACAATTATAAATCATAATTATTTATTAAATCAAAAGAGACAAAAATTAATTTACACAAATATTCATTGATAAAGGTTGTAAAATAACATAGCACACTTTACACTGTCAAGCTGTGTTTTTAGGTCCCTTCTTATCCCCCACGTTTTTACTAGCTTTTCTACTTTTGCATGACTGCCAGACTGTGTGTTCTTTTGGAAATCTTTCTTTGGAATATAGGAGCTGCTTTTATTTTATGCATCAATACTGTAAAACTTAAATAGAATATATTTCAGGCCATGCAGCCTGAAGCACTGGCTAGCGGAAGCTGCTCACACAAGTAAGAGGCTGCAAGGTAGGTACTCTACAGCCTCTTTTGTCATTCACTGAACACTGGTTACTTCACAGACTGCATAGATGCTTCTTGCATGTCTAACAGCATAAAGACAGATCATTGCTGGTGCACACCATCATTCCTAGGTAAAGGAATCAAGTTATCAACCCTCCTCACGGGGGTGCAAAAAACACTGTTCTATCATTAAAAAAAAAAAAAAAAATAAAAAAAAATAGAAATTAGGTGGGAAAGGAAAGTTATGTAGCTTACCCTTCATAGCAAGAGGGAATTAAGGTGCTTGTAAGATTTTATTGTGGGGGAAAAAAAAGGCTATTAGGTTCTTGCAGAATAGGTTGTAATTTTGAAACTGTGGAGCTGTTTAAAACTGTGGAGCTGTTTATCTTCTATAGTCAAGAAATTAACATGACTGGAGCCTTATGCTTCTAACAAAGTCTAAGCTACTTGATCTTTCTTGAGGAGGGCCTTAGCCTGTAATTTATATACTTAGACTTTTCTATTCTTGATCACTGAATTTTTTGTATTTTGTAGAGGTTGTGCTAGTTTCACAGAGATAGTGAGAAAACCATGAACCCTACAAGGATGGAGAACATTTAGAAAATACCTAAGCTACTAGGCTAAAAGTTTACTTTTCTTTCTAAATGATAGCTCCATGAAATAACATCTACCTTGAAAATGGTGAAGTAGAAATTATAGATTCAGTCTTCAGATGGACAAAATTGTCTTGGGGGAAAAAACCCTTCTATATGTTACTAGGGAACTTTACATTTTCATTAATACAATATTTGTGAAATGCCTAAATATCTAAGTAATTTTATTTTTACAAACTGTAAATGTAGTAAATGTTGATGCTTAGATGTCTATGAACATTGGAAAGAGAGTTGATAAGAATTGCAAAAATCTTTGAGGAGTTGTTGAACGTAACTGCATGTGACAGAATTCATGAGTATAAGTTTCAAATGAAAGACTGAAAGGTTGCATTAAAGTATCTTAACAGAAAATTTTTACATTTGTGGAGTTTTCCAGATAATATAGATCATTATTCTTAATGCATAACATAGAAACTGACACTCAGAAGCTAAAGCTAGAATATGGAAAATGGGTAAAAAGAAATGGCAGCAATGGAGTTTCCAGTACTTGATGGCCACCACAGAACCAGATTTAAATTTTTTTCTGCAAAGCATGACTAGCAATTCTAAGTACACAATGAAATGTAAGGAATGTAACGTAACAGGAGATCAGATAGGAATATCTGCTTTCCTGAAAAAAATTTCACAGAAAGAACAATATTTTTGTCTGTGACTTGGAAAGGAATGAATGTTATTTTTTAAATATCTTCTGAATTTTTATGTATTTGACATATATTTTATATATTTGATACATCCTTTTTAATAGGAAAGTATTATTTTAGCCCACTATTTGTTCCCCAAGTAAGGCAATTTTCAGTGGAAACTGATGACAATTCAAAGTTAAACCAGAAAAATTTGTTTCACACTTTAAAATTACTGCTCAGGCACAAAAAGTATTCATGGGAGAAGTGCCACCAATAAAGCTTGTCATATAGAAGTAGAATTTTAGTAGAGCTCTGAATGTCTCAGCTCAAATTCTGCCTGGTCCTCCTCACAGCTCTTAAATGGGAAACATAGATGGTTGAAGGGAATATTTGCTTTACAGATTGCAACACAACAGTTGTTCAAAGGAAATCTAGAAGAGCACTGGCATGGTGTACAGAATCTCAGACATTATGCCTTTTTGTGTTTCTGGTAGCATTGGCCAGCAAGCTTCAGTCCAACATAGGAAACCTGTGGTCCAATAGAAGAGGAACTTGACAAAAAAACAAATCACATGGAATGCTTGATATCCACATTATGCATTTCAGATTCTTTATTTTGAATTAGCTCTGGTTTCTGCCTGGGGACTTGAATTCCCATTAGCAGTTGGATCTATTGGTTATAACACTGGCATTGCATGTTCTGGCTTAAATTTCATTTGAAAAGAAGCCTATTCATGTGCTTTGTGATGTGATCGGAAGCCCTGTAAAGAGGAGAGATCAGGCTATTCACTTAAAAAATGTGTTCCTCACCAAATGATATGCAGCACAACTCCTCCTTCAGCTATAGATTTAGGCCTGTACTTACCCATTCTTTTGTGCTCTACTTTGTGTTTGAAATAAAATGTTTAGAAAACCAAAATGAAAAGCAGTAGTGCATCGTCCTGTTTAACCAATATTCTTTTTCTGAAAACTCCACTTGCAGAGCTGCAGGGAGATATTCTGAAGCCTATTAGTTTTTACCTTGTTCCACTCTTCTTGAGCCTATTTACCACACTGTCATGAACTTGTGACTAGTTAACAGCTATGAACAGCAGAAGTCACATATTTTCCCTTGTTTTTACTACAGAACTCTCACCCTGTATTTGATTACAGCCTTGTTCATAGGGATAAAATTTGGGGGAAATGGCACCAAAAAACACACACAAAAACCCCCTCAAAAACAAAAAAAGAACAAAAAAACAAGAGAGAAATGCGAAGTAGGGAGAGTAAATATATTACCACACCTTTCTAGCTTTGTTCTTTCATCATCTCATCCATTGCTATTCAGTTGTGTTAATGCAATGCAGCATCCATGGGAAAGGTTATGAAAACTGTAGGAGTCAGGTGCCTGCAAATCTTGGCAAATTTTGAGGACAAAATTTCCTAGAAATTTTCCTACAGAAATGTTAATTCTGAAAGCAACATCCCTTGTCATTGCATACGAGCATCAGCTTTTTCCTTCTATAATGATCTCTAGATTTTTCAGACTAACCTCAATTTATTATTTGTTGTTCATGGAAGGGGTTTAAACTTAGTGTATAGGCAGATATTCATGAAAGACACTACTTGTTATGTCTTTCTCCGTGGTGAGCAGTGCTTCCCTCCGTTTACTTTAGGTAAAAGCCTATTTGGACATTCCTGACATTCTGTAAATCATATAGTAGCTCTTATGCAATGTCATTATTCAGAATTTCTTTTCTGTCCCTGCTGCTTTGCAACACATTTTTGTTCCTATACAGACAAAGTGTGCATTTCTGGAAGCACAGTAGTTAGGTACATGGAATGAAGACACCTTTAGGCTAACTAATCATTTAAAAAATGTATGTCCTTATCATTGTACAGCTACATGGATGAATCACTTTCTGTTACAATGTGTCCATATTTTCCCCACCTATCATCTAGGAAATAATTTATTTTCATTCATTGTCAGATTTTGCATCTCTACAGGCTGGCTGTAGTGAAAATTAAATGGTGATTTATAATCTGAATCAGAAAAGTGTTAGGACATTATGACCTTGTCAGAGTCTTGAATGGTTTTCCTGTTTATTAAAATAGATTATAATACTGCTTTTTTATCCTAAAACATAATTGATGTTTCTGGAATTGGACCCTGAAACACTGAGGTGCTTATTGGGTTTTATTTGTGCTAAATCACCCTAAAATATATTAATTTTTAAAAAAGCCATAAAACTCTACCTTCTTCTTTTGCTCTAAAATGTTAACTCCTCTCCACTTCTATAACCAAAAGAGCGCTATAACATCTCACAGTCCTGAGCTATTGATTTTCAGATTAATTTAGCTGAAGTATTATGAACTGTATTTAAAAGACATCAGCTGTATGTAAAGATGAAAAACCTACATGCTCCTTAGACAAAGGCTGTGATGTAACGGAGAATTAGTGTAGCTTTCCATAGTCTCATGTGGGATGTATGTTTGTCTAAACAAGATAAAAAGGATGTTCAGTTTCCATTTTTGAGGCAATACTTGTATGATCATATAAAAAATGGTGCATTTTGTCTTGTTCTTCAGTTCTGCATTTCAGCTGCTTCATTTCAAGCCAATGTCAGGCTGACCCAGTCAGGAACCACCACTAGCAACTTTTGATAATTTAGCCCTTTGGTGTTAACTGCATCCCAATCAGTCAGTACAGCAATATGACTAAACGAGTTAACAGTTATTCTCATTGATGAACACAAAACAGCCTAAAAGCCCATGACTACACCATAAAGGATGCTTTAAACACCAACTAATTTCTCTAAATTGCAGAACTTCAATCTTTCAGGTTGATAACAGACTATGGTATGTCATTCACGTAATAGTCACTAGAATAATTTAATATATTCTTCATTTTTATTTTGAGGGAATATTATTGTCTGTTACATTAATTGCCAAAATATTTAAAACAATCACACAAAAACTATTTTCAAACTTCCTCTGTAACATAGTACAGGTAGCAGCCTTACTTACAAGTGAGAGCAGAGAGCAAAAAACAGCAATAGGTTGGATAAAGCAAATCTTCTTTAAAAATGAGACTGGCAGGATGGACTGAACATTTATCCTTTTGATCTACTACACAATTTTCATCTCAACATGAAAATAGAGGAATTTTTGCTAAACATGTCAATTCGGCCAAGCTCTGTTTTTAATCCCTGCTCCCCTTCTTGTTTAGCTAGTCTAAAAGACTTGATTTCTTTCCTGTTTATTAATTTGCATAAGTAGTAGCCTTCATCACTTACAATACAATCTCTGAATGATGATTCACTGGGCTGAAGGAAGCACAAACCTACCTTCTATATTTTGTGACTGATAATGTCTGAACAGTCACCTCCCTTATGGCATTTGAAGCAGACAGCAAATGACAATTTCAAGATTATTAGGAAGGTGGGTGTAATTTTACATCCTGTCAAATCCTTGCAGCAATCTTTGTCACAAGAAAAGACTCATGTTGCGCATTTTCTCATTTCCTTTTCTCATTACAATCATTGCCATAAGAATTATTATGTGGTTAATCAAAGTGTTTATGCAGTATAAAGGACTATGAAACCACTGTAAACTTACCAGCATTTCCTGAAAACTGCCATTAATCCACCTCTTTCTCAGAGCTGAGGTTGTGAGTGAATAGCAGATCAAACTGTACACTGTTGAAAGGATTAAGATAACATTATTGGCTATTTCCCACAACAACCCCCCAAAGTCATAATGTACAATTGAAAGTGTTCTTAGCTTCCTGCCAAGAACAAATCAGTCTGACCAAGTGCTGTCCCACAGCTAGAGGGCTGCCTGAAGTAAAAAACCAATCAGGCCATACTAAAGTGCCTTACACATTGTCAGAAACTGTGTAATACAAAGATTGCACATAAAAGTTATCTTATTTAAAATGAAGACACAAGGAGGGCCTGTAATTAGGCAGGACACTGAATTGCATTCCTTTCTTTTATTGGATTTTTTTTTTTTATATAGAAAGTCCTTTTCACACTGTGTTTTAATGTCATCTTTATATGCTGTGTTAGTGGCAGCATCTCATGCTGACACAAAAGCTGAAAAATATGTCAGTGTCAATCCATTTCTATATCAGGTGCAATAAAACACATTGAATTAGTGGTGTTAGTGCTACTCTCACATCATGCCACTTGCTGTAGACTTCTTTTTATGTTTCCTGGCTTTTATGAAATCTGCTTTTTGTTGTTTGGTACATTTTTATGAGACTATTCAAAAAAGGTATGTGTACCTCTGGCTCCCTAAGAATGGTAGTACTTGAGCTCAAGGTATAAACTTTTTATACTTGTCTCATCAGCAGTATGGCAATTACTTTGTATACTTGTGCAAACCATATTCTTATAGAGACTACTGTGTCATACTAACTAGAAGTTGCAAAACAAGACTACTTTTCATCTTCATCAGAAGGTCTGTTTTGTTTCTAACACTACTTCAAGATCAAGCAATTGTGAAATTCAACGATGAAAACCAGGGCAGAGAGCAACATTGAGATCTAGTCACCAGTGAAACAGGACATCATTTGCTTGCCATTTTTAAGAACCCTCATTTCAGTAGTTGTCAAACAGGCATAAATCATAGTTTTTACCTGTGTCAGACAGACTCTGAAACAGTAATCTGTGACATTCTCTTTGAGCAATCTTTTTTTTTTTAACACCTGTGACCAATTTCCATCATTTTCAACAAGAGTAACAATACAAACTGTTGGTTTTGCTAAAAAGCAGCAAGTCTTTTTTCCTCTGTTCTTGTATTTTTGACATAAGTCTTTTTACAGATGTTTAATGTAAACACACAGCTTCTTTCTCTTTTCTAGAGACCTTTGGCTTTGCCTGTGTTGCACCTGTTTCATTGTTCCACTGAGGCAAAGCTTCCTCACTCTGATTCAGTCAGATACAAAACTTGCAGTTCCTCTCTTTTTAATAGAAAAACAGGTGATTTAGGAAAACATGGATGATCAGAGAACAGGAAAGCAACACAAAGAACTCATTACAACAGAAAGCATTTATCACACTCACATATGCCCATATTAATTCCCTGCATTTTCAAAAGAAATGTCTGATACAGAAATTATTTCTTTAATATCTTCTAAGGAAGAAACATTGCTGTGAGTGTTTATTAGTATACTCTGTAATTCCATTTCAGTGAAACACAGTATCTTGCCTTTCATATTCTATACAGAATACCAGTTCCCCAATGAATATTAAGAGAGTTGGTGTTCTCCCCAAGTTAATGTCATTTCTCAGTCCATCTATTGCTAAATGCCTTGCATTTAGTAACTGAACTATTTCTAATTTTCTCTTTCAATATGGTTACAACACTTGCAAGACTGTATGTTGCCTGTGAACTCTTTAGCCAGGAGCCATCACATCTCCTGGCTACTAGCTGAGTTAAAATGCACAGTGGACATAGAAGAATGGTACTTTGTCAAGTATTTGACACAGCAACCATGTGAAGAAGGGCACTACAACTTAATGTAACATCTGTCGTCATGAAAATAATTGAACCTACACAAAAAAGTTCAGTGAGATAATCTGGGTGTTCAGGAGAAATTTTCAGATGGTTCAGGCCACTCAACTTTTGCTTGGTTCAAGTAGTTCTATTTTAACTAAGCTGAGATTCAAGTGCTGTGATTCCCTACGTCTACACTGGCACAGCTCTCTTCAAAAACTGCCCTAGTTATGACTTTCAAGAAACAATATATGTAATTTTATAACATGAACTTTTCATAAGAGCCTGGATCACCTTGAAGACAGTTTCTGATGTCACTGCCTAGGGAGATCATTTTGTTCATTAGGAGAACTACATTAGCTAGCTCCTATGAGGCAGCATCCTGACATCATTAAGCAGACAGATAGCTAGATATGGCACAAATACTCCATGGGTAAGAAAAGAGAGACAAAGGCCAACTTAGCTATTACTTCAAGTGTCTCTGAATAAAAGTGTGAAATTGGCATTATACAATGTATGTAGAATTCTAGTCTTGCCTGATAGAGTTACCACAATTGAATATGTAAACTACTTTTCAAGTGAAGATGGAATAACTTTATTTTAAAAAATAGGTAATTGCTCAGATGATGTAAATCACTGAGCAGAGCTGTTGCTTAGTAATATTCTGAATCAGTATACTTCACTTGCCTTATTTTATTTTAAAACTTCAAAAGTGTAATGGGGGAAAAAAGAAGAGTAACACTGACTATGCTTTGAAGGCAATGGGACAGTTCTGAATGTTATTAGAATCCCAGGACCAAAAAGCAGATTTAATGTTATAGGAAAAAGTGTATGGGACAAGGCAAGACTAAGGCTGATTCAAAACTGCACTATGTTAATTATTCTAAGTTAGTGGTTTTTTTACTCTTATTATGCATTTCAGAAACAAGCAGATTAATAAGCTATGTTTTATTGTATTAAAATCTTCATCATAAGGACTCTGAAGAATTGCATAAGCAAAAACTTACATGAAATCAAGTTGAGTTCTGTGTTTCTTCTGTTTTTTCAATATATAGTTTTGATGTAAATGTACCACTGCTTCCAACTGCAAAGAAGGCAAACAGCACTCAATAGTAATAAAAAAACCTGACTGATACAGTGATCCATACATAATGATACATAACTCAGAGAAACTATCACAAAGAGAAAAAAGTTAAATTCAGACACATGAAAAGGCATGGATATATAACACAAAGAATTATAGTATTGTTACCTTTAAGAATATACTTGCAAAAATTACTTTTGTAAAAAGGGAAGCAGATGTTAGGAGAGGTTATGGATTGTGGCATTGGAGGGAAGGGAGAGGGGTCTCTGCTTTTCCCTTTGTCCGAGGGGGGCAGAGAAGAGAGACGGAGACAAGGAACCCAGGCAAGTTCAGGCAAAAGAGCGTTTACTCGAACAATCTCTGAGGTTTTGTAAGATCTCTGGGGGAAGATCCCAGATCTGGGGTTGGATTAGGTGAAAACTTAGTAAGGGGCAGGGTCTAAGGTCCATTAACCAATGGACTTAGGACAGGGGCAGGGCTGGGAGAGCAGCCAGCCCTGTCCCACCCCAGCCAGGAGGCACAGGGGTGCCTCACATGGGGTCTCCCACCCTGGAACAGCAGGGCAGAGAGGGGAGGGAGCACCTGGAGGCCCTCTGATCCCTGGGGTTTCCCGGGGTGGGGGAGGCTGCTGTGATGTTCTGGTTCACCTGGTCTCAGGAAGTCTTGTGATACACTGGCATGGCGAGAATTCTTGTTACCATTTTAGCAAGAGCTTTTGGTCATCAAATTTCTTGATGTTATAGAATGAACTGTGAGAAAGAGTATCATAAGTCATCTCTCCCCTGTTTTGATAGCATTTATTAGTCATAACCACGGACATGACTTTTATTTGCTGTGTTAATTTGATAGTAAGACACTTTGACCCCTCTATTTAATAAACAGGGAAATAATTTAAAAATTCTGGAAGTCTCATTTATAGACACTGTCCTACAGTGGCCAGAGGGGGAATCTTAGAGATCATGGACACAAAGAAATCTCATGCTAAAAAACAAAGAACAGGAAGGTCAAAGTTCCTGATGGAATGCTCAAATTAGCTGTGCATCTGCTAGGCTACCAGTTTTATCTGTTAAAACACTGAGATCATCAGATTCTGTGGCGCTTGGAAATTCAAAGCAAAGGGAGTTTAAGATTTGCAAAAATGTAAGCTATAAATGTAAAGCTAAAAATATGTTGAGTAACTACATTAAACAGTTGGGCATACATACACATTGATTATTAGATTTTGCTATAATTTTTCTTTTACAAATAATAATTACATGATTATTGTAATTTTATTCTATAACCAAATGCTGACATAATTTGAACTAAAACTATTCACACAGCCAAAGCAATCTCACTGTAGGAATTTGGGTGGTTAATAAGTAGTAAAGTTAAAATTAAGATGTGTTTCTTTAAAAATTTCTTTGAGAGATTTTTCTGGATATTAAGTCACATGTATTTTAAATTTCTCTGTGTTAACACAAAAAAAAATTAACAATAGGTTTATTGTTAGCAATGTCATATATTGACTTATTCCTAATTCTGATCAAGCAAAGTTAAATACTACAGTGATGAGAAAATATTTCTATGCTTACTCAGAAAAAAAAGCCACCAGAAATAATTTCATGTGAATAAACTTGAAAATTTCACAGTGAGAAATAATATTTTAATTTACAACATAATTATTTTAATTTTGATAATACTAGAGTTCCTAAAAATGTCAATAATTTGGATTTCTTAAAGTACTTGGAATCCAAACAATACATTTAATTTCAGTAGAATATTTTTAAAGAAATTTTTCTTTCTTAAAGAAAAAACAGTTTGTTCTGAGCCCTTGTAGTTTTATACTATGCTTTTGAATTTTTACAAAAATTTCTTGTAAAACCAGGGATTTCTGCATTTTCACAAATCAGTTTCTTCCTTGCCAGATTTTTCAGAGCTCCATGACTTTGCTCTCTGTGAGCCACTTTTAAGGATCCTTAATAAATATACTGTCAAATTGAGATACCTGGAACTGATCTAAAAGCTTTTTAAAACAAGAATTCAAAGTTTAGAACAAAATGGTGTATCATGATAAGGAGTTTCTCATCAAAGGCATTAAAAATGTGGTTAAAATATAGATCTCTTCACTCAGCCCACTAGCTGAGAGCTACAAGATTGCAATCATAACAGAGTAATGAAAATGGATTTAGCTGATGCCATTTCTCATTTTCATTACCATCATTTTCATGAAAATGAATTAATATTGTGCTATTTTGTATTCTCATGGCAATTTTTGTCACAAAATGGATTCATGCCAACTCATCTCCTGTTCCTGTTAATCTTTGTCAAGGAGGCAGCGCACCAAATTTTTCATGTCCTGTTGAGTTCACGGAAATATGTAAAACTTTCACAGCCCTGCAGGCTTCAAACTTCTTTTGATTATTTGGATAGTTTCACCCTATGTGATGTTTATTAATGCAATACCAGTAAAGAAGAGAAAGCACAAGAAAGTTGATAAAACATCAAGATAATTTTTTTCTTAATGTCATTTATAGCAAGAACAGTAGAGAGCGCAAAAATATAATATCAATGGACATTAGTGAATAGGTAAAAGCCACTTAAGTAAATATCTAGTTTTACCTATAGATGTAAACGTAGGGATATATAGCCAAATAACCTATATATAGCACAGATAAGTGAGTTAAACACTGAAGTTATGAAAGTAAGTATGAAGTATTTATTATAACCAAAATTAAAATCCGAAGTATTTTCATTTTAGTGAAGTATATAGGGAGGAACTTACAAAAACTGTCAGAGACAGTACTTTAAAAACATACAATCATCTCTGTATCTATATGCATTTATGCATTCATGTGATAAATCATAGTACTATTCAAATATAATTTTGAACTAGCAAATTCAAATGAGTTTAATTTTTGCTTTTATTTTTCTCTTCCTTATTTAGGTATGGTCCACACTAGATACATAGATGGAATATTTAACAATAATCCTGAACTAAAATAACTATATAGCAACATTACCTGATCATTGACATTACATGTCTTACAATCCAAATGTATTTTTGCTTTGAAAATTACGTGCTGAAAGGAGATGAAAAATAACATAGTAATTTAACTATGCAGTGGAAATGTATGAAACTCTATTTGCCCGTGAAAGGGAGCATTCCTCTGGTTGTATTTAAAAAGAATGTGATTTTAAGTAGGTTGATGTACTGGATGTCCACAGTAAGTTAGTGAAGCCACCGTAGCTGAAATGTTTATACCAAAACCTGAATATGGTAAAAACCCTGTTGAATTCTTTAGAAGTTGGGAAGCCAAATTATTTTGAGGGACATAGTAAGCATTTTTAGAAACTTGAATAGTCTTAAAATTCTACTGAACACTTTACTTTTGTCCATACCTTTATTGCTACTTTATAGCCTTTTATTTTGGCTGTAATTAAAATTAATGCCAACAAAAAGAGTAATCAGAAAAGGAAATTTTACCTTTATTGAGAACAGCTGATGAACTAGAGAAGTTCTAACCAGTACAGGGAAGACTGTAATAAAGAAATATTTAATATCATTCAATTGAAAATTTAAATTAAAATTGAAACTCTGATGGTGTAATTTATTTAATGATAATTAGATCATAAGAACAGCTTTGAGCCTCTTGTACTTTATATAGTTCTTTCTACTTCATAGTATCTTAACTCTGCATCAATCTGTTAAATGGAAGATAAGTAGAGAGATGGGTTTTTTACTACTGCCTGAAGTGAACCAGCATATGATGGGAATTCAGTAGTTTCTCATTGACTCTAATGCTGGAATAAAATGGTCTCATTTCTAAAAGAGCCTTATTTTTCCTATCAAACCAAAACCAAAACTCAGGGGGGTTTGTTTGTTTTTTTGTTGTTGTTAATTTTTTTTTAAAAAATCTAATAATAATTTGAAAGGGAAGTCCTTATTTTGCAATGAAAGTATCTGTAACATTTGAAAAAGGAAAATTTACAAGATTTCCAAATTCTTGCTGTGTAATTCTCTTCTACATGCCTTTCAAGATTAAGAAGCTACAAGTTGTTTTCAAAGATGCTCACCAAAAGGTGACATGAATACTTTAATTTCCCTGACTACTTACTTTGGAGAATTTTCCTCACTTGTACTTAGTTGTTTTGCAGCTATGTCAGCTCCTTTCAGGCTTAGCTTTCAGTACACAAACCTTCCAAAGGTTGCACAGGATTGTCTGAAATGTTTGTCAGATTTCTTCCTCCACATGGCCTTTGGCATGTTACTTTTCTCTCTGTGTTATACTTCCTGAGTATCTTACAACATAATTCTCAAGGAGCTTGATAGCTGTCAGTTGAATATTACTGTGCTTCTAGTTCATATTACAGTATTGGTTTCCCTTTATTACTTGATATAGATTTTAACTGTTTATTTTGCATGTAAAGAATTTTTAAAAGAAGATAAACATATACATTATTTAAACCAGCAATATTATTGGAAACTTCTTGTCCACTTTTGCTCTGTTTTCATCGTTTTTAACTACTTACCTGGAAATAAGCCAAATTTGTAAATGAAACAAAAATCCTCGCTCAAGAGACTGTTGATTAATTAGGTATCAGATATAAACCTCCTGTTTGGGAGCCAGAACCAGAACCTCGAGCTACTTTTCTGACACTATAGGGCCTTACTTTCACAAGGAAGGAAAGTGAATTTCCCAGTCTCATGGTAGCCATCATCTGCCTACGAAAAGTAATCTCTATATTCAAATGCCCTTTAAAGAATAGATATTGAACTTTGTTCTTGCACTTTTTGCATTAATGCTTTAATAAGAAGACTATTAATACCTAAGTGGGAGAAAGGAATACTGAACATAGTGTGACTCATGTGAGATGTGGATTTTGAAGTCACCACTGCCTTTATTTCTTCATGTTTCCTATCAACTTACTGAGGAAATCAGCTCTGGTGCAGTCACGTTCCATAGCAGCCTCGGTGATCACATTGTACAGGTCAGGCTTCCTGAGGCAGAGGAATCCCAGAGGAGCCAGCAGCTTGTGTGACAAGGTGTGGGCAGGGGCAGGGGTTAATGTCAGCCACACCTCACTCACACAAGAGCAGCCCCAGGGAGCATGAGCAACCAGCAGTGCTGAGACCAGAGCAGGCAAATGGGGCATGGTGTGTCAACCAGGTCTGACCACAGCAGTTTGAATGGCAGTTCATATTGGAGAGCACCTCTCCAAAGAAGCAGCATTTCACTGGCCAAGTGGAAAGGCTTGAAGTTCACATAATCCAGCAACCAGGCACATACAGTGACCATCTGCATGAATCAAGGGCACACTTTCTACCTGACTCTTAAACATGAGGAATAAATGAGAGGTGTCAGACATGTTCACAAACCTGCAGGGCTGTGATCTCATTGGCATCATGCTGACATGCCTCTTATGCCTATAATGCTGGACTGGAAGAATACAGACTCTTTAAGAAGGACAAGCAGGGGAGACATAAAGGGGGTATCGCCCTTTATGTCAGTGACCAGCTGGAGTTCATGGAGCTCCACCTGAGGATGGAGGAGGAGCCAACTGAGAGTCAGGATTATATGGAGAGTAGGAACAAGTGACATTATACTGCAGGTCTGCTACAATCTGCCCAACCAGAAAGACCAGGTAGATGAGGCCCTCTATAGAAAGACAGGAGCAGCCCCAAGCCATGGACCTCATGGGGTACTTCAATCACCCTGATACCTGTTGGAGGGACCATACTTCAGGATATAAACAATCCAGGAGGTTCCTGGAATGCATTGAGGATATCTTCCTTCTTCAAGTGATAGAGGAAACAACAAGGAGAGGCACTATGCTGGACCTTGTTCTAACCAACAAGGAGGTCCTGGTGGGAAATGTGAAGCTCAAGGGCAGCCTGGGCTCCAGTGACCATGAAATGATGAAGTTTAAGATCCTTGGGGCAGTGAGGAGAGTGCACTGTAAGACTGCTACCCTGGACTTGAGGAGACCAGACTTCAGCCTCTTAAGTTATCTGCTTAGTAGAGTACCATGGAATAAAGCCCCAGAGGGAAGAGGGGCCCCAAGAAAGATGGTTAATAGTCAAGGATCACCTCGTCCAAGCTCAGAAGCAAAGCCTCTGAATAAAGAGGAAGTCAGGAAATAATGGCAGGAAGCCTGAATGAATGATCAAGGAGCTCCTGGACAAACTCAAACACAAAAGGTTCAAGATGTTTTTGACTGGCTAATAGAAACTGTTCTTCACCTTTTTCTAGTCTTTTTCATTATTGTATTTTAAAATGGTATTTAAATATTGAAATCTATTCTCTGAAATACTAATATATTGATACTAAGCCACTTTTTCATCTTAATTATTTTTAGATATTGGGTATTAGATATTTAGATGTTAGATAATTCTACTGAATACATAGGTAGAAGACTTGTTAGACCTCTTATCTCACAAACTAAATAATGAAAATCAGCTGAAGTTACTAGATGTTACGTGAAAGGGAGGAGGAAAACATAAATACAAAGATTTCTAGTCTTAACTGTATTAATTAAAAGTTATTAGCTGTAAGCGCTTCCAGACTATCAAATCTTTATGTACCCAACGCTGTCTGTCTTTTAACTTACAGCACACAGGTTGGAAGGGGTTCTGACCTCTGATATGAAGCCACACTTGAGCCAGGGAGAAATTATAGCTATAAGTGTCCTCCGAGTAATCAAAACTTTATGAACCCAGCACTGCCCGCCGAACTCTGGACAGAACACAGGCTGGAAAGATTTTGACTCCCCTATGAGGACCACACTTAATAGCAACAAGAGAAAAGAACCTTTCTCACGATAGCTCCCAAAATGACATTTATTAATACAAATATGTGACAATAACTATATGGGTTACTTAGTTGGTGATAACATCTAGCTGCAGGATTGTACAAAATACCCCTCCAAAGACACTGGCACAACACACATTTCAAGGGCCACCCCAGCAGTATACCACTCCCATAGCCCAATTAACTAACAGATGATTACTAAACAGAAACACAACAGTTCAACACCACCAGTAAACACACTCAATAACTCAAAAGAAAAGCAACAGGAAAAATACAGCCACTTCCCATTAACACGCATACACCCAGTGAGCTACAGCAAATTACAGCTAATAAGGTATAAGAAAAATAAAGTAAGAATTCCGTTGCTTACCCCTGCAATATTGATGGAATGGGGGAGACAAGGTAGCTCTCAGGTTGCCCTTCCAGAGGTGAAAATTTTTATCCCCAAATTGCAGTTAAACTGCACTTCTTTTATATCTTTTTTTTTTCTTCTCCAGGTGTTTGTGTGACTAATAGTCAATCTTTTGGGGAGGGGGCGTGGGGTGTGTGATGCAGATGCCCTGAGGTGGGGTGGCCCCTTGAAGATATCGCAAAAGAAGGCCATGCTATTTCTTAACACTCCATCCTTTGTTAATCTTATCAGTTTGCTTCTGTGGGGAGCACCCCTCAGTGGGGCCTGAGACCTCTCCCTCAACCCATCAGGCCTTATCAGCTCATCACCCCACACTAATCTAACCATAAACCATTACCATAGCAACTTTACAAATAAGACTAGTCCATTCTCTTTCCACAGTAAAATGTAGAACTAGATCCATGCAGGATTATCATTGTCAATAAGATCAAGAGGTAACTTCTCTTCTGAAATACATGGAACACACTCTGAATTTAAAGCAGTGTACTTTGGGCATACATAAATCTTTTAAAACATTGTATAGGGTTTTTCTTTTGGAAATAAAAAGGCTTTCTTTCTCAAATAGAAACAAAAAAAATCTGTATGCACAATAATAATTTAGTTTATTAGATGATATTAGATATATTTTATACAATATTTCATTTATTTAATATAGTATCACATTACATTTAATACAACATTACAAGTCTACTTATGACTTTTTATTAGTACTGTCTTGTTACTTCAGTGAAAAACACACCAATGTTGGGACATCTGATGTGTTGCTTAAAGATTATGGGAAAGATCTAAAAGATTCCAAAGCCCTTGATGACAGACAATGTTGTCACATAGGCAAATAAGCTACAAATGCTCTAATCACTGTATATTTGATAGTGATCTCATTTCTTTAATAGACATAAAATTACCTATTTCTTCCAATTTGGATTGCTTGTTTAGAATATTGTATAGAAAATGCAATATAGAAAAAAATGTAAAATCTTCGCTTACAGGAGTTATATGTGAATGGGGGAGTTTATGTACAGAATATCTATTTGCAATTACAAACATTGTCAAAAAGATTTCACCTGGGTGTAAATGGGTTTTATTAGCTAACATTTGTAAAGCAGATGGAGATCATAACATTAGAGCTATCAAATGACAGTCTATTCTGTAAGATTTCTTTAGTGGTGAACACATTTGTTCTTACATTTAAGCTATTATAGCACTATGTTAATATATTTTTAAAGTAAACACAAGAATTCAAACATTCAGTATCTCAGATAGACACCAATGAATTACATAACCCACTGGTCAAAGCTAGATTGATTAAATAGAAACAGAATGTCTTCCATAGATCTTAACACTCAATGTCTGTAGATGTTATTCATCCTTCAACTTTTGCTTAATTGAAGCTCTTGCATATCTGCAACCTTCTTGATATTCTTACTGTCTTGCCTAGCTCTTCTTTCTTGATTTCATATCCCAAAATACTAAGGACCAACACAAGTCACATTTGTAAAAGTGGTAGAAATTTCTCCTTTTCTGGATTTTGTGAAGCACAGTTCAGGACAAGAGATGTCACCTCAGAGAGTACCACAAAAAATTCCTCCCTGCAGTCTGCTCAGATTTCCTTTTGCCAAGTAATCTGACTCAATGGAAACAGACTGCATCAAGTGATGGAGAGAACTGAGAAAGCCTTTCTGGGTTTCAGTCAGAGAAAAAACTTAAAGGTAGCAGAAGTGGAAAGGAAAAATAATTTGGGTGAATATTAATGTCTATACAAATCAGCTACTTTGAATTTCAGCAGTTTTTGTGACTGATTACGGTGGGTTTTTTTATAGGCATAAACATGGATAATGATGTCATTGTGAATATCAGGAAAAATATTGAAAATTAGAATTTATGATCATTATTTTCATAAGGAGTAATATTTACAAATTCTAAGTATAATTAGTGAAATAAATTAAAGATTGACCAATGTGTTACATTTTGTTGTTTTTTCTTTCACAAATCACAGTAATATTTCTAATAATTTCATTTGGAGGTGGGAAAGCAGAAGGGGGTTTTTGATTCCTGGGGGTTTTTGAATGCCAAGAAGAGTCGGGTTGAAGAAGCATAGGAACATTGTTAATCTTGCATGCATTGTAAACTGAAATATGACAAAAAGTCCCAACTCAGGTTAAATACCATCTCAGTGTGATTTATTTGTATCAGACCTTGTGCAGTGAAACTCAAATCTATTATTTTTATATTTTGAGATTGACAATACAGGTAATTCCTTATAAAGTATGTGAAAGTACATGATAAGTTTAATTCAATGAAGAATTAGGAACTATGGAGAGGTACCTTCCCATGCATTCATTATTAACGCCAGCTATAGTTGTATAAGAAGGGCAATAGGACGAAGTGATATCCCCCTTCCTTGTCACTAGTTGACATGCACTTAAACAATCTTCAAAACTGTTTTTTTATGTTCTTTTAAAATGAGTAGTCATAATGCTGAAAACAGTAGCTGTCAAGTTAGGCCTTTGTTCATCTTCATGTGACTTGTTCAAATGATCCCTTGGTCATAGACTCTTTGTGGAAAAGCTTGTCTGGTTGTATACTTTTTTT
Source organism: Poliocrania exsul (assembly GCA_035041345.1). NCBI lineage: Eukaryota > Metazoa > Chordata > Aves > Passeriformes > Thamnophilidae > Poliocrania > Poliocrania exsul. The sequence continues at coordinate 89,150,057 of JAWWLZ010000118.1, forward strand.
TATTTTGTCTGGTGTGATGGGACCTTGGTTAGAAGCTTCAAGGCAGTATTGTGATTTATTCCTATTTTTTCCTGGGAATTGTGATCTTCCCTCATCAGACTGGATCACTGTAAGATCTCAGACAACAGAAAAAGACAAAATACTGACTGTGTGACTACAGTTGCTTACAAATTGAACTGTTAACATGGAAGGCAACAATTATTTCTGGTGTCATGTCCATAAGAACAGAGGGTTTATGCTCACTTATGCAAGGAGTGGCTGCCTCGTTCTGTTTTAACTTGTCTGGGATCAGGCTGATTTGAAAAGAAAGTTCAATGATTTCTTCTAGGACATTGAGGATGTTCTCCCAAGGACTATAGAGGTGCAGCTGCTCTCAAGATAAATTGCTGTGTGGAACAGACAATTCTATTTCTATCTCAGATGGTAGAATTTACTTTTACTATGAGATAAATTCGTTCTCTAGAAACTACATCTGTTAAATATATCGTATTCTAATGTCTGTTAATTAAAAAGCATTCCATACACATAAAAATAGAATTGGAAAAGAAGTCTAATGACTTCTCATTTAGGGTAAAAGATGGCTTAATAAAAAATTTTATCTTCTTTTTGTCTTGCATATTGGAGTACCACTGTCTCTAGTCATTTGTGTATTTTTTTTCCATTTATTCCAGACCCTTGGATTCTTACTATGAAATAATTATTATTTAATATAGAAGATACTAACTAGTGATTATAATAAAACAATATCTTCACAAATACTTAGCCTTTCAGGCATCTTGTTTAAATGTTAATTGACATACTGCAGAAGAAAAGTGATTGTAACTTTTCCTTTATTATTTTATTTTCACAGTTTTCTATATTTATAGTGACTGTTAAGGGGGTTTTTTTACTACAGTGGCTTTCATTTTCACAAAGATTTAACTTCTAAGCAAGTAAGAATAACTCTGATGTTACATGCACAAGTGTGTGATTTCACTGCAAATAATAATTATTTCCAAAATAATTTTGGTGACTTACTTTGAAATCAGCCTCAATTTTTAGAATAGTCAGTAATCTCTCATCTTCATAAATTTAAATTCACAAAAGTCTAGAAGCGTATGATACTACTAAAGTCACTGTTTGTTGTGTTTAAGGAAACACTGGATGTGGCACGTAGTGCCATGGTCCAGTTGATGTGGTGGGGTTTGGTCATAGATTGGACTCAATGGTCTCAGAGGTCTTTTCCAACCTAAATGATTCTGTGATTTTGTGATTCTGTCATATTAAACTCACAGCTATCAAAGGAGGTTGGTTGTTGGCATAACATATAACTATTCAATCTGACATATATGCGTATTCAGACTACAATATGAGGGATGATGCGGTTTTGTAGTGCAAGTGTCTGTATATAAAAAAAAAAATAGCAATAGCTTCACTGTCCGAAGCACTGCTTGAAGTGTTTTATATCATGCATATTTTGATCCTATAGTATGAAAACCTCCAAAATAAACACAAGAGGCAGGGTTTTCATTAACATTGTCAAGCTTTCCAGAAAACAAGTGTTACAAAATCGGATGAGAGAATGGAAATCATCATAGATTTTGATCATCTGAAAAAGTAGAATTTTACTAATTCTGGAGAGATACAGTAGTAATTGTCCAAGCAATTATGTTTCCAACAGATTATTTTACTACAAAAAACGCAAGATACACAAGTGTATTTATATTACTAACGCAAAACACCTGCTATTATTTTGAGAACTGAGATTTCAAAGAACTTTTGCAAAGGCACTCATCACTATTTTCTTCCTAAAACCAATGATGAAATTTGTAAACTGTTCATTTTTATAACATTGAAATAATATAATTCAAGGACTTAAAAGCAGATAAAACAAGATGAAAGTAGACAATAGACAAAATAAATCAAATGCTTTCAGGTTATTAGAAATGACAGAGAAATAAACAGTCATTCATTGCAAATAAGCTAGGGACCTGTTAGAAAAGTTTAGCACATAAAAGGACATTTTCTACTTGTTTTGCAATGGTATACAGATCTGTATATTGCCAGTAGCATTTGCATTTATCTAAAGTACTCTAAAGAAAAGCATATGAATCTTTAAATGTTTCATAAAAATTCTAATTTCTTATATTTCTTAACCAATGTTGGGAATATTGGAGGTGAAATTCCCAACCGCCTTTAATATTTTTATATATTTGTATTATCTGGTATGAATTTAGCATTCAAACAGTTTCAGTATTTATGTTAAATAAGCAAAGATCACTGTAACATTTAATCACTAATGTAATGTATGTAGACCAGAAAGTAGTAGAAGTAGAAGTAGAAGTAGTAGCAGTAGCTGTAGCAGTAGCAGTAGTAGTAGTAGTAGTAGTAGTAGTAGTAGTAATAATAATAATAATAATAATAATAATAATAATAATAATAATAATAATAATAATAATAATAATAATAGCTGAGGATGATGGAGGACTTTGTTTTGCAAAGCCAAATCCATAACTTTGCCTAATCAGTATTAATCCTGATTACAGAATTTACTTCAGGTTATTGAAAGTAATTATATAAGTGCATGAATGATTGTACTAATTTTTATTGCATATTTATTACTTATAAAATATTTTATCCAATAAAACTGTATGCTAAAAATTATAGAACATACACTGAAATTGTAGCAACATAGTAAATATCTGATTAAGGTCTCATTATAAGCAAAGACCTTTTGACATAAGTGAAGCATACTCAAATTATATGTGATTGTGTTTATTTTCTTTGCATCTACTAAAAGCATAAACTTTCCATCCCTGCTATAAATTGGAATTATTCTGTGCTAATGTAAATTATAAAGTAGTATTATCAGAAAAGATCCCATGCTATAGAAAGCAGTGTTCATTTAAACATAAAAAGTTGTAATACTTAAATATATTCAAATAGTGGGATTTCTTGCAATTGTTAGTTCTTAATGTTCCATTCACAAGCACAACATTTCTAATGAGGTCTACAGCATAGCTGAGATTATCTGTACTCATAAATGAGATAAAGACTTTATTCAAACATTTTTCTTCTGGAACATGAGACCTTTTTGTGGGTCTCCAGAGTAATTCCTAGCTTCATTTAAAACAGTTTATACTTTCTTTGCATCTTTATAGCTCTGAGATATAACAGTACTCTTACTAGCAAATAAACTCATGTCTGGAAACATCCATCTATGGATATTCTCCTCCAAAGGACAGAAAAATATTTGTTTGAATCTGAAACATTTACACAGTCGTTTTCCTCATCAAAACTTGTGGAATCCTCTAAGTTTCCCAGTAAATACAGGGGTATCGAAGACTTTACCATTGGTTCCATAATTCAAACCACAGGATAAATGGGCATATGTATTTTCAAGACAGAATATAAGTGATTTTAAATATTTATTTTTATTTCCTTAAGGTGGTAAGTATTTGCTTTCCTATTTATTTGACTCTAATAAGTGAATACCAGAATATCTACATATTTCCAAGTATGTCATAATTCTATGTATTTAAAATATATTTCTAGTCTTATAGCTGTATTTTATATATTAATTTGCATATAAAATTCCACCAGCCGAATTAAAAATAATAGAGCTTCAGTTTTAAGTATTGATGAAAAGGAAGGGGGGTTCTCACTGTGTTGTAAACTAAAAGTAAACAATAAAATAAATATTCAAGAAAAATCTACATGCTTATTAACCTTCTCTTTGTGAGCCACAGAATGAAGAAAGTATGTGTGAATAAAAATACTGTACTGCTGGTAGGTTTGTAGTGCTAACTGGATGTTGTTTGTGGTAAGCCAATAATTCCAGTTTTTCAACCAAAGCATGAAGAAGTAGTTCTTGTTTGTTTTTTGGGGGTTTTTTTGTTGTTTTTTTTTTCTCAGATAAACGTGTTTTGGTTTACTTAAATAAATGTGCAGAAATGTGTAGAGATCAAATAGTTAGCTATGATTTTCATTAATACTTAGCTATTTTCATTCTGTCAATCTTTTAGCCTTTGTTCAAAATTTCCATGCTTTGCAGAAGGCTTAAAATTTTTCAGGAAAAAGAATCTCTTGGGCTAGAGTAGGGCCTTTTCTTATTTTCACAGAACCTGTTCAGCCTTTCTCAAGATATAAAATTGTCATTCCTTTAGTACAATAGGTTAGGCTAGGCTAGGCTAGTTCAGTTGGAAGGGATCTACTATGACTGAAGTGCCTTGCCACTTCATATCTGACCAAAATTTAAGGCATATTTTTAAGGGCATTTTCCGAATGCTTCTTAAACACTGACAGGAGTAGAACATTGGCCACATGTCTGGGAAACCTGTTCAAGTGTTTGAACAAGTACTCATTCAAGAAATGTTTCCCAATGTCCAGTCTGAATCTCCCCTAATACAGGTTTAAACCATTCCCCCACATACTATCAACAGGAAACCAGGGAGAAGGATTCAGCACCTCCTTCTCCACTTCCCCTCCTCAAGAAGCTGTAGGGAGCAGTAAAGATTGCCCTTCAGCCTACTTTTCTCAGCGTACTTTTCTCCAGACTAGACAAACCAAAAGTCCTCAGCCTCTCTTCACAGGATTTTCCTTCCAGCTCCTTCACCAGCTTTGGTGCCCTCCTCTGGAAGCATTCACACTCTGCTTAAATTGTGAGGCCCAGAACTGCACATAGTACTCAAGGTGATGCTCCACCAACGTGAAGTTGAGTACAGTGGGACAGTCGCTTCTCCTGACCAGCTGGTTACACCGGTGTGGTGCACCCCAGGATGGGGTTTGCCCTCCTGACTGCCCAGGCACACACTGCTGGCTCATGCTGAGCCTGCTGCTGACCAGCACCCACAGATCCTTTTTTTATGGGACTATTCTCCAGTCACTCCTCTCCAAATTTATACTTGTGCCTGGCATTACTCTGTCCTATGTGCAGAATCTGACATTTGGTCTTATTGAATTTCTTACCATTAATCACAGCCCAATGCTCTGTTCTATCTATATCTCTTCACAAGGCCTTTTGTTCTTCAAGACAGTCAACAACATTTCTCAGTTTGATATCATCATCAGACCTGTCAATGGAAGTCCTAGATCCAGATCACTGACAAATATATTGAACAGAACTGGCTCTAGAATTGAATCCCAAGATCACTGACAAATATATTGAACAGAACTGGCTCTAGAATTGAATCTCAGATAGGTGCAGCCCCATTCACTAGAACAATTTGAACTCTGCCAAGAGCATCATGTACTCATTCATCCACAGCTGGACAGCTTGTGCAGGATGATGTGATGGACAGTATCAAAACTGAGCAGTGAGATGGTAGCTTCACCGTCCCTGGAGGTTTTAAACTGAAATTGGATGTGGCACTGTGTGCCATGATCTAGTAAATGGACTGGAGTTGGACCAAGGGTTGGACTTGATGATCTTGGAGGTCTTTTCCAACCCAATAGATTTTATGATTCTATGAAAAGTCTTACTAAAATCCAGAAAACCTACATCCACCACCTTAACTTCATTCACTGGACTGGTGACCTTATCAAAGAAGGATATTAGTTAAACAGGACTTTCCCTTTGTGAACCTTCACTGACTGTGTGTGATGCTTGCATTACTCTTTAAATGACCTTCAATAGTATCTGGTATAATCTTCTCCTTACTTTTTCCTGTAAATCAGGCTACAACAGGTCTGTAGTTCCCTGAGTCTTCCCTCATGCCCTCTTTGTGAAGTAGCTGGGTTTCAGTCAGAAGGGACCTCCTCAGACTCCCAAGACCTTTGACAGATGATAGAGGGGTCCTGCCGTAACATCTGCTATCTCTTTCTGAATGAAGAGTGAATCTCTCCGGAGTGAATCCCACCAGGTCTCATGGATTTGTGAACATTCAGCTGATACAACTGGTACCTTACCAATTCAGAGTGTCCACAAATGGAAAACATTGATCAAGCACTTGTGGTTCTCTGACTCAGAGGACTGTGCAGCCCAAGGACTGTGTGAGGCAAAAAAATCCTTGACTGCCTCTGCTTTGTTTTTTTTTCCATCCCTATTAGTCAAATGACCCTCTTTAACAAGTGTCAGTCCACTGTTTTCTCTAGACATCCTCTTGCTCTTAACATACCCAAAAAGGCATTTCTTGTCTGACACAACACTGGCCAGTTTCAGCTTAGGGTTGAGCTTTGGCCTTCTGTGTCTTCTTCCTGCATATACAAGCTACAGCTCTTTAATATTCATGCTTCTTTCATTGTTTTCATAACTTTGTTTGTCTTTAGAATTTCTAATGAACCTGTTAATACAACAAAAGTATTATTTATATAAGTCCTTGGAGAGAGTTGAATAGCATTAAACATTTCAAATGAGATATTTTATAAAAATTGATTTTATTTTTATACTGCAACCTAATTCTTTGAAAAACCCCATGTAATGTATTCCAAATAACAATAACTAGATTAAAAAAATCTGAAAAACAATTTATTCTTAGTTTAAGTTTTTATCTTTTATAATTTGTTATAGAAGACATATATGCATATATTTGTTAGTAATCATACTGTAAAGCTTTTGTACTTAGACATTTGATATGGTGCAGGGAGGTACGTAAAAACTTACAGAAAATAAAATAGATTCTCAAACGTGTGCTTTTTAAAATGTAATGTGTGGAAGTCATTGTCAACTATTTCAATAGAAAACACCACAAGTAGCACAGTCTTATTTCTTTCTGTCCAAAGAAATTATATATGGTAGTTTTAAACAAGCAAGTTGTAAACAACAACCAAGGTGTTTTAAACAACAAGCTTTTAAACACAACTAGATATTTCAGATTCAATTTTTGAAGTTGGGAGACATTTTATATATATATATAAAATGTCTCCCAACTTCAAAAATTATATATATAT
>JAWWLZ010000118.1:89175071-89203648 GCA_035041345.1 Poliocrania exsul
GGACTGGACCCAACACAGACCCCTGGGGAACACCACTAGTGACTGGCCACCAGCTGGATGCAGCTCCATTCACCAGCCCTATTTCTATGAGAGCACTGCTTAGGACACATTTAATGACTATTAGACATTTTTTTCAATTTAGGGTTCAAATGTTTCCACAGCCAACATATAGTATCCACCACTGTGCCAGTACTGACTTGTGGTTTAAACGGCATTTCTTTCTTTGCTAATGCTTCTAACTTCAATGTGTTTTTAAAGAGGTATCATACCCTTTCTCTGTCTTTTTGCTAGATTGCTTTTGATACAAGCAATTGACAAAATACTTCACTGCTTAGCTTCTAACAGAGTAGTAGTTCCTTAGCTAATGTAAACATTTATGGGAAGCCCATACATTTCATATCTGTAGCAAGCTGCTTCTAGTGCTGAAATTCTGACTTCTGGCAGTATGTTAGAAATGCTATTCTAGACTGAACAAGCCGTATTTTTATCATTTCCTCTTTTAAGATCAGCTCCCTACTCACTTTGTCATTGTCATTGCTCTTGTCAGCATCTTTTGTAGTTTGATACTATCTGTCTTGAACATGAGGAAAGAGAATGATATTCAGCATTTCAGAATATAATGAAAGCTGATTCCCTGGTTTTTTTATGGAGAAAGTTTTAGCTGAAGTACCTTGGAATTTACTTTGGTTCCACTGATCTGCACTGATAACTCATTATCATTCCGTGATCAGTTTGTATACTCAGACTTTTCTTGTCTTCAGCTGCTTTCTGTCAGTAAGCTTGTGGAAAAGTTGCCTAGCTAGGAGATAGTGAGCAATTCATTCTAATGTAAATGTCCAAGACAAAAGTTAGGCATCTTCTTGAGGTGGATATTTATTTATTTATTCATATTAATGATACAGATCCAGTAGGACTAGCTTCACCTGGATAGCTGATTTTCGGATAACTTAGGTGAAATGCAGTGAGAAATCTTGGTCTTATATTTTCCCTAATTTAAACATATATGTAATAGATAATTGTAAAAAGAGTTATTTTTATGTTTCAGTTATAGAGATATGTTTTTAGAAGAGTGACAGTAATGTCTAACTAGATATTTTGTCCATTTAGGACTCTGATAATTTTGTAAATAAAATTTGTATTTTCAAAATTTAAAAAAGTCTAGTTTCACAATATTTGTGTGTATATATATATATATGGATATATAAAAATATTTCTTATTTCAAAGAACTTCTTTGAATAAAAAGACATTGAAAAAATATTGTCCTTAGGTTTACACTTTCATGAATTTTAATTTTTTTAAAGAAATAATAGCAATAAATTGGTAAAGCTAATTGACATCTTCAGATCACCAAATCATGTGAGAAATTACTAGTCTTCATTTTAGTTATTTGGTGCGTTGGCCAGAAAAAAATATATTTCTCATGAATCTGTAGAGCAGTATGAAAACTACATAAATGTTCCTCTATAAATCTAATCAGCATTTTAATATAAATTAAATCACTGTTCAAGCATTTTGCTGATAGAGCCTCATTGACACTCAGTGCTGAAAGGAGGTGTTGAAGCCCAGTGTGTAAGCATTTATTTTGAGCATGGTAGGCAGTTTGTTGATTATTAGCACATTATTGAGAAACAGCTGGAATCCCTATGACTTTGATAATATCTCAAGGTGTTTCTAAAAATTTTAAGCCTGAACTCTGACACAGGGTAATCGAAACTTGTTCAACCATGTTTCAGAGAAATCATGTTAATATTTTATAGCTGAGACAGGTTTCCTATAATATTTCCACACATTACTTGGAGTTTTATTGCTTCCTTCCATCTGTGTAAAAGAGACACAGTGGTTCTATATCCAGGATCTCTGAAAGAAAACACAGATGTCAAGAGTGTTCTCACAAACACAAATATGAAGACAAAGAATTATCATATCTTAATCAAGAATTAGAAAATTAGGCCCCATTCAAATTCAGCATATGATGGGGCCCTAAACACAACTCTGGATCCTAACACATCATTCTTATTAATTTAATTTATACATTATCAGTAGGTTTTTACTACTAGGATTTTAACTTTTATTGCTCACTCACATGTCTGTTTTCTATTCTACACTAAACTACTGCTTTTCAAACACCTGTCACATTAGGCTTAATTTGATGTTCTGTGAAAGGTGCACACTTTCTACAATAGGAATTGGCGTGATCTTTTCAGGTAAAAATGTGAGTTGACTTTGCCATAAAATACTATTTAAAAGGACTGCACATAGATAAAACCCCACAAAGCGTTGGTTACAACTTTTTAAAAGAAATACCAAAGAAATGATGTGACAAGGAAATGTCTCGATGTACATGACAGTGTAGTTCAAAGTTTCCATATCTCTTTCTATGCAAAAAAAATATTACCTGAAACATTGCTGGGTTTTTTCTGTTTTATTCTATTTTACCCTATTCGATAAAGAATAGGTAGCTCAACAGGTAAACTGTCACTTTCATTATTTAAAATTCCTTTCTCCAAAATCAGTTATTCAGAGAGAATATTGTTTTAATGACATGGGCTCACAGGGACTAAGACAAGCTCAAGAAATAAAACTTAATTTGTGAACTGGTCAGATAGCACCTGAAAAAACAGATACATGTTTCGAAAAGAAAGACACTAGATTACAAGTCCCTTTCCTCATCATAGGAAATAGGTATTTCACTTTTATATGTTCTATAATCCAGTGTCAACTATTCTGACTTTATTTTTTTCTGACAATATATTGCATTCAAATATAACAGGAAATCTGTCATTAGATACTGCTTTTATGTAATAGCACACTTTTATTGTAGAATGAATGACTGTAAATTAAGATTATTCTACATTAGAAGATTATTTTTGAAATCTACACTTTCAACAAGATACAAAATTCTGTATTTCTGGACTTTGACCATTGTCTAATATTACCAAAGCACTGCACAATCTTATGTCATCTACTCACAGAATCATAGAAAGGTTTGGGGTTGACCTTACAGATCACCAGTTCCAATCCTCCTGCCATGGGAAGAGAATGTTCCACTAGACCAGGTTGCTCAGAGCCTCATCCATCAGGACTTGAACACCTCCTGGGCAACCAGTTCCAGTGCCTCCCAACCTTTATAGTAAAGAACTTCTTCCCAATATCTAATCTACTCTTCTTCATTTTAAGGCCGTTCCCCTTGTCCTGTCACTACATGACGATATGAAAAGTCTCACTCCAACTCTCTTGCAGATTATAGTATTTTAGGTACTTAGAAGACTACTATACTCCCCTAAGTTTTCTCTTCTCCAGGCTGAAGAGCTCCAACTCTCTCTTAGCCTGTTAGCATGGGGAAGGTGTTCCAGCCCTCTGACCATCTTTGTGGCACTTCCCTGCACTCCCTCCTACAGGTCCATGTCATCCTTATATTGGAGACCCCAGAGCTGGATGGAGTAGACGGAGAGAATCACCTCCTTAACTCTCCTAGCCAGTGGAGCTGAGGTTGTGAGTGATTCAAATTATTGGCTCAAATTCAAGACAAGACTGGCCCATTCATTGAAACTTTTTCAAGAACACATATGTGAAATGTAGGATCATTGGTTATTGATTAGGTTCTTTCCATGTTTAGCTATCCTGTTTCATGTTTAGATATTATGAATGAAACTTCTGATACTTTGAGATAAAGTTATCTAAAATGCTTTACTTACTTTCAATATTACACACATTTTGATATTATACTTTCAAATCTGGCAACAATATATTCTTTCTCTTGCCATCTCCATTTTACTGTAAAAGTCAAAAGGGTATAAGCATATGGAATGACAGAAAATTAAACTGCAACAATATACTTGTAATTTTGTCAAGGTCATAATGGTCTTTGCATCTGCTACACAATAAAAAGTGAGTTTAATAATTGATTTTCTTCTGACTTTAACCGAAATTGCAATATTTGAAAAAAAAATCTTATCTCTCAACATTATATGCTTGACTGATTTATTTAACTTGGCAAATAGTGTTATTACTTTTATCATAAAACATCACAGTTATGATGAAAATTGAAGTCTTTGATAGATACAGACCAGAAGCAATTAGAGAATAATTCCAGGAATACTTTTTTAAAAAATCTATTTTATACTTGAAAGAGAGTTTTTTCCTTTAGTTTTTTATATATTTCTGAATCATATCAGTACAGATATCATGCTACAGATTTTTATTGGACAAGCAATTTAGAGATTCAGTCTCATGATTTTTCTAAAAAGCTAACTATGTAATATTATATTTGTATAAGGATCACTACTTTTCTTACTGGGGAAAACATGCTTCTGGCAATATTTCTCATTTTTATTAAGACAAAAAGTATATAGAATTCATCTCCTTCTTAATGAAGGATCAATTAAGCCATTAGATATATATGTCCTTCAGTAAGTATATCTGAATTTAATTCTGACCATTAATTCTTATTGTGCCTTTCTCTAAACTAGGAAATCCTTTAGACTTTGGTTTTATTTTGTTTTTCTGTTGAAGGGAATTAAAAACTATGATTAATTTGTAAATCTTTGTCACTGAAGCAGCTTAATTTATTTTGATATATGTTTTCCTCATTGCTTTTGTGTTTTGTGCTTTTATGTGCACTCTTTCCTGTATTTTGTTATCTAAACTTTGTAGTCATAAAAAGTCAATCAAAACTTACAAATGGGAAATCTCTTTTCACTCTGTTCACTCTGTTCACACAATTTTGTATAAAATCATTCTGTATTGGTTTGCTTGTGGTTTTTGTTTGCTGGGTTTGTTTTTAATTTCTATTTCCAAATGTAGCTGAAATTCATCTTGGAAGAAAACAAAGGGAAAAATTAGAGAAACCTTCAGTCTCTATAGGTAGACTTTTATTGTTGAAGGTATTTATCCAAGTTCTTTTGAGCAATGTAGAATACATTAATATGTATTAATACAGTAATATGTTATTAAAAACTTCCTAAAAATCAGTATCCTAATTGCTGCACACTGTTATCTAGTTTAGTAAAAGCTTTATCATCCACACCATTATGTTGCCATTTAATGTATATTAGCAGAATTTTCCATTGCATTTGAAGTCAAATTATGACACATTACCATTTAAAATATTTGTATGGATGCAACTTTTAGGTTAATGGACTGTACAGAGAGTATACTAAATATATTCCACAGAGACTGAAAACTTGCTTTATCCTGAAACATGCACACATCAGCAGAAGCAGAAGCTTCCCCACTGTACCGTATAAAACAGGATTAATCTCATCTGGGAGGCAGAAAAATTGGGTGTCACTGCAGTAATTCATCAACAAAGCTGAACAGGTAGACAGGAGCAGAAAATAGTTTTTCTCTTTTGTTTAGCAAGTATCACATTATCATGGTGGATAGAAGTTTTTATTTGAGGCAGAAAATAATAAGTGCTATTGCACTGATAAGTATGTTAGTGACTGTTGGATCCAACAAGAATGGGTTTCAGGAAAGTTGAAAAAAAGTTGAAAAAAAAAAGCTATTTTGTCTTGGAAATAGAGTCCAGAGGCTTGGATTTTCTCTTCATTGCCAAGGTATATCAGTCCTGATGGTGTGACAGTAGGTCAGGATAAGGAACTAATAGTGTATTGATTTTGCATTGTACAAATTCTATCTATTTTCTCAGCTGTTTAAGGAGAGATGTGTAGGTCACTGATGTGAGCAGAGGGTGATGTTGCTATTCTTGTATAGTGTTGTGTTGTTGGGCTTTGTGTTTATGTGAGTTTATTAGTGTTTTTTAAAAACTTCTGTGTTCTCTTTGTAAATACTAAAGGTTGTGGCACTTCAAACACTGGAACTGTCATTTTATAATGGAAAATAAATAGAAACAAAATTAAGAAGGTAAATACCCAAGGAATTACCAGAGACTTGAAGATCAGTTGAAAACTAGCTAATTTACTACATATCTACTTTTGATTTATTCAATAAGTCAGTTGATAAGGCTTTGTGCAATTAAGGATGTAGTGTCTTACTGCATTGCAAGCAGTTTATGCTAGTAATTATTTTTATCGATATAATTGTTTACATTCTCAGTTAATTCTACACATAGATTAATGAATGTTAAGATACTGAAAAAATACTAGTAACATAAACAAATGTATAGAGGTAATTCCATCTTGTCCAGCCAGTACAAAAAATACTCTATATCACTTCCAATGACAGGATAAAAGCTTGATGTTCTCCAAAATGCTTCTGATTGCAGTAAAAAAGAAGTTTTCATAAAAACAATATTCCATGAAATTTCTTTGGCAATGAACTTCTTGTCTTTTATTTTCTGGTTCATAATGAAATGAAACAATACTTAATTCCCATAAATTCTGAATACACATTACATCATTAAAGAAAAGTTCAACTCAAATTAATGTCCTGTAGTGGGTTGACCTTGGTGGTATGCTAGGTACCCACCAAGGTGCTCTGTCACTTCATTTTCTCGGTTGGACAGGGGATAGAAAACAAAATGGAAAAAGACTCATGGTTTGAGCTAAGCCAATTTACTAAAGCAAAACCGAGAGGTTTAATGCACACCAGCAAATAGAAAATCCATTTTATTCTCTACTTTCCATCAGCAGGAGGTGTCCAGACACTTCTCAGGAAGCAGGGCTTCATCGGTTGTAGCGTTTGCTCTGGAAGGCAAAACTTATGTCCCCTGCTTCCTCCTCCTTTCCTTAGCTTTTATATATAAGCAGACATCATATAGTATGGAATATCCCTTTAGTTAATTTGGGTCAACTGTCCTAGTTGTGTCCCCTCCCAAGATCTTGCCCACACCCAGTCTATTGATTAGAGGAGTTGGAATGTGACAGAGACAGTGCTGATGCTGTGTCAGCTCTGCTCAGCAGTAGCCAAAATATGGGTGTGTTATGAACACCTTTCTAGATATCAGTGCAGAGCACAGCACTGTGAGGGCTGGTGTGGGAAAATGAACTCCACCTTAGCCAGACCCAATACATTTCCAAACTACAAATTGTGTAGTTACTGTTTGAGTATTGTAACTGAATACATAGATTTTCTTTTTTCAATTCTGGCCTATTAGATATACAAGTTCTGAAAGACTTTAATAGTTTCATTTATTTGTAATTTTTGTATTTGTTATCTATTTCTTTCACATTGATATTAGTTTAATCTCCATATTAGGTAGTCATCACAATGCAAACTTTAATATTCTACTTTTGTTTCAAGAAGATGCCTATCTGATCTAAATAAAGTACGTTTTATCCAATGCTACTACCTTTACTGCTTTAGTGATGATAGAATTTTTAATAAAACCTTCAATCTTTTATGTGTTTACTTGTACTTCAATACTTATGTAGAATTTAGTCAGAATTAATTTTTTTCCAAAATAAAACATAAACTTTATGTTAATTAAACTGTGTTTAATTTTGCAAGAAATGAGCAATTACCTCTTTAGCTGCTCTCTGTTAAGCCACGTAATCTGAAGATCCCTCATGTCCTCCAGACATTTTAGAAATCCAGGTAGTATATTGTGTTTAGAGGTGCCAATGTTTTAATGTTTATGCAAGACAAAATCTAAACTTTACAGTGCAAAGATAACAATAATACATTGACAGGGATTAGAACACAAGCACTCAGGAATTTTGTATGCAAAAAGAGCAAATATTTTATTATTTCTCATAGTATGTTCCATGTACATAGATTTTAATTACTTCATTTGCTGTGTTTCCATTTTAAGATGATACAACATCCATCCTTTAGAAGTCTTTTGAAAATACCAAGCAAAAATTCACACAACTTGAAAGGATTCCCTTGTGCCATGTTGTCTTATTGTCACGTCTCATCAAAAGGGTATTTTAATGCAGATTTATTGAAATAACAATTCCTTCCTATATAAACTATAGTTCAAAGTAACTTCTCTGAGGAAAATATTTCAGTGAAAGGGATGAACGAAAACAAATAATTCTCCAATAAGCCAATTTTTATACAGCATGCTGGTTTTCTACATTATATATATTTTTAAAATATAAACTGGATATAGTGAAACAAATCTATTCTTTGCATCTTTGAAGTGATGTTTAATTGTGATCAAATACAACCAACTTTTACTATTTCTTATGTAGGTATCTTCTTCAGTTACCTAAGAAGTTTCTTGGGGTTTTTTTTACAAAATAATGGGATATCAGAACTACTGAGTCAGTGTGACTTCTAATTGCTTCTAATTCATGTATTCTCCTAGCACTCTATTTTGGTTTTTGAAGCACCTTCAAACTGACTTGAAAAAGTCAGTCCAAATATATATCGGTCCCTGAGATGTACAATTTTAATATACTTTGTTCATTCCTATTTTTGGTAATACGATCAATCTATAAATATTCTAAAAGTCTAAACAGTCACAGTTTTATGTATTTGTTAGCCTACTCAGTTATCATTCAGATTCCCTTTGACATTAAATTAAAATTATTAGGATATTCAAAGATTCCTAACTCTACAAGTTACAGGCATCTTTAATTTGCTTCCTGCCACTTTACTACTTATATATTGTCTATAAAATTAAGTATAAATTATGTCTTTTAGGTTGGAATTATATACTTCTATCTAACCAAAGTGAGGCCTAATTATTAATCATTTCAGGCTGATTGTAATGTCTAATACACCACATTTGCCTCACTGTCATAGTTTAACTCCAGGAGGCATCTCAGATCCATGCAGATGTTTGTTCAGTGGCCTGCAGGGTCATGAGGAAGAGACTCAACAGGGTAAAAGTGAGAAAACTCCTGGGCTGAGATGAAGGCAGTTTCATAGGGAAAGCAAAAGCCACACACACAAGCAAAGGAAAAATGGAATTCATTCACCACTTCCCATGGGCAGGCAGGTTTTCAAGTCATCCCCACGGAAGCAGGGCTCTATCACTTCTAACAGTGATTTGGAAAGGCAAACATCATCACTCTAAATACCTCCCCTTCCTCTTTCTCTCTACCTACTCCACCCGCTCCTAGCCACCCCCTTCCCCCTACCTCTTTTTATGCTGAGCATGAGACCACATGGTCTAGAATATCCCTTTGGTCAGCTGGGATCAACTGTCTCAGCTGTGTCTCATCCTAACTTCTTGTGCAGCACCAATCTCCTTGCTGGTGAGGTGATGTGAGAAGCTTAAAAGGCCTGGACTCTGACAGGCCCTGCTCAGCAGTAGCTAAAACATCCCTGTGCTATCAGCAGTGTTTCGACCACATATCCAAATCACAGCCCTATATTAGGTACTGTGAAGAAAATTAACTCTATCCCAGTCAAAACCAATACAAGCAGACAGACAGTCTCAAAAACCCAGGTTTTGTATTATCTACATGTTTAGTTGTTTTACCCTTTTTTTTTTTCATAACTATGCATTGTAGATCATTCCTGAAAACAATGTCATGTACAAAGAGAAATAAAGAGAGGGTACACAAAGATTCTATGTAAGTTTATGGGAAAATAAGAAATTTTGGCTAACAACTCTCAATTAGATTATAAGAATTTTAAAAAAGAAGGGAAAGAAGACTTTTAATCTTAGAAGTCCTTAAAAGGAAAAATGAAAAGACACATTTAAAAGTTTATGCTCCTGAAACAAGATTTTTCAAAGCCCAAAAGATTCTCATGTAGTACCTCAAGGTGGTAATCTATTCCATTTATCTTAATGCCATTTCTATTCTTTTTAAAATTTGCCTTTGTGTTAAAAGGGCAGGAGATGGACAGGATGTGGAGGTTTTCACCGTACACCTGGCACTTTTCTTCTGGAGTAATTATTCATTCTAACTGATAATTAATTTAAAATTACAATTAGTTATAGGGTGAAGATCCCAGTTTCATGAAAATAAAATAAATCTGCCAAAAGCAAAAGTTTACATTGGACCTGTAGTAGGACTTTTTTTAGTTCAGGGATGGACAAAGCTTACTTTGCTTCTCTGAAACTTTGTTATAGCTCAGTGCTGTTTCACCTTTATCAGCCCTCCTTCTGATTACAAAACCTATCCTCCCAGCAGCTAGATTCATTTTCCTGAGTCCTTAAATGACATATTATTGATTGGTTTTGGATGAGAACAGTTTAGCACATTAGAGTTGCTGTTAAATAAGATATGTTTTTTAGTACTGTGTGCAATGCAGTCCTCCATGGATATATCTTTCCTTTTCCAGACTTTCCCTGTTCACTCTTGGATTAATGATGTTTGAAATGGTCATTTTTGTGTCATTGTGAATTTGGTACTATGTGTAGTTTCAAAGTTGACGGAAAATCTTAAGCTCAGAAAAGATTTACCTATACAGCAGATTTTCAAGTAGATTTTTTGATAAATATGTAGGTAGAAACACTAGTTAGAAAGACAACAATGGGGCCAATTACTGCACATAGAAAACTGACAAAATTTCCACTTGTTTCTGGAATCTAAACTGAAGCTTCAATGTTGAAATAATAGGAAATCTTTCCCTTTGTCATGGATTACCATCTTTCTTAAAGAATACTTAGCAAACTGTATAAGGTCTTAAATTTACAGGAAATGTCAATCCAAGCAGTTAAATACAAGAGACTAGGTAAGATTCCTTCAAAACTTTTTAATAAAGGTGATGAATTACTGAAATCTAATAATTTTTTTATCTTTAAAAAGAACTTTATAAAAAGTGATCTAAAAGACCATGTTGGGAGCCCTTTTTATATATCCAAAATTGACGACAAAAGATAAGGTCATCATGTTTTCTTCTTGTTTTACCTCTCATACAGTTGCAACATTAATAAAGAGTTGTGTAAGGCATGTAATGCTAGATTCCTAATACAACTGGAGAATGGGATAACAATACTGAGAAATATAAAACTAGGAGAAACCTGATACAGCTCTGTGCTGCTACATGCATCTTCTAATCTAATGAATATGACAGCTCTATCATATACCTATTGAGTTTTCTTCTACTGTTCTGGTAAGGCTCTAATATTTTCATGGTGCATGTATACCCATTCCAACATCAGCTTTATCTAGCCTAATGTTTACCTTCATGCTTATAAACATGAATCATATGCCTTTTAGCTTTTATTTTCCTAAGTTATACTAGCTAACCTCCATTTTCCAACAATAGTTCAATTTTCTGTGTCCTTGATCACACCTATGAATTCTGTGTTAACATTTTCTGACTTATTTCATCATTATTAAGGATATATGCTGGCTGAGGTCTTGCACACTGACATTATTACTTATCCATTGCTTCTGCAGACGCTATTCTGCACATCCAAAAATTAGGTTGGTTGTGGTTTTTTTTTTTTAATCATGTTGCATAGTTGGCTCTTAAACATCCTATGAGACACTAATCTAGCTGTCTCTTCTTCCTCTTCTGACATTTAATTTTTAAGAATCCCTTGTTATAATAGAAATTCATGATAATAAATTCGTAGTTAACCAGTAATTTGCCCAGTGCAAAAGATAACACATGATAGAACTGAAAACATCTATTAACTTACAGGACAAAGTAAGACTTTAAAATATTAACTGCTGACATTTTTTCTATATTTTGTGGTTTGGGTTTTTTAATAGATAGATAGATATTTAACTTTTCTCTATTCTCCTTTCATCATTCCAGGCTTTTGCAATACTTTGATATTAAACAAAATAGGTTACCTCTGTAATTTAACCACTCGAAGCTCTAGTGGTAAAGAGTGAATCACCATCATAAGATTTCTCACAAAAAATCTTAATTGCATCATTAGTTGGAATATAGAAGCTGCTCCAGGGATACAGAGGATGGAAAGGAGGGAACTCAGAAATGTCTTGCTTTCAATCTGTTTTCTAGTCTTGATAAAAATGTTGGAAGCAGAATAATGGTTCACAGAAATGTAATCCCTTTATATATAGAAACCATGTCTTAAAAGTGTGAAGATCCAGACTGTGAAACTAAAAGTTGAAGTCACTAAGCCACAAACCTAAGTAAAATTGAACAACACACAGTTCATCATCCCAAAAGCCTGAATAAAAGCTCAGCAAGCAGAAAGCACTAACAATCTTCAGGATTATGAATTTTTCAATGAATATTTCAGGTAGTGGATTATCCTGTTTGCCCATACCTTGAATAGCTTTTTCTGAGATATTGGTTTTTTTTTTGTCTCTATTGCTGCAATTTGTAATGCTGTCTACATACAATCTGTGGGATAAAGCAAATTTTTCACCTTTGGGAAAATAATGAATGTATTGACCTGGCTATATTAAGGATTAATGGTAAGTATTGGGTCAGGGAATCCTTTGCACTTCAGATAAACTAGAAATACAGTTAGCACTGCTGTTGGAGGCCTCTTATCTTGTAGTTTAGGCTGTGTAAATATAGGGAAAAATTAACTTGACTGAGACTTGACTTACTCTGGCATAAGAAAGCTTAATCTGGTTCCTTTGGGGTCTTATTTTAACTTTTTATTCAGGAGTCTCACTAACTGATCTGAATGATATTCTTGCTTAACTTCATTGGAGTTATATTTGCCTAAGCATCAGCATTAGGATCACTGTCAGTGATGACTTGTGTAACTCAATTGTTCTGTCAATTTCTTCTTCCCTACTGGCTGATGTACAAAGAAAGCTCAGAGGACTAAGCTAAGAGGTTTTTGGAAGTGAAAAGATGAAGTTTTGTATTTCCACTTCAAAAATTGTTACTGCCTGCATAGTTAATACAGTTTCTTTTGTGAAGTAGTAATTTTAGGCTTTTCTGAAATCAGACACTTAAGTTACTGTACATTCCTTACAATGCAGTACTACCTCTGCTGAAGTAACAAATCTTATTCTCCTCATTACAATCATACAATATGCAATCGCCTTAAAATACTTGAGCAGGAGTTGTAAAGAGATGTGTTCAAAGGCATACACAAATCTATCCAACATCTGCTTCACTGAAAGCTCCCACTGTATTCTACCATTTATGCCTCTCCTTTTTTCCCACCTGTAATTCCCTGTGATTTTCATCCAGGAAATACGATGGTTTAGCTGTAGCTTGCCAAGACCAAACAAGCTGTTAAAAATCTAAAGGTGAAAAAGCTGTTTCCACATGCTCAGCAACATTTCTAAATTAACCTTCATGCCATAAAGGAAGTAGTGAAGTAGCCGGTGGGTGACTGCTAAAAATAATGCCCAGTGTTTTAAAATATTGCATCTATTAAGTTAGTAATGCATAACTCTGGATGATTGCCATGGTGCAATGCAATGTTGAAAAAAAAAAAAAAGGTAAAAAATATTTACTTCTTAATGAGGTACAAATGCACACAACATTTTACAGAGTGGGAGATGGTGAACTTTTCGAGTAGATGCCGAACATTTCATAGAAACTTTTAATAAAAGCTGGCAGCATCTTGGAAATAGGAAGCCTTTGAGAATGCAATAATACCTATGTCAATACAGATTTTCTTCCTTTTGAAGCTGCAACCTTCCACCATCACCCAGAAAAACTGGGTTGTTTTTACTCATCAAGCTCATAGTCTGGGTGCATTTAAAAGAAACAAAACCAAAACCAAACAGGAAATAACCACATAATATCTTCTACTAGCAGTGGTGGTGGAATGACAATACTATTTGGTGGGAAGCATCAAGATACTTAAGTTCTCCAGATAAACACATAAGAAATTTGTGTGTTCTGAGTTTCCAAGACTTTACTTAACTATTGTCATTTTGTATCTGAATAACAGCACTGCCACTACCACTTACCTATTTTATTTGCATTGTGCATTTGAATGCACATTTCAAAGGAAATAGCTTTTGAAATTTCAAAATTCTCTTTGCAGTGGCATTCTGCATCTTTTGCACCAAGAACTAGGTAAACTTAGCTGGTTGTAAAACAGATTAAGGTAAGGTGCGGTACATGTGGTAAAGGTAAAAGGCTGAAATTTGGTAAGTCATAATACTATTTTATAATGCTGTAATTTAAAAAAAAATCTCAGAAAATCTCAGACATTCCACATTTCATGTCCTGGAGAAAAAAGTAAATGGACAATCTTACTGGAATAAAGTATTCTTAAATATAAAAACTTAAATTTTGCATATTTAAATACTGATTGAGGTGGAAATTATGTTATACCTCTTTTAAACTGCTTCACAGGTAAAGCTGGGTGTCAGAATGATACTTATTCTAAAGGTATGAATGACTGTATACATAGATGCCACCTAGGAGGTTCATGTCAGCCTTCTGCCTGAAGAAGACATTGATGTCAGACTCAGAATAAAAGACTCACAAGAGTCTAATTATCAGTTCTCAAACTGTGGTCAGCAATAAGCAACCGTGTTATTTCCCACCTTTCCCATAAAACCATATAAAAATCTAAAATGTAGCAACTAATTGGTGTTCAAAGGTTAGCTAGGAACTATAAAAAATTTGAAGTGCTGACAGCAACTTATTGATTCAAAACATTAAACCATGACCAAAGACATTGTAAAACATCTCCTTTGGTGTAACTGAAGCTTGTTCTAATTTCTCGGTCTCCAATGAGATGAACTAATTAGAAATAAATGTTGAGATACATGTGTTTATATTATAGAATTTAACCTCTTTCATAATTACCTACATAAACTGTACAGGCTGAAATAATACAGAAAATAAAAGGGCATTTTCATAAAATAATGGTAGCTAATAAAGTGCTGTTTCCTCTACTATGGTAAAAAGATTTAAAACATAAAAAGGTCTACAGGGAAGACAGTTATTATATATGATTCAAATAAAAGAGAAGACAAGACTAAAAGATATCATAAGGAAAAGCAAGGTAATATGGCTGTGGAAATGTTTCTTTTTCATATAAGAATAGTTTTAGTGGTAGCAGTAAAGTCACAGCATTAATCTGAAGAAGATTGTGCAAAATTCCTACAGGAAAAAATAACAGCTATTTTTAGTAAAGTAAGTGGTGAAATTATTCATCATATTAAGTTCTCTTATGGACACAAGAGATTTCCTGTGTATGCATCTTTCCTAAAAATGTGATGAGGGAAATGATATGACCTAGGAGTGAATGTGAGTGAAAATTAGACTTGTCACTTCTTTTCCATAATGTTTCTAAGAGTAAGCAATCTCTGGCTATTAAGAAACAGACTTGCTTTGGAGAGTTTTTAGATGTTCACAGGGCTTTAAACTATGGTGTTATGCGAAGTGAAAATCTCCGAACAAGTCTAAATGGCCTGTGTCTTTACTGGACTCCAAAGTTCATTAAATTTAGTTAAAATTATCATAATAACATGAGCTATTTTTGAGTGTTCAGTTTTGTAGAACAATTTGGCTGTTGCTTTTGGCTCTATAAAAAGAGATGATGTTCAAAGCTGAAGTTGGGACAATGACAATTGTTAAAGGATGTAATGTTAATTTGGAGCAAAATCTGTCACTGTTAGGAAAAGAATTAACCTATCTGTTGTAATGGGACTTCTTGTTTATAGCACTAGACAACAATAATTACAAATTTACATAACTTCTACACAAGCCTCAGTAATCTGTCAGTCTTCAGAAGTCTCTCTCTGGAAGGGACAGTTTTGTTTCAGTTACTGTAGAGTCTAATTTGGAAATTGAGAAATGTCATGCAGACACTTCAGGCAAGTGATTTAGATCACCTGGACAGAAACAAGGCTTTCATAGCCAATTACAAAAATTCCTATGCATGTTGAAAATGAGGTAGAATAGACCAGCAAGGCCACTGCAGTGTACTTTTAGTATAACAGAAGCACTTTTTTCCCCCTGCCTTATAATATTTGAAGATGCAAGATTCAGTAAAGATCTTGTAATCTGGTATTCAAACAGTGGCATCCAGAGTGCATCACTGAAGCAAGATCTGGCTTTTTTGTAGAACCATATGTTTATACCATGTATTACATAGTGTAGGATTGGATCCTAAGAGTAAAACGTGGATAACTTCTCCAACATTCTCCATCTAGTGGCAGGATTATTAATGTTATCCACTTTCAGAAAAGGTATATGGTGAGTGCAACAAAAAGGCACACAGAACAACTTAATACTTTGACAAATACCTGCAAATGCAGCACTGAGAAGTGATCTTGAGAAAGATTTCTTTTTTCTATGACCTGTCATATTTCCTCAATAAAATTTGGCTACTCTATCTGTCATGTGAAAGGAGGGGCTTCCTTGAATCCTACTTATTTGATCAGTCTGCCAATGCCCCAGAGAAGCTGAGACCCTTGTGCCCGACCATTCTGTCAGCATCCCATTGTGGGGACTCCACTGAATGGCCCATGGTACTGGAGAGTGTTTTGACTAACTTGTTCAAGGACATGTACCAAGAAAGTATGTTTGAGTAGAAAGAGGTGCCCCTTCCAAATCTCCTCACTTTGACAACTATGTTTTCTGCCACTCGTGAGTGCCCTTGATGGACTCACTCTAAACAGTTTAGAGAAGCACCAAGTTTATTAGTAATAGAAAATGGTGAAAGGTTAAGGTTCAAAGGTTGCAGTTGATAGTAACTGACTGCGAAAACTAATATAAAGCAATATAGAGAGAAGGTTTAATCACCGATAAAAATTAGCTCAAGATAATCATTTAGCATGCATAAAGCTTATCCAGTAGGCATCCCTATGGGGGAGAAGAGAGGTACCATCCATCAGTTGATCCCAGAAATTACAACTGAGTCTTCCCTAACTTCTCCCATTCTTACCTTATTTGTATGCTCTTTCTTTACATTTAGATGGAGCTTGAGGGACTCTAGTCGTACATACTTTTGTTACTGATTGATGTAAAATTCTCATGTTTTACTCTTAAAGATATAGTCAGTAAAATAAAGAGGGCATGCCAAGTGAAGGTTGGTCACACCTTGGAGGCAGGTAACTGCGTTGGAGTTGTCTGTTACTATACAGTTAGATTATCATGAACCCAGTTGATCCGAGAAGAGCAATTTCACCTTGGTTGGAGGTTCAGCAGCAAGACAACTTCTCCTATCTCTCTTGGCTTACAGCTGTGATGCATTTTATTTGGCTACATGGTACCATCGATTTCCCCTCCCTGAAAGGATTGCAGCAGAGCAATCTGTGGTGTCTCCACTCCTCTCTAACCTCTGTTTCATATCCCTTACCATGTGCTTAAGGTTGCAGACTGTGCGTGTGGAGAGTCATCATGAAACAGACTTTGATCATGCCAACTGCATACCATCCAGGAAGTAGCAACTGAATTTCACCCTATAATTTCTGTACTGTTATAACTACTTTTAGAATGTGAATATAACTTCCCAGATTTCTCTAATTTTAGTCATCTTCCCACATTATTTAGATAGATGCCATAAAATTATGATGTAATCCTTTTTCAGTTAACAAGAAGGAATGTTCATCAGTGAAACTTACTTACTTGGAACTGAATTTTTCACTATTCTCCTTTGCTTTCGCTTTGATCACTCAATCCAAACTCTAACAAAATGGATTCACTTTTAGAATCATGAAAGGTTGTGCTTTTTAAAGAAATTTTAAAAGAAAGTCATTTATTTGGCTGTTTGTGTAAGCACTACACACCTAGTCTTTAGGAGTTAGACTAAACAGCACAGATTAACAGTAAATACATGAAAATGCTCCTTACTTCTGTAGCTTTATCTAACAGTTCCTGTGTAAAAGAAAGAAAAATCTATTAAGCTAGGTAGGAGGCCATTCACATCCAAAAGGAGATTCAAATGTCTAAATGTAATGTAATGTAATGTCTAAATGACATTTGCAGCAAAGGTCTAATAGGTTTTATTTCATTCATTTAAGAAAAAAACACCCAAACATAACAAAGGAAAGCCTCTAAAAGATAGAAGTCTGTAAGATCTTAGCAATATACATACTATTTAACTTTTCTAAACTTAGTATTTTAACTGATTAGTTACATATATGTAACTTTAATGACTTTCAGTACATTTTAACATTTGCTTCAAAATACCAGACAACATGAAAAGAGATGCTTATTTTGCTTATTTTATTTCTATCACAATACATATTTCATAAGTAAAGGAGTTCAAATATGATGTAAACTCTGGAGATGCAGATGGCAGAAATACATTGTCAGTAAAGAAGCTGAAAGAGAAAGATTTAAGTGTTCACATGTAGGCAATAGTTAATAAAAAAAATCAAAAAAAGACTTAATTTGTCATGACCTCACCAGATGTCTGATTTAACTTCATTATTTATACTGCTAAATTGGTTTATTTATTTGTTACTAGAAGTTAGAGGTTGCCTCAGGATTCCTGGCCTCATGACAGAGAGATGTAGCTAAAATACTTTGACAGCAAAAGATGTAAAATCTTTGGATATGAATACAGTAAAAATTTTACTAATGGTGGACATAACTCTTCAGCTTTTCTCAAAAAAACCTTAGTTCAATGCCATGTACCTTTAGAACTACTGTGCTTTGGTAAAGTGAATTACAACTTTCACACAGGCTTGCAAGATAATTTAGAAAAAAAAAAATCGTGCAATTATAAAAGCAGCTATCAAACAAATGTACTTGACAGAAGAGAGCAGTAGGCTTCCTCAAAAAGAAAGTTCTTGAGAAAATACTCAGATCAAAGGATTTTCAATACATTCTCTATAGATACACCTTATAATTGAGCAGTATATATCAGCTTTTATCTACTTCCACTATTTCTCGAAGAACAACTATGTTTTCTCCTTATACCGTGTCTTTTGTATTGTGGGGTTTTTTTTCTCATTATAGAAGTGCATTTCCATAGTTCACAGTCCAAGGATGAGAAATAAAGAGTAGTTGTGTATGATGTATGTAGGTATACAGTGTTATAAAAAAATATTTCATGTATGAATTACATTTAAGAAATAATAAAAAGCAAAAATTGGTCAAAAAAGTTAAAACTCACAACAAAACAACAGAAGAAATTACTGATGGGAGAGGTCTTGTGTTAGCTTCAGTGTTATAAAGACCCCAGTACAGGACCTTTCAGTTCTGTTTTCTTTCTGTTCAAATAGACAAAAAAACAAGTTGCAAAGTTCTAATTTTAATGAGGAAAAGTAGGTTTTATTACTGAGTGATCTAAGGTTTACACTTTGTGTAGGGAATATATCCAGATGAGAAGAATTTCCCAAGTTCTTTGTAGATAATTAAGTTCATTTTTAGAATTCATGTTTCTGAAGGAAGAGACTGAGGTTTTTGTTTTAACGAAACAAAACCAAACATTCTAAAATTTAATTAAGATTAATTTTTTTCCCAATAAGGCTAGGTTGAATCTGAGTTCAAAGCACCTTTTACAGTGCTACCACACAGCATGCAGTGGAGACATAAAAAATAGAGAACAGATAACTTCCAGTTAATACTTTCCTCAAAATCTTGGTCTTGGGAAACCCGTTATTTGAAATCTCTCTTGCTTTACAGTAGATAGGAATCTGACCCTCAGTCAGGATAACTAATGGAAGTGATAAAGTATGTCCCAAAAACCAAACTTTAAATTTCTTTTTCTCCACTTATGATTTTAAAGGCCATAAATTTGGATTTTAAAACAAGATACTAAAGAATAAAAATACAATGTGCAAACCTAGAAGCTGATTTTCATTTTGAAACATTTTAACGGGATATTTACATTTCAGTGTTTGAAGTCATTGCAAAGACATTTTCATTTAAATTATTTAAACAAAGTGGGAATAAAGAAATTGAAGCAATTGCAACTGTTGGCAAGTTCTTTAAGTAGCTGAGATAGATTCTGACATCTCTTATTACAGCTACTGGTAGAGTGGTTTGATTTGGGAGTGTTATTAGCTCTGCTTTGATATCTGTGTTTGCACAGTTTGAGTACATTTTTAAAATTTTAAATGCACAGTTCAAGCTTTGTGTCTTCAGACAAAGTCAGCTAAAGTTATATGACTAAAATATAAACCATGCCACAAAAGCATAAATGATAAAATCTTTCTTGTTCTTTATTGATTGTGTAGGAGCACTGTATTTAAATCCAAATATAACCTTTTTAAAATTATTGGTCATTAAAAAAAATACTTGTTCTTTCTTCCTCATTTCCTTTTTTTCTTTTTATTTTTAATTATATTTAAAAGTGAAAGTTTTCAAGTTTTTATCCTATTTCCAATGCTACAAGCCAAAACACTTACAGCATTTCATCCTCCCGTGACTCACTTATCACTGTAATCTTTTGAGCAGAGGCTTTTTGAAATCTCTGTCCTGTGTGGGTGGTTCATTCAGGAGCCACTCCGGCAAAGTATGTCTATAATTGTGCTAATTTTGATGGGGCATCAAAGATCTGCATTAGCCTCAAACCACCCACGGATACTTTAATTGCTTTGTCAGGTTTGTTAAGCCAATTAACATCAAGTCTCTACAAACTTTTCATCTTCCACCTCTATTCTATGCAGTTTACTGTTATATCCACATCAGAATTGGTGTTTTACTGTTACCAAAGAAAAAATTGCAAATTCTTTTTAAAAATGAAGGATCAAATTTGCATATTTTCTTCTTTCAGTGCTCTCCTGCCTTGATTCAATTCAGCTAATTAATCAAATAAATTAATGGGAATTATTTATGCAGTTTTAATATGCATTCTATTAGGAAGCATTTTTTGAAAGCCAAGACTAACTGCATATTTGAAAAAAAAAAGTGTGAGGACTATCAAGCATCCTACAGAGAATGCCAAGAGAACATTAATTAGTATTGTTCCCAAATGTGGGGGGAAGTCAGCTGAAAACTTTCATGTTCACCCAGCTAATGAAAATACTACATGCTTTTATATAAATGCCTCCTTCAGATGTTTGGCTGATATTGTTTGGAACATTTTTTTGGGAAAATCCTTCTCTTAAGCTTTTTGGGTGGTGCACCCATATGTCACAATAGGCTTAGTCATTTATACAGTAGAAGCTGCTGGTACTTTTTTGAAGAAACTGATTTTTGCCTTTTAAGGCATTATCCTTTCCTGAAAAGTGATTTTGTATGACATAATAAATGCATTAAGAGAAATAAAACTATAGTGTTACAAATCATTTTGTATTTTTAGAGTAATTTATATTGTTAGGATCAAAAGCTGTTCCCTAATACCAACATAACATTGAACAGAATTTGTTGGATTAAAAAAAGTACAAAGGCCTTTGATCCCTTTTTTTTCCACATTATTTTTTACTACGTTTCTGGCCACTTGTCATTTTTATTGCAGCATTTACTTCATGCTCCAGCTATGCTTTCTGTCTTTGATAATTCCTTGTTAAAGTGGTAATGTTTTATAGGCAATATTTTGCATTTGTTTTCAGTAATTATTGGTGTTTTTCTGTTTTCGCATTACATCTCTCTCACCATGCTCAGGAGATTAATACTCCAAAACATAGCAAATGAATCAATTTCATATTGGAACATCTAGTAAAAATGAAAAAAAAATCCCCTTCAGGTTCACTACAAAGGCATAATTTTATAATTTCAATATCTTACATTTGAGAAGGCTGGGGTGCATAAGATACTGTCTTTTTCCTTCTCATCGTAACAAAAGCAGATTATAATTACGTAGTTGAGAAAAGAAGTTTGCCATAGAATATTTGCATAGTACAAGCAAGAACTTCAGCCTTACTGTTTTTCTTCACTGAAAATCACTTGCCATCTGCTGGATGAATCACAAAGTGGGGGTTTTTAATACAATTTCATGATTATTGTCTGTCTTCCTAACTTTAATGCAATTTAATTTGAAAGAAATTAGCATATCTTGCAATTACCTATTTCTGAATTCTCCTTTAATTTACATACTGAGTAACCACATAGAGTTTGACTACTAATTTCAATAGTAACTAAAAAAACAAGCAACATTTTAACAATTTCAGATATTATCAACCTGAATGGGTGCTTCATTGTTTTTTGATAGGAAGAAAGAAATTGTCATAAATTTAGTAGGTTTTGGACAAACAGTCTTCAAAACGAAACATATCAGAAATGAGAAAATATGCTGAAATTAAATAATGCCTGTATGAACTGTGAAGGAAGACAGGACGTTTACAAAGTTGTAGTGGATACGATTAGTGTAAATACTTCAATATAGCAAAATGAAAAATGGAAAATAAATTCAAACCTTTGTGAAAAAGTAGGCATCTGACAAAGAACATGTAAGAAAATTGAAAACTAAATTTTCAAGGAACAAAAAATTTAAATGGGAATGATTAATAAGGCATGGTTTTTCATATATTTATGAAACAGTGGGTTCCGCTATTGTTCTTTGACTAGCCTTTGCCTTATCCTAGTATACAGGTACCCACCTATAACAGAGTTGTTCATACAGCTCCCATTAAAAGCCTGAGGTTACTATTCAGAAAAAACAGAGAAGTGATTCTCTGTCATTTATAACAGAGCAGGAAACTAAAGCACAATCTCCTTGTCTACAAGTATTTTCCTAAACTCCTTACTGAAGTCAACAAGCTTAATTCAATTGAAATCAAGGTGACTGAAGAGAATGCAAATGAACACAGTCTCAGTCCATAAGAGAGATGGAGATATGTTTTAAGTTGGAGCTTGGGAAGTAAAAGGTAATCAATTAAAAGCCAATTTAATTGAGCTGCAACATACTGCATCCAAAAGACTATTAAAGACAAAATTTTGTCTAATATAAACATTAGAAAAATAGGTTACAAAACTGTAGTTTGTGTACAGATTGGTAATCTTTGGTTGTGGATTATTAACACCATTTTACTGATGAATTTAAATACCCAGTAACAGTGTAATAAATCTAATGAATAGGACTCATTCCTCTTAGCTGAATCTTATAGCTTGAAAAATTGTACACATTACTTGAAAGTCAAGACTTTGACAAATGGCAGTAGGACAGGTTCAAATGGTGTACTCACAAATGTAGAATACAGACTTATGTGTGCTTACACTTACAATCTTTGACACAATAAACCCACCACTCTTCTGAAGGAACTACAACTAAAGAAGGAATAGAAGCCAAGTCAAGGTCAAAGCTGTAAGTGCAATTGATCCTTTTGTATCAAATAAAACTGGGTAGAAACAGTATTTGGGTTTTGATTTTTAATGGAAATTAAAACTTAAATATATCTTTTGTTTTAAAGCACTCAGTTGGCTAGGAAATTTTATCTTGGACAAGAAAAGCAAAGAAAAATTGAGACTAGATTCAGAAATCTATTAGTGGTTGCTCTGCCATTCAGTTTTATTTGTCTAAGTACTCACATGGAAAGCAGGACAACTATTGTTATTTTTTATCTTTAGATTTTTAAATCAACTTCCCTTCCAAGAGTACGTTGTACATTCATTTTGGATTACTTGGAGGGATAAAGTCTGGTGGGTATAATTACATATAAACACTTCAATATTTACTGAACTGGATGAAATAGAGACTCAATCAAAACCCTGCCTTCATTTTCTAATTCAAGGTCGTCACCCCCAACAAACGCATGCATGCACAAACTATAAGTTTAATAGCTTATAAGCTATATATAAGCTTAGTAATGAAATAATATTGAACTATTGAGATTCACACAGTTCTCAAGCAGTTCAAGCACAACTCCTGTGCTGGGGCAGTGTGTAATCAACAGAGCAACTTGTTTGGTAGGGGGTTGTTAGACTGTCTGAGTACTTATTTTGGAAAACAGCAAATTAACAGGGTCTGCTGAGGCTGGTATAGCTTTGTTACAGTAGGACTGAGCAGTATACCCACTCTGGCTGATTTTTCAGTGTCTGAAAGCTATTTTTGCTTCTCTGTTTTTCCTAATTCTCCAAGATGCATTGTTTTCAGCTATGTAAAAGTTTATACCTGACTTACAGAGAAATCTTAGGCGTATCAAATTGCATCAAAAACTATGTTCTCCTTTCCTAGAAATTTTTATTATGTTCCATCCTTGAACTATTACGACTGCAATAATACTAATACTGTAATACCTATTTAGTAGTAACACATGACTTTGATGAATATTGCTAATAAGGGGAAACAGTCACAGTGGTGCTTTATATTTTTATTTTATATAATTTACAATTTTAAAATTGTGCACAATTACACCATTATGACATAAGATCTGTCATTCTGTTAATCTGTCATTTCACTTTGATTTTTTCTAGGCTTTCCTAAGCACATATTTTCTAGAACACTATTTGTGAAAGAAATGTATTTATTTAAAAGTATACCTTCAGTGTTTTCTTCTGAGTAGCTGAAGTTTGCAGCCTTTCCAGCAGTTCAAACTATCAAATATCACGATTATTGTGTACAAACAGTATTTTGCGTAACACCTTAAAAGAATAGAAGAAGCTATTCTCAGAATGAGAAAAAATGAGATTTATGATTTAAGAACATTGAGATGACATGTTAAGTTATTGGTCCCTGTTTGGTTTTCTTATAGTGATCTGTGTTTTGACTAAAAGAATTAGGCTCTTTCTGTCACCAGGTATTAGTGATTAACTCCCAATAGCTGTAAAGGTAAATTAGAAGTATATATTAACTCTGTTTTGACATGACGATTCTCCCGTTTACTGTTTTAAGTAAGAGGAACAAGACATCCAATTACCGAACACTAGTCTTAAACATGTGAACTATTTATTAGCTGAAAAGAAGTATTTACATTATACTTTCCATTCCATTTCACCTCCTTGGAATGACAAAGGGTACCATGGAAGTTTATATATGACTAGGAAAAAAAAATCAACATTGTGTAAATTCATTTATCTTCAAATTCTGCAAATGGGAAATGATAAGGATCATATTAGCTAAAATTGTATTAGTCTTACAGGTAAAGTCTCTCATATTCTGGAAGGACTTGAACATTTCTATATGTCACTGAACCCGGTCCCTTGATAATGTAAGCAATAATATTGTAAATTGATTCACCTTTCTAATAAAATTAGCAATATGTTTTTGTCCCACTTACTCTGCTGACTTAATACTCTGGCAGATACAATGGCAGATTGAATGGTAGAAATATCTGGTCTTTCTCCTAAATTTATTTATGGTGCATTTATATCTATTTGTTCTTGTGCCAACTTTTCACTTTAGCTCTATAATGTATTTATGAGAAATTATAAACCTATATAGCCTTCATTTCAACAGGATAAGTAAGTCAGTCTGCTTTAGTATGTTTGTCTAAATTAACCTAATTTCCTAATAACTCCTTTCCTGCATCAGAATAAATCTGTACAGGAAACTAATGCCCATAGTACTTGTTTTGGGAATTTAAAATAGTTTCTTCATGGGATAAAAGTGTAAAGTGGGCCATTCAGAATGAGAATTCAGAATATTGCTCACATAGTCTGGAGCTTATTGGTTTCTATTAAATTTCATAGGCTGACTTTTTTTATAATGATAATCTTCCAACTAGAAATCTAAAATTAGGTCATAGTACTTATTCCCAATATTCCAGGTAGAATCTCCCCTCTGTTTTGGCCCAACTCCTTACCTATTGCAAGTACATGGCCTGATCAGCTCTACAAAACTCAATGACGTTTTCGTGTCTCCATAATACTGCCCACTGATGAATTAATACAGACAGAATTTTGTCCTCCTTTACCCTTTCCAACTCAGAATCTCCGTGCTTAAAGACTTTTATTATAAGCAATCATGCACTTTATACTAATAGAGTTCATTTTCCATTTCCATTTCTGTTCGCACAGACTTAGTTCTTCCTGTTCTGATTCTCTTAATGAGTGATGTTTTCCATATATTTGGCTTAGGAAAATGTGATTAACACTTGGCTACCTTTTTTGTTCTTATTAGTTAGATCCCTAGGATAAGAATTTCAGCCTGGTGATTTTCCTTTGAATGCTGTTATTCTCAATCTGAAACAAAACACTTCACATTGCAGCCCTCGCTCTCCAACTTCAGAATAATTCTCTGCATGGCTGTTCATTAAATACTTTGCATCACATCTCTACAGATTTAGGAACAATAACCAGTGCATTACAACTTTTCTCAGAAAAGAAACATTAGAGAAATGAGCACTACATTCAGAAACAGGGTGAGCACTTAATTGTTGAGAATAGCATGGGTTGTATATGTGAATTAATTCCAAAAATGGCATCCGATGTGTGTATGTAAGTTTATTCTTTAAAGTATGATTTTTTTTTAACATAAATCATCATGTCTCATAGTAATTTATTTCTTAATATCATATAAATAGAATTAGTTAAATGGAATTCTTGAATAAATATGATTTGTTGAGAAATGAGTGCAGAGAAAGAACTTTCCAAGTTTCAACACAAAATCTCTCTCAAATATAGAATAACTAAATTATATTTGGTAAGCTTTTTACATTTGAGATTTATAATCCATGAAAATGTTCATACAAATACTACACTAGAGCCCATTTGTTACTTTTATGACCTGATCCACACTAATCTCACTGCAAGAACAGTTAATCCAGTTACTTTGCCTTTTGAGGATTTTAAAATGCAAGAGCTTTTTACTTATCACTTTATTTAGGACATGACAAAAGTTCTCCATGTGAGAAAAGCTGCTGCTTTTATATTATTGACTCTGAGGATATTATGTAATTGAAAGAGGTTTAAAAAAAACAACCTCTCAATTATGGAGCAGTGCCAATTTCACTGAGCTACATATAGTGTTCAATGTGACAGTCTCTTAACTGGAACAATCTGTGAGTGACAGTTCTGCAAGAATTGTAGGGTGAATTACTTTTCAAAAAGAAAAAAACCCACATTTACTATTTTTTCTGCTGTTTCCGACTCCTTCAATAAATTGTTCTATAATAGTTTAATTTTACATTTTTAATTTTACATTTTTGTGTAAAGTATTTTTGTATCTTATAATAATAAAAATTATTACTATTTTAAGATAAATTAAAATTTGAATAATTATAAATACTGGGTTTAATTTTTAACCCCTGAAGTTCCATTCCCAACCCCTACTCTGTTTTCCTGTTATCAGGAAATCTAGGCTATTTCATTCATAAATGTTACAGGAACTATACTTTTGGTACGACATCTAAAAATGTTAAGTAATTTAATAAGGGTAGTAAAGTTATTTCTAAGAGTAGATTTGCATACTTTATTCCATGGTGATCCTTTTTCTTATTTTTTTTTCAGTATATGCGAATATTTTTTCTTAGAGAGGGAGAGCAGAGTATGTAACCACTAGCTAGAATGTTGCTGTCATTTAAACATCAAGTGAATAATATGAATTCCAGTGACAAAGTAAGAAGGGAGAAACAAAGTGTTTTAAAGATTTGAAGATCAGACTTCTGAAGATTTGAGAATGTATTTGTTCTATTCTTGCTAATAGTAAATCTCAGATATATTTTTTGAAGTTCCTAACATCCTTTTTCGGAATATCCTGGACAATAACTGGCAAAATAGGTCGGTGGACATTTTGACATTGGTTAGTAGTACATTTACAATCATGTAGAGACGATAGACTTGAGGTTAAAAGTGCTAACTTTTTATCATGTAGATTTGTAATATAGAAATCAAAAAAATATAAAATCCCTCTAGAGATGTTTTTTCTGTTAGCAGCACTGAGACATTTTTCCTATGCATGTCTGACATTTCCATGGTACACATACATCTGATTTTATTTGCTTTCAGAAAACACATCTACTCCTTCTGAATGGTATGTTTGCATGTTTCTTCCCCTGTTTTTGTTTTGTTTTGTTTTGTTTGAGTGCAAGTTGGTAGCATGTTCAGTGTTCAGTTTCATTGTCTTCAGGGACCAGATGGAGTCAATTTAAGTGGATGGGAGCTGCCCCTCAAGTATTCCTTGAGTACATGTGAGGTTTTGAAAGGGGATTGCAATATCTAAGTAATCCTATGCAATCCTAAATAAATCTGATCCAAAATCTTTACTTTGATGCAGGACCTACCTTAACAGGCTGGGTCATGCCTGGAACATGAATTACATCAGCAGAGATATCATAATGTCCCTTACAATCTTTAAACATATAGTACAAAGCTTCTGATTTTTAAGATTAATACATGGGAAAAAGGTGACATTTTAAAAGAGTGAAATACTGAGATCTATGGGTGAAATTGATTAAATTTAAGTCTGAAAGTAATTTTTGTCTTATCCAATCTGACCTCCTTGTTCTCCAGACAAACTTCTAGTAATTTAGAGGCTCTGTATGCTAAAATAGTGTGTTGCCATGGAACCTATCGAAAGCTTCTTTCCTTTCACCATTTTTGAGGCTTAACTTTGAACTTATTTTCAGTTTTAGATGTTTACTTGTCCTTTCTAATGCAGTCTCTCTTCTCAACCACATCATCCCATTTATAGAAGGTTTTCCAAAACTGAGAGCTCTCCAGCAAGCTCAGTCTTATTTGGAAGGTTTTCATGCTGGAAGGTCAGGGCTAAACAAGTAGACTGCCTTCTTTCCTCTCTTCAGTCACACTTTCTTTAGCTGAAGATTATACACAGGTAATGGCATATAACATTGATACAATGTCTTGAGTTGAGCTGGCAAAATGCCAGCTGCCCAAGTACAGAGTTAGTCTCTGGCTGAGAAAAGAGAGAAAGGGAAAAAAACCCCAAACTTCTAAAACCAGGTTTATGCTTAAATTAGCTACATATATTTATACAGAAAAAATTAAAAGGAAACTACAATATAACATACACTTACACAAGTTATGTATAACTCCCACTCCCCAAATAATACAAAGCCCATTACTCGAGATTCATAGGCACTCTAAAAGACACATAACAAGAAACAGAAAGTATAACAACAAA
>JAWWLZ010000118.1:89209639-89223475 GCA_035041345.1 Poliocrania exsul
CATACATGGAAAGATTCTACTGGTTACAAGGTATCCACATTCTACAGGTGGTTCTCTGGTCCTTAAGGATGCATTCACCAGTCACCCTAGACCTTAAGAGAACACACACACTGTCACTCCCACAAGAAATATGTGACATTTACCAAGCTGAATGTGGCTTCCATAAGTCAAAACTTGAAACTATATGGATTAAATTCAACAAATTATGTGCATGTTTTTTATGGACTTAATCCAGTGAAGATTTTTGGGGTTTAGTTTTTTTGGATTGGAGGGCTGGAAAGGTTGCTGTGCAGGAAAGGTACAGAACAACTTGCTTTCTAGTTGTCAGATTTTACAGTCCTATTTTCACCACTAGGCTTCCATCAGCTCCATGGTTCTAGGGATCAGAAAGCTTGTGACTGAAGAATAGTAAAATGTTGAAGAACCTCTTTATTCAGTTTAGCTCCACAAATGCAGACTACAAACAAACAGTTATTTTAGATCTAAATTAACTGTAAGTAATCAAAAGGCTGTGAGAATGTGTTGAAGTACTCTCAGGTGATTTCAGAATGAAGGCCTTCCCTCTTCATGAAGCATTATTCTTGTCAAACTAGCATAAATATACTTCTCAGCATTATTAAAAAGCAAAAATTATTTTAGCCAAAGAATACTTTCCAACAGAGATTTGGAAGTTATGTTGCCAAATAGCATGTGAATAACTTTATTTCAGTTTTGGGACTCTGCATCCACTTTTGTCAGTTTACTGCATTTGTGGCTATAATTTTGTAACAAATGAAACTATTTTAAATTTTTATGATGCAAATACAATAGCTTTATCCATTTCAAATATATCATATGAAATTTGTAGATAAAGGATAGTTGAGATGAAAGGCTCGCTAACAGTTGCAGAACTAAAATAATTATGGATCAGGATAATGGCTCTTACCAATAATAGTTTTTTGTTTAACAGTTCTTAAGTTCCTTATTCTCTGAAAATCCAAAGAAATCAGGTTCAGTGGATTTTAATTTTTCATCCAGTGATACCTACTGTACGTGGTGCTCTTAACTGCATGACACTAATGAAACTGTAAACTTACTAAAATTTTTGTTGCTATATGCTATGGTTTTCCTGGGCCATTACTTTTAATAATGCACTGGTTTTGCAACTAACATTACATAGATTATGCTTCTGGAGTGTATTCTTTTTACTTTTAAAAATGAGAATTTGATGCCTAACAGGATTCTGATACACAGATATTTTAAATTCTCAATAAAATCTGAGCATTTCTGAACAGTCTTTGTCTCTGAACAGACAAAAGTCTTAACAATGAGTCTGGATTATGCAAGAATTTGGATATTATTCAAGAAAACACAGTACACTGAACTCTGTGCTCTATTAAGAGAATTAATTAGCCCTCTGAAATGATTGTTTGCTTGGATAGAAAAGGATTAAGGAATCTCAGAATCTTCTGAACTGGAAGGAACCCACAAGGATCATCAAGTCCAGCTCTTAAGTGAATGGCCTCTAGGGGGATCAAGCCTGTGACCTTGGCATTCTTAACAAATATGTATTATTTTTTAGATGAGAAAGCACTTGGTTTTGTTGGGTTTTTTATCCTTTTTTTTTTAATTTTCTTAATAGATTTTTGTATTTATAATACAGCAACGTATAGGAACACTTCTGATAACCAGTTTAAATGATTCTCCTTTTGCTACGCCTAATCACAATTGCTTCTGCAAATAGGTATCATTACCTCCCAGCCACTAGGAGCTTGTCTCAGGAGAGTTAACACCTTTTTTCAAGTTCATTAACTTTCTCATGATCATCACCTGAAATGCTTGAATGATCAAATCTCATTTTCCTAAAGCCTATAACTTAGCTCTGTAAACTCATCTTTTACGGCAATCTCCTCTATGTGTATGAGGCATCGTTAGTACTCCTTCAGATGTTCATTGGAAAATAACTTCTTCTGTAAAGCTTTTGGTACTGTCTCTCACAGCATCCTTCTGGGCATAATGTCCACACAGCTGGATAAACATATCATGTGGTGGGTGAGCAATTGGCTCATGGGTTCAGCACAGATGGTAATAGTGAATGGGGTAACATCAGAGTGGTGACCTGTCACTAGTGGGGTTCCACAGGGTTCCATCTTAGGTCCTGTGTTCTTCAACATCTTCATATATTATTTGGACACAAGACTGGAAACGGACACTAAGCAAGTTTGCAGACTGTGCAAAACTGGGAGGAGCTGTTGAGTCCTTCAAAGGCCGGAAGACCCTGCAGAAGAGACCTGGACACCTTGGAGGACTGGGCAATCACCGACCATACAAAGTTCAAAAAGGGAAAGGTTCTACACCTGGGATGGGGCAACCCTGGATGTATGTACAGACTAGGGAATGAGATGCTGGAAAGCAGTGCCCTGGAAAGGGCCCTGAGGGTCCTGATCGATGGCATGTTGAATATGAGCCAGCAGTACCCTGGCAGTCAGGAGGGCCAACCGAGTCCTGAAGGGCATTAGGCACAGCATCACCAGCCAGTCGAGGGAGGGGATTGTCCCACTCTGCTATGCACCAGGGTAGCCTCACCTTGAATATTGTGTGCAGTTTTGGGCACCACAATATAAAAAAGATATTAAGCTATTAGAGAGTATCCAAAGGAAGGCAACAAAGATAGTGAAGGGCATGAGAAGACGCCGTATGACTCACTTGGTCTGTTCATCCTGGACAAGAGGAGACTGAGGGGAGACCTCATTGCAGTCTACAGCTCCCTCATGGGGGAAGAGGAGGGACAGGCACTGGTCTGTTCTCTGCGGTGACTAGTATCAGGACCCAAGAGACTGGCCTGAAGTTGTGTCAGGGGAAGTTTAGGTTGGATATGAGGAAAAGGTTCTTCTCCCGGAGGGTGGCTGGGCACTGGAACAGGCTCCCTAGGGAAGTGGTCACAGCACCAAGACTGACAGAGTTCAAGAAGTGTTTGGGTGATACTCTCTGGCACATGTTGTGCATCTTAGGGATGGTCCTGTCATTAAAGGTTAGGCTCAATGATTCTTGTGGGTCCCTTCCAACTCAGCACTTAAAAGTTAAAAAACCAAAAAGATTTTTTCATATACTTTTCTGTTTTCTTCAGTTTTAGAGACAAGAGAAGAAAGAGATAAAGGACTGCCAAAAAATCCCTAAAGGAAATCTATTTGGAAAAGGAAAATAATATGAAATTGATTAGCGAAAACACGGCGAAAATAACTGCTAAGAGAAAGGTTTTGCATCCATTAGCAGCAGGTATTTATTTCTGTGCAGGAAGCAAGGCATCAAAATGCTGCAAAGGCTTGCTCACCTGACAGGTGTCAAAGTAGGCTAATTTATACATTTGAACATACTTCATTACAACGTCTCATTACATATGGATTACAGGCGGGGTCTGGGTGGAGCTGGGGCAGTGTTTTCTTCTGGCATCAATTTTAGGGAGGGGTCCTTCTGTTCTTCATCCCCCAAAGAAGGGTTTCAGTTAGTCTTCCTCTCCTTGACCCAGCTTGCTTCCTTTCATAGGTTACCCAGCCAAAACTAGTAGAAAAAATCTTGGCTAGCTACCATTTCGCTCTATTCAAATGTCTACCATTACCTGATTAATTCAGCTCTAGGGTACGGTACAGAGAACTGAGTGATAACCATGTCCTAGTAAAGAGAACAGAACATGCTTGGTGATAAGGCTAGAGCAAACAAGCCTAAAACTTGGGGAGGGAGTTTGGGTATTGGCCCTTGTTCCTTCTCAGAAATGGTGCACTTTAAAATTTTTGAGCTTTTTTCAAAGGTTTTCCTTTTGTATTAAGCAAAAAAAATTAACACATTAACAAAATTTATTGAAAATGTTCTCCTCCAAATGTCTTAAAATAGAAAATATTATTGTTAATCAATCCTTATTATAATTCTGGGTAATGTATGTTACTAACCATGACTCAAAAATTTTTGGGCTGTTTTCTCTGAGCAGTCTACTTATTTCCATTTCATTCTAGAAAGTGTCAGTGCTGCTCTAAATACTCCAAATTGCAGTCAACCTATGACCAAAATATTGAGGTGGCTCTGTAGTACATGGTCAGGTGGTTTCTCTAGCATCTCTTATACTGTGGCTATCTGCAAAATTTAACTATAAATTTGAAAGAATTAAATTTAATGTACTTCTACTGCTTAAAGGATTAAAATAATTTTCTATTTGAACTGCAAGTATGATTATGGAAAAAGGAACTATTTAAGAGGATTACTTGTGCAACTGAATATACACTATGAGGCCAATGTCAGGCCAGAGTTTCAGCCTTTATTCTATCAGGTCTTTAGAAGTCAAAACTTGAAGAGTTTTAAATGTATCCTTTTGTAATGACACAGTATATCCAGAAAGTTGAAAGATACATCTGCAAGGGAAGACCTAGGAAAAGATTACCAGCAAATGTACAACTCAAAAAAATCCCACTCTCTGAAGAACTACCACAGGCTATTACCCGTTTAAATGGGGGAAATAAAGTAAAGATGTAGGTAGGAAGTTAAAGATAAATTCAACAATTCTACAGTGAGAATACAAAAATATTATGAGAATAAGATATACCAAATGAAGAAAATATAAAGAAATAATACTGGGGAAGAGAGGTGTGGAGGGAAGAGGAGACGCTGAAATTCTGAAGATAAATGTGGTTCTAATGACTTTGTAGAAAAGTCAGTACATTTCTGAGCCTGCTACAATTTTTTTCTGTAACACATTTTAATTTGCAGAATGAGTCAGAAGATACATGGCAGCAGGTATTTTTCATCTACACTTGTGCAAACCAATGTG
Organism: Poliocrania exsul; assembly: GCA_035041345.1. Classification (NCBI taxonomy): domain Eukaryota; kingdom Metazoa; phylum Chordata; class Aves; order Passeriformes; family Thamnophilidae; genus Poliocrania; species Poliocrania exsul. The sequence goes on from JAWWLZ010000118.1 coordinate 89,214,435, forward strand.
CTAACATCTTGTTATGTGATCAGCTATAGGGATGGTATGCCTCACAATTAATAAGTAGTGATTGACAGATCTAATGACATAGAGAAGAAAAGAAAATATGTAAGAATTAAAAAAAAATAATTATGTTTGCATCACATGTGTGTTACTGACCAAAATTAAAATTTAATTTTTTTTTCAAGCATTTCAGTAAAATCCACAACATGTTTTCAATATGATAGAGTAAAATGAGAAGTCTGTATTTGAATCACACTGAATAATATAGTTCAGTAGTTCTTTAGGTAAGCCACTGTCAGAGCTCAAAAATGTCTGGTTAAATGCTTTTAGGTAGCCCACATACAGAAGGTGTAAATTTTGATATAAAATTTACTCAGCAAAATGTAGGAAAAATTGCAATATGCCATTCAGTCGCAATTACCAATATGATCCCCATTACCAGTATCTAGAATATGCTCTCTGTCACAACTCTAAGTGGCCCAAGTTATCACCAAGGAAGATGTGAATTGAAATGAAGTGAAAACCCATGCTCTCTTCAAAATTCTTTTGATAGCTGTCCAGTCTTTTATATTCTCCACTGGGTTTAGCCTAGTATTCACCCCCCTTCCCCATGCTGGTCTGGCTTATTTAGGGAGACATTCATACTTTTAATGAGCTCAAGGAGAAATATTTATACCACCAGCAGATCTGCTCAACTGACATAGCTGCTAATCTAAAACAAGAACCAACCTCTGGTCCCCTTTGTGTCAAGAGTAAGTGAGCTTCATTGAAACAGCTGTGGTCAGTCATATCCTGTATTATTCCTTGAGATTCATGGACACATTGCCCTTGCTCATCTCCTCTAAGCCTTTTTCTGGTTTATAGTCATAGCCCCCCTCATGTGAAAACTTCTCTTATGATTAGCATTGTCTGATTTTTTTAGAGTTTTCTGAGGGTTGTTAGATCACAGGCTCCTGGAATCATAGAGTATCCTGAGCTGAAAGGGATCCACAAGGATCTTTGAAGTCCAACTCTGCCCCTTCACAGAAGACCCACAAGAATCATACCATGTGCCAGAAAGAATTGCCCAAATGCTTCTTGAACTCTGATAAACTTGGTGCTGTGTCTCTAGGACAGCCCTACTTAAGAAAGGAGGTTGGACAAGATGACCCACTGTGGTCCTTTCCAGCCTGTATCATTCTGTGACCACTTCCCTGGGGAGCCTGTTCCAGTGCCCATCCACTCTCTGGGTGAAGAACCTTTTCCTGATACTCAAACCAAACCTCCCCTGGCACAGCTTAAGGCCATTCCTTCAGGTCCGCTCAGTGGTCACCACAGAGAAGAGATCAGTGCCTCTCCCTTTGTTTCCCCTCATGAGGAAGATGTGTACTGCTATGAGGTCTCCCTTTTACAATAATAATTACCACCGATGTACAATGTTAAAAAGAAAATATTCTGAACAAATTACTATGTTTTACATAATAATATTAGAAAATATAAATGTTAGCATACTGTTACTTTTTCTTCGGGTTGTTAAGCTGGCTTATATCCATGGCCAGTAATTGTCCATGACCTTTTCTAGACGTGTTTGTTTAACATTTGATAACACTCACAGAAACTCCAAAATTTCTATCTAACTCATATTAGCTATTTATAAACTGGAAAGGTTTGTTTAAAACTTTTCTGGGCAAATATTTGCAACCCTGCATTCTCTTAGCCTTCTATGTAGACTTCAGAATTTAGATTTGATGAATTGAACTTTCTCCATTGATGGTCTAGGCTGACCATTCATAAACTATCTCTTCACTGAAAGCTGAACAAACAAATTTTACAGACCCATGAGCTTTATCATAGATCATGATAAATTTAACATACAACTTCTGTTTCACATTCTCTTAGAACCTTTCCAGATCTTGCCCAAATATTGACTGTAATAAAGCTAGTAGCAACACTATGTGCTGTGGAGTTGTAAGGGTTCAATTGTTCAAAGAAAAAAAAATCATATTTTCAGATGAGTGGCTGAACCCATGACAGTTAAGATAGCTCAAGGTTTGTGTGCACTGCTTTTGAATATTTTAAATACTGTAACCTAGCCATAAGGAGCTTAATCTTTCAATCTTAACAACAGTATCATGAGAGCAGTAGCAAGACTAGCTTATGATTTATTAAGTATAGTTGGAAATTTTTAAGATACTGAAATAAACATAAGATACCAGCAGTCTGTGGTCTTTAAAGACTGAACCTTTGTGAACTGTGTCTCTTAACATACCTGTTCACCACTCTACTCTTGTTGAAATGGAATGAAGTTTTGTCAGGCAAAGTGCAAATTTGGCATTAAGAAAGGGTTTCTTGCTGAGAGGGAGGTCAGTCACTGTAACAGGCTTCCCAAGGAAGTGGTCATGACCAAGCTTGTGAAAGTTCAAGGAGCAAATGGATGATGCCCTTAGTCATATGCTTTATTTTTCAGTAGTCTTGTGAGGAGCAGGGTGTTGGACTTGATTATCCTTATAGGTCCCTTCCAACTTGAGGTATTGTATGTTCTAAAAACTTGAAGAAGCAAATTAAAAAAGATCACCAGCGATCTAAAGGATCATTATGAGAAACAAATCTCCTCTTACTTATTCTCCCAACAGGAATTAAAAATCGATTCTGTAAAGCAACAATGCTCACTGAAAGCACAATATGAATTCAGAAAGGTCATAGCTGTACAACTAAACATCCCCTTTCTTCTTTCCCTTCCTAACTCCTTCAGAGACCTTATGTCCTGAGATGCATTGGCCCTGGCTGGACTCAACAAGCTACTCTGTCATTCCCCCTCATCACTTGGAAGGGGGAGGAAAATATGATTTACTCTACTTCCTCTCCCTGAACAACACAGGGGAATGGGAAACTGAGGTTCTGGTCAGTTCATCACAAGTTGTCTCTGATGCTCCTTCCTCCTCACACTCCTAGCCTGCTCCAGGATGGGGTCCCACCAAGAGGAAATAATTCTTCGTGAACTTGTCCAGCATGTGCTGCAGGGGGACAGCCTACCTCACCATGTCTTCACCACAAGGTTACAGGAGTATCTCTGCTCCAGCACCTGGGGCACCACCTCTGCTCCTTCACTGACCTTAGTGTCTGCAGAGTTGTTGCTCTCACATATTTTCATTCCTCTCTTTTCCAAGTGCTGTTGCACAGCAGGTTTCTTCCTCCTTCTTAGTGTGGTAAGGCACTATCACTGTCGCTGATGAGCTTGGCCATGGCCAGTGGCAGGTCTGTCTTGGAGTTGGCTGGCATTGTCTCTGTTGGACATGGGGAAAGCTTCTAGCAGCTTTTCACAGAAGTGATTGCTACAGCCCCTCTGATACCAAAGCCTTGACATATAAACCCAAAACTAAAAGAGGTCACATCTACAAAAACCTCTCCCCTGGAATATTGGATGTTTATTTGAGGAATACTATATTTATAAATTGCTTTCCCCCATGTAGGCTCATGTAATAGTAACAATGTCAGTGAGAATTGTTTTAATATGGGTAATTCCCCTAGTCCTGTCAGTGGGGACTACTAAGAAGAGTCTTTCTCCCATTTCTTCATTCTCTCCCATTAGGTATTTATACCCAATATAGTTAAGACCCCACATCCCCCCACCCATGAACCTTCTTTCTTCCAGATTAAAGAACCCCAACTCTTAGCTTAACCTCATATGAAAGATGCACCACTCCCTTAAGCTTCCTAGTGGCCTTTCTCTATTGTATGCAGTCCAGTATTTCCATAGCTGCCTTGTACTGAGGAGCCGAGAATTAGACAAAGAACTCCTGACTGGACACAGTCCTGGGCAACCTGCTTTGTGTGAGCAGGAGTGTTGGTCAAGATGATCTCCAGAGGCTCCTTGAAACCATTCTAAGATTATATGAAAGCCAAATATGGAACTCTGCATTGAAATGACAGTTCTATATGTAGAAATAGATATTTTATTGCAAAAACTCTGTAACTATACATTGATATTAGTATCACATCATCAACTATAATACCTTAACTTTGGTCTTTGATTCCCTATCTCAGGCATCACTTTTATAGCAGGTCTTTTCCACAGGAACCAAGCCTATGTGCTACAGATCTTTATTTGCAATGAAATAATTTATCTATTCTAGCATTCCAATCTTCCAGATGACCTAAAAGCCAATAAAAATTCAGCTATCATTCCACAAAATAAAATTATGTATTCTTCGAAATTATGTACTAATTAAAAATCTAAATTTACTTCGGAATTTTTCTGTCTGCATTTATATGTGACACAATACAGTATACTATGCAAAGAAGGATTAATAAACATAACAGGCAACTTCTAGACTAAGCATACTGAAATGTCACATTTTTTAGATTTGAGGAATGTATATGTTTGCATTATTTGCATGATGAAGAAATGCATCTTTATTTTATACAAAATAACTTGCAAAATCAGTTCTTTTTCTAGAAAGCAAATAAGAAATATTTTTTCAGATGTGCAGATTTTAAGAGCCATGGGATGCTTTATTCTGAGAAAGGACCATAAGAAATGAAAATAATTTGTGACAATTGAATTTCACAGATGGAAAAGTGTAGTAATGTTATTGCAAAATGCAGGATCATGAATTAAATCATACATAAAATAAAAGCAGTTGCAAATGCCTCAAATGGATATTAAGTAAGTATAACTCATGTATTGCAATGTGTTACGAAATTCAACAGACAAAATATTTTAAACAGATACTGCTTTTTGCATAAGAATGCTTGTGCACAAAACAAACTGGCAAAATACCAGAAAACTTACAAGACTAAAAATGAAAATAAAACAAAATTTGATTGCAAATCTCAATTATGTGAGATGAATTAATTCCCTGATAAGTTAGTTGATATAGCTTATACGAATACCTTTTTCATTTAATATTTGTGGAAAAGAAATTACTCTGAATCACAAATATTTTATGGCTTCTAGAATGTTGATACAACATTTTGAAAAGCTTTAGAAAATCTTTACCTATAGTAAGTTGAATTAATTTTTAGGTATTATTTACATAATAGTTGATTTAATATGCCAAATTTACTATATGTTAAACACTGGGTTTAAGTCTTCTTAATGTTGAAGACTTTTTCTATGCTAAAGACACCACCATGACTGATGCTATTAGTAACAAAAGCTGAAAACACCCTAGAATTTAGGAAAAACTTTCCAGTGTCTTCATTCAACGTTAAATAAGATTTTCAATGCCAAATGTTTCTGGAATTCCAGAAAATTTTGACCTCGTTCTTGAATTACCAAATTTAATTAAACCTTTTCTTTGAATAACTCTTATCAAGAGGCTGTTAATAAATCAACTGGTTTGCCTTTAGAATCCACATAGTTCTCAGCTTGAAAAATTGATTTTATAAGTTTCTATACTTCTGTCTCCACCATCTTCTGAAAGATGAGGTAAATTTTATTTGTTTCCCTACATTTTGCTGTGTTTTGCTGTGTTTTATATAATACATGAAATAAATGTGGCTGAGAAGCAGAGAGGAAAATTATTTATGTTCCCTGTACTAGCTAGCACATACAGGTATCTCTATGGAAAGAGGGAAAGATAGTTCTTTGTCTAATTGCAGCTTAGTTAGAGCTTTGAAGAAGCTCGTACAATGCAGGTGTTGAACCAGAGCCTCAGCAAGCAAGGACTGTCAAGAATAAGCAGAGCCAGGAAGACCTTGGAAAGAACAGGGAGGAGGTTTCAGAGACTACAGGAAATATAGACTGAATTTTTTAACTTACTTAGAGACAATAGTGTAATTTTTCAATCCAAAAGGCCTCTGAAAATTTCTGCATCACAGGAAAGGGTATACCATTTAATTACACAATGGATATTAGTAATGTTGCTTAAAAACTCCTTCTCTTCTTGTCTGATCAACTCTAACAAGGCTAGAAATTCAAAACCATTTGACTTCTACAACAAATTAAAAAGAGGTGTATCTATTTCAAAGCTGTAATTGTTTTGTGGTCATCAGCCATCTATTAGCTTTTAGTTTTACAATTTATGGAAAGATTTTTTCACCTTTGTCAGGTGTTCTAAGAGTTTTGTTTAGCTTTTTTAATTTTTTTTTCCCTCTTAGCTCTGTTGAGTTTTACCAACACCTGCTGGGAAAATGAAGTGCTCTCAGTAGGAAGCATTGAACCAGTTTCTGTTTTGCTCTGACAATTGCAGTATGCACGCTTCCCTTAGAGCTAAAAGCACTGCATCTCCTTTATGAATGATCAGAAGAACAAAAGGAATCTCTCACAGTTGTTGAAGAAATAAGTTTTCTGAGATTATTGTGAGATTCTGAATAAAATTTATATATTTTACCCATCCAAAATCTACAGTTGGAGCAATGTTGCTTTAAGAAAAAAATACAAACCTAATACCACTTCAAATTAAGTTTGTTGCATTAGTAACCTATTTCCTCTGAGCCAGGAAGAATTTCTCCTTTGACTACTAACACAAGCACAGTTGAATAAAATCATCACTTGAATAAGAGCAGCATGAGGTCCAAACCAGATCTTTCCAGGCAATTAAATTCAAGTACGATCTCATCAGAGTTTTATAAAACTCTGTACTAGAGTGTGTTTCTGCAACTGAAACAGGTGACAAGATGCCTGCTTCCTCACAAGTGGAGTTTGAATACTGTTCCAGGAACACTAAGACATATATGTCAGCAAAATAACTCACTCTGATCACTATTTGTGATGAGAATCTGGAGAATAATGTTGATTTTTTTTTTCCTATATACAGTTTGGGGTTTTTTCCCCACATCAGTTAAAATTGTCTTTTGAGGATTATTTGTAGAGTCTTGGTTACATCCTAAGTGTCCATTTTGGTTGAGGTTTTAGGAGAACTTCAGGCTCATTTCTACACTATCCTTGTTAGCTGTTTAATTTTGAAATTCTCTTATGCAAGCCACATGATACTTTCTTCAAAATTTAGATTAAAGTTCTGTTTATCTCATCTTGACTAGTGGAAGGGTTGGCTTTGGTTTATACCTTATTTTTCTAAGCCATATATGAAAAAGATTTTCCCCATGTACCTGCTGCAGCTTCATTCAGATAGACAGAACTCAGGTTATTGACAGTGAGTTGCAAAGGCCTGTTTGATATTCAGTGTTAATAGTGATTTCTAAAGACCTAGGAGGATTTAATTATCTGCCTATTTACTCAGATTTTTCAAAATATGTTTGTTGAAAATTGTGAGCTTTCTGATTTTTCATTCTTATCCCTGGCATATAGATGTCCCATATGCTTAATTTTGAGCATTCATACAAAAATTATGATGGAGGAAACTAAACCCACAAAAAATGGTATATAACTGTCATAAGCAGCATTAATTACTTTTTTTTGTAGTTATTTTAAGAATGCAGCTAACAAGTTCAATAAAAAGCTGCAACTAAATTCTTTATCAGTAAAAACAAGCCCTTCAAGTCAGTGGGTGAGAATGTAGTTGGAAGAGCAGTGGTGATTTAATTCTTGCAAAGTATTAATTTGCAAATTCTAGCAATGATAAACCACCTATTCAATCTCTTGTTGCCTAGATATACTGTGGTACTCTTAATATCAAATGTATTAAATTGAGGAATGCCTTTGTTAACTCTATCATTAAAAGAAGCTTCTGTCATCTCTATTACTAATTTTCAAGACACATATTAGGAATATACATTATTAACATTGTTATTTATAGTGACTATGCATTCCTTGTGTGTGCAGTTAGTTGGACTTGACCTAGTTAGGTTTATGGATGGATTTGATGATCTTAAAGTTCTTTTCCAATCTAAATGATTCTATGATTCCGTTTACACATTGTGGTAAGAATGAAATTTCATCACTTGTGAACTTAAGTATTTTCCTCTGATTACGTATTTCATGTCCTGATAGTGCATGTTTGGCAGCTATGGAATATTTACAAGAAAAAATTATTTGCTGAATTTGAATTCTTAATGTCTAAGATTAAGTAAAATGCAACACTATGAACTGATAATTATCATTTAGACTCTTTGATATTTTGAGTCATACAAATTAATTTATTGTCACTATTCACAACTCTAATTATTTTGCTATTGTATACAATATATTCCAAAATACTTGTAAAAGAGGACTCATATGTTTTGGACATGTATTCTGGGTTCTATATTCTGGGCAATTAGTTTTTCAGGTAGACCTCAGTAATGGGTTTTGTCTTGTGGTTCCCAGCTCCCTGAAAGAATAATCAACCCTGTGTTAAAGGCCTAAAGACATTTTTCTAGTAGCGAAATATTTCTGAAGGTTGTTATCTAGTCTCGAAGCTTAACGGCTGACTGTAGTGGTTTGACCCTGGCTGGACCCCAGGTATTCACTGAAACAACTCTCTCATTCTCTTCTGCAACTGGATAGTAAATATAAAACAGGGTTCATGAGTTAAGGACCAGGAGAGATCACTCACCAATAACTGTCATGGGCAAAACAGACTCAAAGTGGAGATATTAACTAAACTGATTACTAACAGAATCAGAGCAGGATAATATGAAGTAAAATACATCCTAAAAACACTTTTCCCCCACCCTTCCTTCCTACCTCTTCCACCCACAGCAGTGCAGGGAGACGTGGAAAGGGGATTACCATCAATTGTTGTTTCTGCAGCTGTTGAGGGAGAGGAGTCCTTCCCTTGCTTCCTGTGGGGTCCCTCCCATGGGAGACAGTCCTTCATGGACTTCTGCAGCATAAGTCTATCCCGTGGGCAACAGTTCTTCAAAACTTCTGCCAGGCGGGTCACTTTTCCTGAGAGGCTGTCAGAGTCAGACATCTTCTGTGGCATTTCTCCTGTCTCACTGATAATATGCTTTATTTTTGTTATTAGTATGTTGTCTCAGTTTAAAAAAAACCCTAAGATGTCAATCTGGACTAGGAAAGGGAGCCTCTTCCCAAAAAACACCATAAGCTTTGAAATTACGTATGTATGTATAGCCAAAACCAGAACAGAACAAACAGCAACACTGTAACCAAAACTTTCAAACAAATCAAGTCCTATCTGCCCCTTCAGTGCAGCTGTATTTACAGACAGCAGGAGGCATTT
>JAWWLZ010000118.1:89228374-89259686 GCA_035041345.1 Poliocrania exsul
TAACCAAAACTTTCAAACAAATCAAGTCCTATCTGCCCCTTCAGTGCAGCTGTATTTACAGACAGCAGGAGGCATTTCTGCGCCCCGGGAAGGCAGTGGCCATGATGAGTCACTCACGGGCTCTGCTGAGGCAAAGACACAGGTAGGGAGAGGCACCGGGTTCGTAACTCACGTGGGAATGACTGCCACAGGAATAGGATAAAACCTTTCCCATGGGCAGTGCCAGAACTCTCTCCTACTATCCTTTGTCTAAAACAAAAGTTGCGGGGTGGGGGGTAATAGTCCAGCAACTCCTCTGTAGGTGGTGTTGCCCTCCTTGATTCTGTAGCGAATCCAGGTAGCGGTGACTATTCCCTCTAAATAACAGGACAGAGCGTGCAGAGTCGAGGGGCAAAACAGAAAAAAAAGACTGCCTCGCAGTGTTTCCACCAGCCCAGCAAACAGCGGCCCACACAGACCGAGGAGTGAAGTATGGCCAGCGCCAGCAAAAACCTCTCTCCCTCCTCCTCTCACCTCTCCCACCCATCAAGTTGGAATGCAAAGCCATCAGCCATCCCCTTGGTAGCTGGTTCTGGGAGCAGGTAGTTGGGCAGGTTGGGCTTCAGCAGGCCGTCCAGCCCCGGCTCTTCAACTCCCAAATCGCTGTGTTGGTAAAGGAGAGAAAAAAAAAAAATCCATCCAAGATTTTGAAGCTATAACAATGTAATACCTATTATCAGTAGAAAGAACACATAATATTTAAGATGTGGGACTTGAATGCAAATAGCTTGGGATTAATTTTTTGCTTTTAAATAATTTAACATATTTAAATTTTAAATTATTTCCCTGAAGTTGTGAATAAACCCACTTGTGTTAGTTCTTCATTAGTACAAATTAGAGCATTGTGCTGGTTTTCACCTAGACTAATGTAACTTTAAGAGTTAGATTTTCTTGAAGCGTCTGTGTGTCCATACATCATCAATTACATGGCAACAGCTGGAGTTACAGACAGAAAGATTTTCTCCTTGCCTGAAGCAGACTTAAAGTAAATTAGTTGTCAAAATCACTTTCAAGTTTCATCTTACCACGTTGTTTTGTCTCATGATATGCCATCAGCATTTTGTAGTTATTTAATTTCTTGGCTGATTTTCTATGCAATGTATGTTAATAATTTAACTGTATTTCATGCATAGCTTTTTACTTTTTATACTCTTCACTCTGTAACTTTTTTCCTTTGTGATTTTATTGCTCCATTAAAAAATCTGTTAATATTTCTTTTCTATTTTCTCGGGTTTTTTCCCATTGCTTTTACAGGATATTTTTGTTTATTTATTATTAGTAATTATAGTGCTGCCATAATAATTTTTCAGCTGCATGTAGACTAATAATGATTTTTGTGAAGACTATCAACTACTAAAATGCGACCAGTCACTAATTTTAAAATAGTTCAGATTTCCATCATATAAATATTGTGAAGAAGTACATATTCTTTACCAGTAAAAATGAAACCTGCACATGTTACCAGAATGGTGCATAATTACATTAATAAAGGGCAAAATGTAAGTGGGCAAAAACTCTTCTGCATTAGACATGCAATAGCTTTCTTTTTGAAATGTCTAAAAAGAAAAATAACCTTTTACAAAGGTCTATTTTAGTACCAACAGAAAATCTCATTATGAAATAGGTATGAAAAGATGGGCTGCTGAATGTATGATTTCTAAATATGCAGTGATATAGAGCATAGACTTTTATACCTGATAATAGCAACAGATGCAACAGCAGCTATAATGAATATAATAGTTCAAGACTGCTATCTTAAAAGAAAAAAATGCTAAATGATACAAACTACACATTTGATAGGCCATTATCTAATGGTATCATTGAACATCATGAGATTCTGAAGATAATGGAAGGGTCTTAAAATAGAAAGACAATGATTATTCAGCAACAAGGCTAGTACTTTTCTTTCAGATCCGTGTCCTTTCTTTCTGTGGGGAGTTAACTCCCAGGGGTGGAAACACAGAGAAAGAGAGAGAAAATTAGAAATTAACATACTTGCCTGTCTCTGGAGCTATGTGGTTAGGGTACTGAAACTCTTTAAAGGAAGAATTGGGATTAATTAATTAAACAAGAAAGCATTCTGGGAGAAGGATCAACACCTAGTTTCTAACTCTTCTGAGTTTAATATTCTAAACCTTACGTCTGCTACTATTACTACTCATTAGTCACAGTCCACACTTTTCTCGTGTCTTTAAAGGCTTAAACAATGCTGGTCACTCTGCTGCATAAAGGCCCTGGGGTAGGTTCACACGGTCAGTAATTTACTCATAGGACATAGATATATTTTAGATGCTTTCATGCCAATTTAGGTGGCAATAGGCAAAACTGAATGTCACCCTTTGATACTATCCTATAATTTTCAGCATTTCATCGAGTCTTTTAATATTCTTCAACTAAAGGTTTCCTCAAATAGTATCTTGCCTATCCTACTTTGATCTTTCAGCATAGTCCAAAGTTTGGTCCAAAATACTCTTGAAGTACATGGGGGAAAAGGAGGACATTTAAGGAAATCATGTAGTTAAAGCAGCATCATAATTCATGTGCACTTTAGTGGTAGATATGTAGGTGTAGAAAAATGCACAGCCACAGGAGATTCCACATATTGGGAAAAAATGAGAACAATGTTACCAAATTTCAAACTATAAATATTATTGTTTATTTTTATTAAATTACTTCCCTTGTAAGATAGATATTATTCTTTAGAATAATCTTCTTATTTGTAAATGTCAGTTTAGAAGCCACTATCTTCAAATGTAAAATAAATATTGTAAAGTACCAAATAAGTCTACTGGGGGGAAAAAAAGACTAAAAGTGAGAAAAAAACATCATATTTAAGACAATTTAAACCTCTACTAAGGCACAGCTATTGGCAATTTCTAAGTTACTAAACAAAATACAGTGTTTTCATAATTTTGATTATGACTCCAAGAAAAAGCTTCAGAACCTTACTTTGATTTTCTTTCTCTAATCACTCATCTCCGTGCAACAAAAATTTCTGAATATATTCAAGAGACAAAAAAAGCTAATCTATAAGTTATTAGTCATGGAGGACTCTGTAGTCTGTTGCCTTTGACTATGATACATAAAAAACTCATTGGATTAAGGACCATTGGTCTTCAGATATGTACTTTGAAAACTCAGGATTTAATTATGTGTTTTGCTGAGTGTATATGAACAGAAAAGGATTTAGTTTTGCTTGCATTTTTTCTTCATAAAGCCAAAATTCTTATGCCCACATCTTCAGAATATCTACTTTTATCATAAACTAATAAATAATTATCAGGAAAATATTTATGGTTAAAGATCATGACTAGAGCTTAGGTGTTCTGGTTTAATTCCTAGTTTTGCCACAGATGCCCTATCTGGAATAACGTTAGTTTTTCTGAACAGAGGGAGGGAATATGGAAACTATGTTTTTTAATTTCTTTCTCTTGTGAAGCCAAGTACAATGAAATGTACTAAATAAAAATCAAATGTTTAGCAGGAATAAAAATAGGAAAAAATCTGACTTTTTCTACGCTGTTACAGTTCTGATCAGTTAATTGGACTTGTTCTAATTTTCCATTAGAGTAATTAAATGTTACTCTTGCTTTGTTGCACATTTTCTGTTTTTGTAAAGAGGATTTAATGTTCAGTTGTATTTCATGTGCAAACAGAAATATTTTCTTCTGTTTGAATTCCTAGGCTGCCATGGAATATACACAAGATCTTTAAGGAACAAGTGTTCTAAGGCTGTCCTCAGTAATGAAGCAGGTGTGAAAGACAACTTCCATTTGCCAGGTGAAATGATGGCTACAAAATCTGCACTTTGCATGTTAGTGTGCTTTCTTCAATTCTGCATTGTAAATGGGCAGGTAACATGTGAGAGGCAAATGACTGCTGAATGGAGAGTGGAACCAAAACCTACCGTAATCAAATGGACACCAAGAGGAAATGTCTGCTCAGACTTTTACACTGAATGCTGGAATATGAATAAAGACATTCCTGGGGAAATCTTGGAAGAACAAAACCTCAGTATCCCTCAGATATGCCCCTTAGAGCTTCAATTAGGTGATAGTCTCTTCATCTCCTCTGAGCCATCCTTTCAGTCCTATGGAATGAATTTGGTAAATGTCTCCAAGGAAGAATTTATTAACTGCCCTAAAGCTGGTTTTCTTCAAGAGCAGTTGATTTTTATTTGCCAGATAAGAGGACTGCACCAAGTTGACCCTAACTGGCTTGGTGTTGGAACTCATTACTTTGCAGAACTTCATAAGAGAGGCCCCCTATTGTGCAACATGGGCCTTCGTCTGAATGTAACCGTGAAGCAGCAGTTTTGCCAACAGTCTCCAAATGCACCATTCTGCTCTGGGCATGGAAAATGTCTCAGCCATGTTTGGGAAAAAGCATATAATTGCCATTGTTTCTCACAGTATACTGGAACATTCTGTCAGAAGTTTGATGTATGCTCCACTAAACCTTGCCACAACAATGCCTCCTGCACTGAGAAGTCAGAACTTTCTGGAGAGTCTTACGAATGCACATGTCCTCCAAAATTTTCAGGTATTTCTTTTTTGTTCTAAAAATAAATGTTATGTAAATCATATACTTTCCTTAATGGATGGCAAAACATTAATGCTTAGGAAGGCTTTTGTATAATTTGATTTTCCATTGCCACTACACACCTGCACTGAGTCTCTTTTACATGTAATCACTTATAGAAGACTGTGAAAGCATTTGAAGACAATTTGTACTTGCTAACATTCATAAGTGCATTGTAGAGAAAATAGAGTAAATTTTTATCATGCTTCTTTCCCACATAAGCATGAAATATTAATAAATACATGTGAACTTACAGAAGTAACTGATTTTTTAGTGATTCACCAGATCAAGTTTTTAGACCAAATAACATAAATCATTTGTAGTAAACTCCCCGAAAATTAGTCAGTTAATCAAACTGATGAAAAGGAGTAGACGGTTTTGTTTAACAGTTCATTCAACCTGCTGAAAAACCCCTCCCTTTTCAGTTTCAAGATGTTTTAAATTATACTAGGGAAATTATTAAAATCAAAATTTATTTTTAATTGAAAGGTCAAACATTTAATTAGAAGAACAAGCAAAACAAAATACTTATTTTTTTCTTCCAGATTGTTCTGTACCATAAAGTTCCTTTCAAAGGGAATTTGTTAAATATACTGTCATCACCAAATTAAATGTTTCACAAATGGTAAAAAAAAAAAAGTCATCTAATTCTATCTAGAAAATATTGCAGTACTTACTCAAAACTCATTGGCGAAACTGAACTTTGGATTGGAATTGGAATACTAGAGAGTACAGCATGATTAGATAAATTCTTACCTAGCCATTTTCTTCATTTTTTGGAGTTAAAAAAGGGGATTAAGGAAATGATGAGTATATTTTCCTGCATTCAGAACAATGGGATTTGGGTACACTTTAGAAAGTACCAATAATACTCATTCACATGACAAAATGGATTGCTGTAGCTCTTTTTGTCCTTGTGGAGTAGAATTCTTGCAATATTCCTTTACTGGACTGAACTTCCTTGTTCTCACAATAGTCAAGCTGTGCTATGAAACACAGCTGATGAGTCATGAACAAGTGAGGTTCATAGACCACAGAAATGAAGGTTATGTTGCATAAAGTTTGCTGTAATTTATTTTTAATTGCTTTTCAAAGTGCTTAATAATTTGGTTACTAATGCATTTGCCAATGGATGATTATGCAGGTATGAATGAGTCAGTGTTATGAGAAAAATATTTTTATAATTATTCAAAGTGTAGTAATATAGTTGGAAACATTGATGGTAGGTAGTATGTTTTATATTCCTTTTATGATTTTTTGGGGCTATGTAAAATGCTTTGAAAAAATTATCATCAGAAAGTGTCAGGTACTAATTTAACTTAAATTAATGGAGAAATTCACAAGCAATTCTGTTACAAGTAATCACCATGCTTAATGTTATCAATAAGCAACGCTTGAACTATATTGTTAGCCTAAATAGGAAAGTTTTAGGTGATGCCATAATTTTGTACTGACAGTACTGATCACATAAATAAGCTATATATATAAAAGAATTAGGAGAATAAACAACCATATGATGTAAACAAGGATTAGGAGAGTAAACCACGATATATTATGGATGTGGCTACACAAGAGGAAGGGAGGAAAAAGCACCTCCCATATTATAAATGCTGTTAAACATTTGAAAGGTTGTTGAACTGTCAAAAAATGTCATACCAATAAATCAAGTGGCAATCATAATTATCTGGTATTTAGACTTGTATACTGTAATACTATAAAGAACTTAAAAACTGGAATTGTAGTTTCCAGAAAGCTGCATATTAAGAAAAATTCCATAAAATTCCAGTCCATATGTTCCACTCTTGTTCTTAATTCTTGAAGAAATGTTAAGTTCGATTCATGTTAAAATGAAATAAATACTACTATTCTAGCAACATTTCTGCATTTTAAGGTATATGTGAATTTGTAACTATATGGCAGATTAGGTTGAGCACAGTAGATTTATAAAAGCAGATGAATATCTTTTTACCTTGCTTTAGAATTTCAGTAATTTTTTTGAGAACTAATGAGCATTAGCACAAATACCTGTCCGTCTGACTAACTAATTGTAGCTATAAATCTGACATTTAAAAAAAACTTCACAAACCCCCCTAAAGATTTACTAAAGTTCAATGTTCCTATTATTCCTTTCAAATAGGTAAAAATTGTACAGAAATAGTTGGACAGTGCCAGCCATCTACATGTTTCAATGGTAACTGCATCAATGTTACTCCAAACACTTTTCTTTGTAACTGTGACAAGGGCTTTACAGGTAAGAAACACCTTTATTATCTGTGTTGCCATAACGATTTTCTGTGTTATAATAATGGTATGAACTTTTGCTTTATTAAAACAGTTTAGATGATTGTTGCAGTTTTCCGTTTCCTCAGATTTTATAAAAATAGATTTTATAAAATAAAGTTATCAGACTTCCATGTGACTATTCCAAAGTCCTCGTGTACTGAAATAAAATCATATAAATGGTAGAAGCTTTTCATAATTAGCACCTTTCACCTGTTGGCAGTATAACACAGGAAGACTCATAATCACTTTCTCACTGGCTCTTAAAAACCGAGTTTGCAAGAATCAGAACTCTCTGGATTGATGATTTGGAATGATCATGACAATTGTATTTATAATTTCAGTATACTCTTCATAGATGTGCTATAAATATAAAATAGAAATAATTTAGTGAGTCATTAAACTCATGGTTTAGGAGTGTGCCTTGATTAAAAAGAAGGAAGTTTATTGGTTTATTTATCATATATTGGACAAACAAGAGGTTTTAATGAAAAAAGTTTGAATCAGAAAATGTATCTAAAGGGATCCTATTGTAAACATTTTTGGGGGGTTAGAAGAGCAGTCAAACTAAAAAACATTATTCCTTCTGTGCTTCACAGCAGAAATTTACTGTGTTGATATTAGAAAAACAGGAATACTCAGAAGAACGTTCTTTAAAGATGAGCTAAGTATAAAGCTGGCTCTTGAATATCCAAGGACAGCAAAACTTTTCAAAATGTCTCTTTCTCGGGAGCCCCAATTATTCCTGACAATCATAGAATATAAACAAATTATTAAATAGAGATGAAGAGTTAAAAAGACTTAAAGGAGTCAGAGGTATCCAAGAGTCAATTGAGCCAGTCTCTGTTTTCATAGGGAAGAACTGAATCCTTGTTGACATTTTAGTTAAGTCTGTGTGGAACTATGTTTTTAGAAATTGAGATAGACATGCTGAATTCTAAATTCCTAGTAAATCTGTTTGATACTACTCTCCTTTTTCTCCCTTTCCTTCACTGTAAAAGCATCATGGTTGTCATAATTCTAAGAAAACTGAAAAAAAACCCTCCCTTTCAAAGCAGAAAAGTCCATTAGTAAAGTTTTCAAGAGCTAGTATTTCCCCTAATAGTTCTAGTCTTTTTAGAATGCTTACTCTTGTGCTTTCATGAAAATTCTGTAGGCATATTACTTTTGAATTTTTCCCAAAATCTTTTTTATCCTTGCAATGTTGACCTGATGAAAGAGAGGAAAGGAGGAGACAGGAGGAACACCCTTCCGGATAGAGTAAACCCAAACCCATCATGACATGAAAATAGTTCTGTACTCTGAACCAGTGGATGGCAGCAATCATTACAATCATTTTCCAAGTAGCTGTGAAGGATTGAGAAGGAGAAAAAGAGACTACTGAGTGTGAACTAGCTGCCTTTTTATTCTGCACTTACCTAAAAGAAAATCGGGAATCCTTTCTTATTTGTAAGCATAAGTATCATAACAGGAGAAGGCAGACTTACAGGAATGGAACTAATTTTTTCCTGCTCTGATATAAATTGCCTCAGGTCCTCCTGTAGGAGCAAAGTGTATAGTAGATCAGCATAGCTTGCCACAGGACTGATTGACTAATATACAGTATAATTTTGCAATTATTTGCTCACCACATGTGGTTGTTTTAAATCTACATTTCTTCCTATGATACTGTGTGTCACGTGAAAGGGAGGAGGGAGACAGAAATACAGAGATTTCTAGTCTTAACTGTATTGATTAAAAGTTATTAGCTGTAAGCGCTTCCAGACAATCAAATCCTTATGTACCCCAACTCTGTCTGTCTTTTAACTGAGAGCACACAGGTTGGAAGGGGTTTTTGACCTCTGATATGAAGCTACACTCCAACCAGGGAGAAAATTCTCAGCAATAAGCGCCTCCAGAAAAGTTAGAGCCTTAATGAACCCAGCACTGCCTGCTGGACTGCTGGACAGAATACAGGCTGGAAGGTATTCTAACTCCTGATGTGAGGACCACACTTAATAGCAACAAGAGAAAAGAACCTTTCTCACGATAGCTCCTGAAATAATATTTATTAATACAAATATGTGACAATAACTATATAGGGTTACTTAGTCTTTGATAACATTTAGCTGCAGGATTGTACAAAATATCCCCCCCAAAGACATCAGCACAACACACATCTCAAGGGCCACCCCAGCAGTGTCCCACTCCCATAGCACACTTAACTAACAGAAGATCACTAAACAGAAACACAACAGTTCAACACCACCAGTAAACACACACTCAATAACTCAAAAGGAAAAAAGACCAACAGGAAAAATACAGCCACTTCCCATTAACATGCATACACCCAGTGAGCTATAGCAAATTACAAATGATAAGGCATAAGAAAAGGTAAAGTAAGAATTCTGTGGCTTACCCCTGCAATATTGATGGAATGGGGGAGACAGGGCAGCTCTCAGGTTGCCCTCCCAGAGGTGGAAAGTTTTTCTCCCCAAATTGCAGTTAAACTGCACTTCTTTTATATCTTTTTTTTTCTTCCCCTGGATGTCTGTGTGACCAATAGTCAATCTGTTGGGGGGGTGATGCAGATGCCCTGAGGTGAGCTGGGCCCTTGAAGATATCGCAAGAGAAGGCCATGCTATGTCTTAACACTCCATCTTTTGTTAATCTTATCAGTTTGAAAGCCCTTTGTCCTCTGCTTGGAGCATCTCTCCAGGGGGGGCTGAGGCATCTCCCTCAAACCATCAGGTCTTACCAGCTCATCACCCCACACTGTATTAACGTGTTTGCTAGCACAAAGGCAATTTCAAGAATAGTTACCAAAAAAAAAACAACAACCAAAACCAAAAACCCAGCCCATGTGCAAACAGACATCTTTCTGTGAAAACAGACATTTCTCTGTTGTTCCATGGTGGCTGTATGGTGTTCCAGACAAGGTGAGTTGTGCAGTTATGAATCTTGTAACTGTAAGAATGAGGTGGGTTTGCTTGGAGCCACTTTGCTAGAGCTTCCATCATCCACATGCTTTAGTTTAAAATGGTCTGTTCAGTTAATCAGTAAATTACACACAGAGTACTTAGAAAAAGGTCATAATTGTAAAGAGACCTCACTATATATGTATATGGAGAGAAGAATTTATTGTTTGTACAATTAGTGCTTTACCAGCCTAATAGTTCAATTTGTCTAGTACTAACACTCATAGCCCAAATTTATACCCAAAGGTATACTAATAATACCTCTAAAAATATTAGGCAGAAAGCTTTCCTATCCTCAGCTTTCCAGTGCAACTCTTGGTCCCAAAATCAACACAAAAACCTCCCTCAAGTAGAGAGGACAACAATTAGATCAAGTCATCAGCATTCTGAGGTCTTCATTGAGAGGAATGTGACATTCATGCTGGAATTTTCGCACCTGTCAGTCAAGGGACCATCTCAGTCTTTTTTTACATGTTTCCATATAATTTTCTGCTTCCTTTTCACAGGCTGTCACTTGTAGCCTGACAGTGGTCCCACAGAGCAGTTGCATGAACAGTCAAATAAAACTGTGCCCTTGAGGGTGGCTGGGCCACAGTTAGGGGTGCTGAGTTTCAGTTTTTGAGCAGGCATCTCACCTCTGTTAGCAACTTGGATGTCATCTAAAATGAAGGTCTGGAGAAGCAACTAAAGATAAGCAATTAAGAACTATTTGTCTCCTACTATATATTTTTTTTAATCTGAAGTCTCCCTCACTTATCTATAATTTTCTGCAAACAGTTTATCCAGAAAAAGAAGAGGTCTTTGTGGTACTTTTATGTCATCCTGTTCTTTAGCTAGCATGGCTCAGTCTGATTACCTTTTACTTTTGTTTGTTTGTTTGTTTTGAAGTAGACTTCCAGGATGATTATTTATCCTTACACACTTATATAGGGTTTTGACTTTTAAACCACATCAAGTATATCGTTAAATTTTGTTCCACACTAATTTAGAGATTTGTATAGCCTTGATTTGTAGGACTTCCATACTAATACTTAAAGTTACTATGCACAGAAGTACATATTGAGGTTCAGTGTTTTGGGTTTTTTTTCTTTTTTTTTCTCAGTCTCCTTGTTACCTTCAGATTACTAACAAAGCTGTTCATAACAATTTTCTCTTTAAAAATATCTCTGCTCATTTTAATCTGAATGCAATTGTAGTTCACTTTATGTTTAAAACAATTTTTGTAGGAAACAATTTTTAAGAAGCCATTAAGGACATAAGTTTCTATTGAAAGAAGCTTGGAGATCAGTTCAGAGATGGGGTTTATAGGATAGAAATAGAATTTCTGCCTGCAATTTCCTCAAGTATTTCATGTAATTACTCTGAATAGGAAGAAAAATTAACCCTGTATTGCATAGGCTAGGGTCTACAATAGTGTTTATTTAAGTAATATAAACATAATACAGTGAAAATGGGTTTAATAATAGGAGTTCTAAGGTACAGCCAGAGTGTGTCCACATGTAGAAAATCCACAAGAAAACACAGATGCAAGTCATATCCAGAACCGTAATACTTCAGTCTTAACAGCAAGGAAGGATAAACCAAGTGGAATATAGCATTTGAAAAATGTAGATGGGCATCAGAACTGAAAAACAAGACACACTAATCTTGTTTGGATTTGCTGGAATACCAGGCTGAAAATGCTTATGACTTAGTAAGTAGGATAAGGCAACTGATAGTCTTATACTGATACCAAAGCACATTTGGCAAGATTTTTTACCTTTTCCTGAAAATTAGATTAAGTTCAAAAGAGTAGATGGGCTCATCAATGGCACAGTCACTGTCCCACAGGTCCTAGTATTTAAATGGCACTGATGCACATATCTTGATGAAATGATAGATATTGTGACCCTACTGTATAGAAGCTCTTACATCTCAACAGCTTTTTGATATTTCAGGAAGACAATCATGACTAGACAAGCCAAGTCCATTTGTTATCAGCAGGAGATACTATAACAGCACACTATCTAATGGTTGGTAAGAACAGCCACTTACGCTCTAAACAGTTCTGAGAGACAAATAGTGTCCATACTTTCAAAGCAGTCAAGTCATATACCTTGAGAATGGACATGGTTTTATACAGTCAAGCGATGAGTGACCTGCTATGAATGACATGTGACACAGATGTTATAAAAGGCACCAGCATTTATGAACATGCCAGGTAGGAATAATTTTTATAGACATAGATCTGTGAGGTAAAGTTCAGTAAATATGTCTTGAGCTATGTAAGCTGAAGGAAAATTGGGAGAGGAAGAAAAGAGAAAGAGGGAGTGAAAGGAGGAGAGAAGGAAGAAGAAGGAAAGAAAGAGGAAAATGAAGGAGGGAGGAAAAGAGAAATGGTAGAAAGGAAGACAGGGCTGGAGGGAGGGAGAAAGGCAGAAATGTTGGGAAGGTTAGGCAGTTTCTCATCAAATCTAGCATTAAAGCTGGCTGCAAACTAATGGTACTCACCATTTGCTCACTAGATCATTATATTGTTCACTTTGTCATGCTGTAACATCTCAAGATTTGTATAATGAGGTACCTTTTGTTATATTTGATACTGCTGGAGAGAAGTTCCGTTACTAAAAACCCCACAGTTCCAGTCACACAAATGGTTGAGGAATCGCAGCACAAGTATCAACTGGTGATGACTGCAATATCATAGTTTCATTAATTATGACTTCATAGAATTATACATTTTCTTAGTTAATTTCCCATCTTTATATTTCACTTGCGAATTACTCTAGCAAGTGCATTCTAGTGTGCAAAAGGTCTTTTTTTAATGAAAAAGATAAAATAGATTTAATATACCTGATAAGGTCAGAAACATTTGCTGTTTTGTGCTTTAAATAATTTTAAAATCTCATGTCATTTTTCTTCTTTCTTTTTTTGCATCCTGATTGCTCTGGTGTCTTTTTCTTTTCCAACTTAAAAAATAAATCAACTATGCTGAAAGAACTATTTCATTTGACATTGATGTGCTTTGAACTAAAATACATATTTAAATTATATTTTTCCACAAGGGATCACAAATAGTTTTATTTATGTGAATTAAAAGATGTGCTTGTTTATAAAGACCTTACTATATAAAATATTATCATAAGTCCTCAAAAGCAAGAAGTGGAAGAACACGGTTAATATCTTAATACTTTTGATGACTGTGCAACAAACACTTACAAAAGCAGCCTTCTAGAAAACAGACCTTCTTGAGGAAACTTCACATTATGTTTATGTATTAAATTTAGACTTTAGGAAA
Source organism: Poliocrania exsul (assembly GCA_035041345.1). Taxonomy (NCBI): domain Eukaryota; kingdom Metazoa; phylum Chordata; class Aves; order Passeriformes; family Thamnophilidae; genus Poliocrania; species Poliocrania exsul. The sequence goes on from JAWWLZ010000118.1 coordinate 89,241,509, forward strand.
TAATAGGATCTGTAAAGTACTAAACCACCTTCAGTATGTAAAAGGTGCAAATGAAACTGATTGATATTTCAGATACAGGCATAATTCAGTAACATTTTTTTTTACTGTTCCTGTCATAATCAGGATCAGTTTTCATGTATGATAGAAAGCAGGAAATCAACATTTGTAAGCCTTTCAGAGCTAGGAGAGTTTGAATAACGGTGCTGCAGGGGATGCAACTACAGCTTTTAATACAGATGAATATAAAGACCTTAAGCTATTAGAGAGCATCCAAAGGAGGGCAATCAGGATGACAAAGGGTCTGGAGGGAAAGCTGTAGGAAGAGCGGCTGAGGTCATTTGTTCTGTTCAGCCTGAAGAAGAGGACAGTGAGGGGAGACCTCATTGCAGTTACAACTTCCTCATTAGGAGAAGGGGAGAGGCAAGTACTGATCTCTTCACTCTCATGACCAGTGACAGGACTTGAGGAAATGGCAGGAAGTTGAGTTGGAGGAGGTTTAGGTTGGATATCAGGAAAATGTTATTCACCCAGAGGGTACTTGAGCACTGGAACAGGGTCCTGAGGAATGTGGTTACAACACCAAACCTGTCATAGTTCAAGAATTATTTGGATAATGCATTCAGGCACCTAGTGTTTTCTAGAATTTTAGAGTGTCCTGTGCAGGCCAGGAGTTGGACCCAATCCTGACTGGTCCCTTTCAACTCAGCGTAGTTGAATTAATCTCATTTAAGTAAGAAAAAGAAAACACCGTCTCTACAAATAACTTTCATACATGCAAAAGAAGGGGCTGTTTCTTGATGCCATCATTATTTAAAAGGATATAAAATTATTTAAAATCAGAAGAGGATGAGACCTGTGGGTCCCTTCCAACTCAGAATAGTCTGTGATTCTGTGATTCTATAATCTAGACTCTTCCCCCTTTCTTCAGGAAGTGTAGTTATATTTATCATCTGTTACAAGCTGCTGGCAGGGGGAGCTGCACAGTGCCAGATGCAGCTGGCTGCAACCCACCCACAGCAAGGCATGGCCAAGCCCGCAACCGAGGTGGGCTCACCTTGGGTGAAATGTAGTTAAGAAAGGGCAAAGTGCTGCACAGGCATAGTGGAAGGAAGGACAAAAATGTGTGAGAAACAGCCCAATGAATACCAATATCAGTGAAGGACAGAGAGGAGGTGCTTCAGGTGCCAGAGCAGAGATTCCCCTGCAGCTGGCAGTGAATACAGTGGTGAGGTACGTTATTTTCCTGAAGGGTGTCTAGCAGTCTGGAGTGGAATGAGGGCTGGGAAAGGGGGAAAGAAACATGTACCTTTAACATTAGTCTTAAATCTATTTTAATTACCAATAAATTCAACTAATTTTGATCTTAGATGTCTTCAACCTAAATTATTGTATTGTACTTAATTTGAAGAAGATAAAATTAGCTGATGATTTTGTGTTTACTTAACTCAAATGTTATATCTGGTTTAAAAGGACAGGCATTAAAAATGGCTGTCAAGACCAATGAGTCAAAAAAGTTTCAGACCAAATACTAAATAACATTTGCTTTGATGACAATAAAATAATACTTAGATATGAAGAAATATATTGTAGGATACCAGAGTGATTGGCTCTGCATACTTAGTTCTGGGGTACAACATCAGCAGAATCATTTCTTTTTCATCCAGTCTTGTATGCACTATAAAGGCACTTCCGGACATGCTATGGGTTATGGACAGTTTTCTTATCTTGTTACACAATTTGATGTCTTTAATTGGTCCTTTGTGTACATTGCACTGCAGTCTGATAAGTTTCTGTACTTTCAAAGCCTCTACATTGAACTGTTTGGAGCACCTGCCACAGTCTTGTGATTATATGCTTTTATATACCTGTCTAGACTGCAATGGGCCACAATAGAAAACAGTGGTGTTTAAAAGCATATCACAGTATAGATAACTTTCTCAACTATTTATTATATAATCTGAGTAACTACTGCAATTTTCGTTTAGGTTTTAAATGTTGTTCCTTTCAAATTGTAGCAAAATCATAATATGAAGTCAGTGAAGACATACATTTTGATCTTACTTGGTCTGCTTTAAAATTATCTGTCTCTCCATTGACAACAACTATATCCCAGAAAGCAAGCTACTCACTTTCATGTTTCAGTTAAATGCTTAAAATCTGATGGAGAAATTCTGTGGGTTTCACTACATTAGCAAGGAAAAGGGGATTAGTCAAAAGGTACAAAAAAATGGGGGAATAGGGAATAAGAAAATGTCTGGACATAAATTCTACTTCATTGTTAGTTTTAGTTCACAAAATATCACAGAATATACTGAGTTGGAAGAGACCCATAAGGATCATCCAGTCCAGCTCCTGGCCCTGCATGGAACCATTCCCAAGAGTCATACCATGTGCCAAACAATTCTTGAACTCTGTCAGGCTTGGTGCTATGATCACTTCCCTGGGGAGCCTGTTCCGATGCCCAGCCACCCTCCAGGTGAAGAATCTTTTCCTCATATCCAACCTAAACCTCACCTGACACTACTTCAAGTCATTCACTCAAGTCATGTCACTTGTCAACACAGAGAAGAGATCAATGCTAGTCCCTCCTTCCCCATGAAGAAGTTGCAACTGCAATGAGGTCTCCCCTCAGTGTCCTCTTCTCCAGGATGAACAGACCAAGTGCCCTCACCTGCTCCTTATATGGCTTCTCCTCAGGCCCTTCACCATCTTTGTTGCTCTCCTTTGGACACTCTCTAATGACTTAATATCTTTCTATTATTGTGGTGCCCAACACTGAACACAATATTGAAGGTGAGGCCACTCAAGTGCAGAGCAGAGCGGGACAATCCCTACCCTCGACCAGCTGGTGATGCTGTGCCTGATGCCCCCCATGACACGGTTGGCCCTCCTGGCTGCCAGGGCACTGCTAATTCATGTTCAGCTTGCCATCAACCAGGACCCCCAAGTCCCTTTCCCTGGCACTGCTTTCCAGCATCTCATTACACAGTCTATTTGTACATCCAGGATTATCCCATCCCAGGTGCAGAATATGCCACTTTACCTTGTTGAACTTCATATTGTTGGTGATTTCCCAGGCCTCCAAGTATTCCAGGTCTCTCTGCAGGGCCTCCCTGCCTTTGAGGGACTCAACAGCTCCTCACAGTTTTGTGCCATCTGCAAACTTGCTTAGTATCCCTTCCAGTCCTGTGCCCAAGTCATTTATGAAGATGTTGAAAAGTACAGGGCCCAAGATGGAGCCCTGTGGAACCCCACTAATGACAGGTCACCAGTCTGATATTACCCAATTCACTATTGCCCTCTGTGCTTGACCCATAAGCCAATTGCTCACCCATCACATGATGTGTTTATCCAACTGTGTGCTGGACAGTTTGTCTAGAAGGATCCTGTGAGAGACACTATCAGAAGCTTTACTGAAATCCAAAAAGATGACATCACCTGGCTTCCCTTGATGAACCAAGTGGGTTATCTTTTCATAAAAAGAAATCAGGTTTGATAAACAGGAGTTTCCTCTCATGAAGCTGTGCTAGCTGTGGCCATTGACTCTATTGTCTTTAAAGTATTTTTCAATACTTCCCAGAGTAATCTTCTCCAATACATTACCAGGCACTGAAGTGAGACCGACAAGCCTGTAGTTTCTGGGGTCCTCCTTGCCTATCTGGAAAACTGGCGTCCAGTCAGCTGAGGCCTCCCTGGATTCCCCAAATGCCTCAAAATCATTAAGGAAGGTTTTGTGATTATATCAGCTAGCTCTTTATGGATTCTTGGATGAATCCCATCAGGACCAATAGATTTGCAGGGATCCAACTGGAGCAGCAGATCCTCCACAGTTTTAGTATCAACTGGGGGTTGATTATTCTCACAGTCATAATCCTCCAGCTCAGGGCACTGAGACCCCCTTGGTCCCTCATCTGTGTTGAAGACAGAGGCAAAGAAAGCATTGAACACCTGTGTCTTGTCTCTCCCTGTTTTTGAGGTGTCCATCCTCATCTTGTAATGGGCCAGTTATATTTCTATACTGCATATTGCCATTAACTTATTTGAAAATACTCTTTTTATTGTCCCCCACATTTCTGGCTGGCATCACCTCCAACTGATCTTTGTCCACATGAATTTTCTCCCTTCAGTGGCAAGTAGTGTCTCTGAAATCTTCCCTTGTCACCTGACCTTGCTTCCACTTGGCATATACCTTCCTTTTTTTTGCCTTATCTCTAAGAGAAGATCCCTGTTCAGCCAAGCCGACCTTCTGCCTTGCTTGTTTGACTTCCAATATTTGGGAATTGCCTCCTCCTGTGCTCTTACGAGGTGATGTTTGAAAAATGACCAGCACTAATGGACTCCAGCATCTGCAAAAACATTTTCCCAGGAGACTTTACTTACATTCCATGAACAGCCTGAAGTCTGCTCTCCTCATGTTCAGGGTTGTAATTTTGCTGACACTTTTAATCCTGCCAACAGAGATTTTAAATTCGATCACTTCATGGTCACTGTGGCCAAGATGGTCACCAACCTCCACTTCTCTCATGAGTTACTCTCTGTTGACAAGCAGCAGATCAAGGAGTGCATCTTTCCAAGTCAATTCTCTTAGGATCTATTCCATAAAATTGTCATCCGGGTTTTTTAAGAATCATCTGGTGCAGGTTGTACCAGTGGTGTGATGCACCACACATTCTAACCCTTCTATTACATACAGTGCCACCTGTCCACCTCTTCTGCCCTGTATATCCCTCCTGAAGAGCCTGTAACCATCCAACAGGCCACTTCAGCCACAGGTCTCATGCCACCATGTTTCACGTATGCCAGTGATGTCAAACATCTGGGACTGGACCAAAGTTCATTGTTTCAACATCTGCTTGATGCTTCATGAAAAAGAATACCATCAATAGTAATCACTTATAAAGTAGCTAGTTCTGTAAAAGATTTTTTAATGGAAAGTTACATGATGATTCTCTTACAGCTGCAAAGCACAGCACTGTAATAATCTTTATTCAATAAAATATGTATATGAACAATAAAGAACAATGGGAAGAAGCAAGAGCATTTCTACTTCCTTCCATAGGACCAGAGGAAAACAAATGTTTTCTTAATAGACCTATATTGATAGATTATCCAGATTCAGTTTCATATAATGATAATCAGGGAAGAACTCAAAGGATTTAGAGCCAAGATTAAACAGTAGCATTTTTGTATAACTTAAGAAGAGAGAGTGAGACCACAAAAGAGAACATAGTGGAAGAAAGGCAGAAAAAGAAAAAAAAAAAAACAGGAAAAAGAGATACTTCACTATGTAGCTGAGTAGAACATTAGTGAGACTTTGTGGAAGATAGGCTCCGAAGGTGGTATCAGCCAAGAAACTGAGTAAAAATGAGGAATCAGAGAAAGGCATTTTAAACTTCATAATTAGTATTCAAAAAAACCCCAACAAACAAAGGAAGATGTAAAATACTGAGATATAAAAGGAATGAAAATGGTTGAAATAGAGTCACTTTTTACAAAAAGCCAAAAATGAGTTTGAGGAATACCAGTCATGGTAGTCAATGAGGCTGATGAATGAGAGGTTTAACCATAAACCACAGCAAATACCAAGAACAAAAGAGCTCTACCCCAGCACAGTGCTGAGCCTGAAATGGGAGACATGCCAAAGGCTCCATTAAGTCCATAAAATATATCACTATTCATTTTTATGGAAGTGATTGGATAGTGGGATGATGGATGAATAGACAGATAGGTAGATAATACAACAAACAGAGATTGCTCATGGTTTGACTGTCATTGTTCATATTTAGCAGCTACAGTTGTATTGGTGAAGACAAAGCATACCTTGCAATGTATTGGGTTAATATTGATGAAAACATAGAGATCTAATATTTCTTTTTGGTTCTGACTGTGAAGCCATTTCACTTACAGAGTTATAAATTACACTTACTGAGAGAAAAAAAAAAAACAACAAAAAAACCAAAAAAAACCACAACAAACCACAAGGTGATATGAAAACTTAAACAACATGCTGAGGTATCACAAACTGACAAAGCAGATCCTAAAAAGAATAATAATTTTAGAAAGAAAACAAGTACTGTAGTAAATAATGAAATTGACACAGTCAATAAAGTTACTGCCACTTTGAATACCAGACTGTTTAAAATTCTCAGTATTAAGCAAGTTAACAAATTTTTAAAAGAAAAATACTTTGAAATCATATACCCAGTTTATGAGCAAAAATAGAAGGCAACTGTTGCTGTTTCACAGTGATGGCTTATGAAATCCATACAGAGAAGGAGAAAAGCCAAAAAAGAATAAGACAGAATACCATGAAATAAAAAAAATAGGAGATACCACCCTTACATTAGTTCTAGATGTAATTCCAGTCATCATTGTACTAAGCACTTTGCAAGCAAAAATATTTCTCCAAAGATCTTATGACTGAAATAATATGTCAGCTGAATTCTAGGAAACCATGTCTGCATCTCTGAAGTCACTCATTGGGACACTGCAGGAGACAAGAATACAACTCAGGTGCTTTACATAAATCCCTACTCATGTACTGGACAACTGTAACAACAGTGGAATTCTGTGTGCATAAATGACTTGCATAGTATGTATCATATTGATATGTCCTAGAATAATATGCAGGACAAAGAAACAGAAAATTATCAAACTCAGACTTTATGAAAATGGAAGTTTTTTTATAGAACCTAAAACAGCAAAAAAAATATGCACAGCAATAGAAATCAAAGTACTTGACTGCTTATCATTCATAAAAATGAGGATTACAATATTGACCTGGTTTATATCCATGATGATTTTACTGCAGCTTCTCATAGGAAATATAATTTTCACCTGGCTTAATTTTAGAAACTTCTGCTGAAAAATCAGTTTTTGCTTGAAGGTCTTGGCAGTATCAACATAGGTTCTCTGACACAATGAATTAACCTCAGCCTTTAGCTTTACCTATTGTGGTGGTACTTTTGCCACTCCAATAAAGATTTATCTGGAGCATGTCCATGTAATGTTTCATCAGCCTTCTTTTCAGCCATTTATGTATGTATTACCTGGCCAGTGAAATAGGCTGGAGCAATCTGTTATCTGTCATAGAGATACCTGGACCATGTATTTGTGCTTAAAGAAGCGTCCAGCTGTGTTGTTGATCTCAGTAGTCAAAACTATATTCTGTCACTTTATATCACCACAATAATTCATACAAACTTATATGGAAAGCATTGAGATGCTTATTCTTATTACTGCATGTTAGATAAAACTGGTTTTGAAAATGAATAGAACACACTTGCATTCAAAATAGTTTGTCTTTTGTCTTTAATATGCAGATGAGTTTTTAATGTCCCAAACAGAACTTGAATTCATCTGTTTGTCATCCATGTATCATTCATATTGTCAGCCTAGGTAAATTCTGACCCAGATTTTTCTGTTATTTTTTCTGTGGCAATGCACAGATCTGACTTTTCAGCATCTTCTAGCTCTTCAGTGCTGTGAAGATGGATGAGGACCTTAATTTCCTTGATGTTGATGCGCAGGCTTAATTACTTGTTCTTTTGATCAAAGAGTTGATGATATATGACATACATCCTAATATGTACATAATGATTGGCAAAGAACAGTCTACAGCACAGCCATTACATAAATTTTGATTTAGCACAAAATCTCTTATATATGTGCTGACAAATACAGATTCCTCTATGCCAACTAAGTACAATCTACAGGTTCTATTATCAAACAAGTTACTTTGTAACTTTTTATCACTGAAAGATCTAAACAAGGATCTATGCCTCACTCATTATGAAATAAAAAAATATGTTTGAAAACTTGCCTGTATAATGATTTTTTTCCTGAAACCTTCAGAGAATCTGATGGCTAATAGTGTGGAAGGGTTTGGACTGACTGCATAACATTTCTGTTAAATTTCGCTTGTTGTACAAATCATATTAACTTGATCAGTGTTGTGGGTTAACCCCCAGAGGCAGGAAAGCACTACCCAGCCTCATTCACTCCCCATCAGTGGGATGGGGTAGAGAATCAAAAGGGTAAAAGTGAGAAAACTCACTAGTTGACATGAAGACAGTTTGATAGATAAAGCTGTCCACACAAGCAAAGTGAAATAAGGAATTCATTCACCACTTCCCATGGGCAGGCAGGGTTTCAGCCATTACCAAGAAAGCTGGGCATAATGGTTATTTGGGAAGACAAACACCATCACTCCAAACTCCCTCATCTTCCTCCTTTTTTCAGCTTTTTGTCACCAAGCATGATGCCATGTGGTATAGAATATCACTTTGGTCAGTTGGGCTCAGCTGTCCTGGACATGTCCCCTCTCAACTCTTTTTGCACCCTCAGCCTCTTCGTTGGTAGTGTGGGGCAAGAAGCAGAAAAGGCCTTGGTGCTGTATGTAATCCCTGGCCACCACCAACAAAATATGCCTGAATTACCAATACTGTTGTCATCACAAATCCAAAATACAGCACTATACCAACTACTATGAATAAAATTAACTTGATCTCACACAAAACCAGTAAAATCAGAAACTGTACAGATTAGTTTTTAGGATCAGCACTGTCAAACATGATTCTCCTTCTAACGTTTTTATCACTGGGAGAATCAATTGTGATCATTATTGTACCTGAGAAGTAATTTTTCTATTTGAAGAGATGAACATTATTATTCATGTAAAAAAAATGTTCTTTATATGAACATTGTGAAAAGCACAGTCTTTCTGAGTCACTAGCGTCTCCTATATTTCTCTGATTTGGTGGGAGTACCTCAAGATTCTGTGGAATAACTCCATTGCAGCTGTTCAGTAGTTTTAAACATATCACAAAGGTGGTACTGCTACTATCTACTTTTTGATGGGTAGCTTAAGTTTCATTTAGTGTTTTGTCAGAAATGATAGATGAATGATTTAATGATACTGAATTGTTTGCTTTGCACCAGGGATTCAGGATTTCTCTCCCATCAGTTGACAGAATTTGATCATATCCATTGAAATGTTGTACAACAGCACCATCATAGGGGCATATGTAATTTGAAGCCAGTGAAAAGATGTTTGATGTGATACCATTTTGCATTTTATTGACATTTATACTTTCCTTCATTAGCATTTTAAAACTTTCATTTATGTTAATCAGTTTGCTTGTTTGCCAGTTTTTGCATTTTACTCCAGCTTTGTGCCACATTTATACTTTAAGAGTGTTCTGATGAAATTACATTAAAAAGAACCCCAACATATCTCACATATTTCCCTTTGGCAAAACAAAGAACATCTTGTGAGGTAGTGCATGCTTACTGACCTGCATCCTGATTAAAAAAAATAATAAAAATCAAAGAAATGCAATATTAAAGTCATCCCAGTATCATGTGCTTCATCTCTCTTCTCCAGTGCTGGATTAGTTATACCTGTAACATTCCTTATAAGAAAAAAATATTTTCTTTTGTTAGGCTGCAAAAAAATTAAGTGCTATGTTATTTCTAGTCAGTGTCCATCACTATTTTTTGTAGCACTTCCCAGCATGAATGTGTTTTTTACCAGTAGGTACTGGTCTGTTAGGACCCCAGCAAGCAAGGCACTCACACTCTGTAAAGTCTCATGCTAAATGATAATTTAAAATTATATCTATCAGGGCTAAAACAATACAAAAAGATAAAATAGTATATATAATCTTCTATCTCCATAGATTCTGGTGACCTCAAATTTTACCATATTGAACAGTCTTTCAAACAGCATAAATCACTCCATGTTGACCCAGTCTGTGGAAAGGTTTATTCTGTTTTGATCATTCAAACTATTACAGGCTTTTCTTAGAAGGAAAATCTTGTAATCTTTCTTGTACTTTAAAATTGCCATCACATTATTCCAAGTGTTTGATTGTTTTGTTTTGTTTTGATTTTTTTTTTTAATCTGAACACAGATTCATTGAAATGGTCTTTGTAAATTATGTTCATTAAAATTTTGATGCTTCTTGTTCTTTGAGCAGGAGTTTCTATAATGGTTTGCTTTCTTTTTCCCACTGTTTTTTAGACTGTTATAGAAACAGAGTATGTTTTCTTTAACTATTCATGAAAAGCAGTGTCAAATGCCTAATAAATTTCATATAAAAGACTTATTTTTCATTTATAAACATAGACTGGTTTGACAAGATTTGTAGCTTACAAGTCTGTGTTGTCTTTTATATCTGTTATTAAATGGTGTCTTTATTGTCTTTCAGGTGCTTGCAAATAGCTTGATTACTTGACCTTTTCAATTTAATCTTTTAAAAAGCTAAACAGTATTAAGAATGACTTTCATTAATTTCTTCTTCTCTGCTCTTCTGAGTAGCTGAACCCTTTAATATGTTACAATTGGTATTTAAATTGCAATTGTCAAGCATCTTGTGACATATAGCACCCTATAGGTTGATATGTGGCAAACAAACTGCATGATACGTAGGTAATTCTGACATCTACAATTTCTAAATTGCCTCACAGTGATCCAACCAGCAAATTGCTATGCCTAGACTATGTATGAAGACATAATTTTCAACAATAATTTTTCCAGCTGATTATTATATTAATGACGGGCAGTGTACTGAAAATCAGTAGGATATTATTTTTATTTTCTTCCCTACAGCTATGCTTATCTAGGTCCTTTCTTTAAATAGGAACTCAGGGGTTTACCATTTGATGCCATCAACTTTGTGGCACTGTAAGGATACAGTTTTCTGACCTTTGTTTTTTCATCATAGTAAGTATGTAGCCTTGAAAGTAGTAAAATAACCAGCTTTGTTACACCAACAGCCAGCCCTCCAGCTCCTTAGGTTCTGATTCAGTTCCAGGACTGATTTGTCATAGTCTTCCAGTTAAGACTTGCTGGCCAAGCATTTCTAAACTTCAACTGTGGCATCAGCATATAAATTTTTCTACTTTTCTGCACGGCTGGAGTTAATACAGTCAAGAATAAAAGGAACAGTATAGTACTGCTTTAGAAAATATATTAAAATTATATGATTGTAGTAAGATAAAATTGCATATTCTCATTCCGATTTTCCAATCTGTGGCTTTTAATTATCTATTCACATAGCTACTTCAAAAAAAAAGGTAAAATGCAAATTGTTTGTTTGGATATGGTCAATTAGTATAATTTTCTCATGTTTGATAGTATAAATTGAAGAAACTTCTACATATCTGAGTCATTTTAAACCCATCATATGTGTCCATTGTTCAGAACTGCAACAGTGCCACACTGGGTAAGGGCAGGTTCTGAGTTTGTAGACCTTTAGAAAGTATTGCTGTTGCCTTAATTTCTAACCAATATTCAGCAGGCAGAAATGAACCTGTTGGAGTGATTCCAGAGGAGAGCCACAGAATATGATCAGGGAGATGGAGCACCTCTACTATGAGGAAAGCTTGAGAGACTTGAGGTTGTTCAGGCTGGAGAAGAGAAGGCTCCAGACAGACCTTATAGCAGCCTTCCAGAACTGAAAGGGGGCTTAAAAGAAGGATGGGGAAAGATTCTTTAGTAGGGTCTGTAGTGATTAGTATTAATATTCAGCTGTTGCCTGAAGAGACTGCAGAAAACAGGACTCCGAGCCAACTTAGTGTATAAGATAAGATAAAAAGGGTAGGTTTTTTAATTCCAGGCCTGAGGCCCACGGAAATACATATCCACGCATGTGCCCTGAGCATTAGTTCGGTGGTTTTTTTATAATGATGTCCATCCAATCCCTGTTCTGGCCCTTCCTGGTTCTGCCCCATTCCACCCCCTGGCACACCTCATCAGGAATTGAGTCTGTGGGAGTATTGGGACCCTCTCTTCATCATCTTTGTCTTCCTTGTGTCACTTTGAGTCCTTGGAGGCCTTCCAGTGTTCTGGGCTTAAAGGTCAGTCTGCCCATGTTTATGTCTCTTGGTGCAGGCCTTAGGATGTTTTTCTGCATTTCTATCTTGAAAAGAAGACCAAACAGCCAATGAAATTTTGAGAGATAGATATGGGATGGAGTTGATATGTGCAAACATTAAGCTACTAGAATTACTGGTACATTAAAATCTACATTCGCTATCACTACTTCTAAAATCTATAAAAATTAAAAAATCAAAAAACCCTAAAAGAAAAGCTAAAAGAGGGTAGATGCAACAGACTAGATACAAGGAAGGAAAAAATTACAATTAGAGTGCTGAAACATTGGAACAGGATGCCCAGAGAGGTGGTAAATCTTAGAAATATTCAACGCCAGGTTGGACACAGCTTTGAGCAACCTGATCTAGTCAAAGATATCCCTTCTCATTACAGGGTTGTTGGTCCCTTCCAACCCAAATCATCCTATGATTTGATTACACCAAATCAGAATCTATGACAGAATGAAAAAAAGGTAGAGGAGAAAACACTTCACAGGTTACAGAAAATATTTTTTCATTTATACAGAAAATATTTCCATTAAGAAAAATACTTTTTGTGACTGCAAAAAATTACTTATTCACATTTTTATTTTTATGTTCTAAATGCTTGAAACTAATTTCGTAATACTGTTATTTAGTTGGTTATTGCATAGATGAGTATTCTTACCCAGTTGTAGACTCTGTATAATTCACTGGCTTGCATCCTACTTTTCTGTTGTATTTTGAAATCCATCCATAATAAAAAGCTGTCCAAAACAAATTTTGATAATTTGTAATTAGAAACTCATTTATGTCAAGCTGATTTTTCAGTGTGATCAACATAATTTTAGGAATTTATTTAATTGATCATCTGCAAAAAATGGAAAACCCCAAGTCAAACAGCATTTAGAAATGCAAGAAATATATTTTGAGTGGATTTAATTGCAATTACAAGATAACCATGTTTTTATAAGAGGAACAAAAAGCTTAAGCTTTTATTTAGTTTCATTTAACAAAAAACAACCAACAACAAAGTAGACAAAACACATTTTTTTCTGTACTTAAGTTTTCAGTGTAGTTTTTTACTTTGTGATTGCATCATTTACAACAAACTAAACTTGATACAATATATTTAGTAATTATTAAGTCCTTTTAAAACAATTAAGTTCCTCACTCAGGTCCACCAATAGTATTAGATCACTGGAATTGTGTTTCTATATAAAGATAATTTTTGGATATATATGTTTTAACCACAAGACAAAATGTTGTGAACTAAACTTAAAAGCACTGTGTAGTATGTTTTCTGTGAAAGTAATATGACCTCCATTGTAAATGGGTATAGCTCAGTTTTATTAAAATTAAGTGTGATTTCCCACAACTGTTGCTTCTCCTGGAGTGATGCTTTCTGACTGATACGTGAGAATTTGTCTAATCATTTATATCTTGTCAAACTTTCGGGGGAATTTAGAGAGTCTCCTGTTTCTTGTATCCTTGCTGAGCATGGGTGTGTAGCTTAAGATCGTGAAAAATTAGATAAGCTGATGTCCTTGGTGTATGTTACTTCCATTGGAAGTGAATAATGTCGTTTAGCTCTGTTTTCTCAGTTACACCACTGAAAACAGACAGTGAACACATCAAACTGGGAAAGTTTTAGCCTAAATATGGCAACTACATATCAGACAAATACAGAATACCAAAATCATTATGCATCTAGAGTGTGGGTGCCTTGATGATTGGGTGGTAACTGTTCAGGAGGTATTTTATCATGACTTGGAGAGAGGCTTTTTTGCCATAGTTCTGCCACCAACAGAGAAGCTTTCATGAGCTCTAAGCTCCAATGTGCTTTCCCTCCATATACACAAACGGAGTCTTCCCTGCTTAGACTGAGCACTGTCCTGACTTGTACATGAAAGACCTTATCACTGCACCCTGTAGTGTTCCATGACTGTACGTTGATAGAGAATGGAGGCATACAGTCATCACTTGATTTGTCCAAAAGAAATCTATTTCACTGCAGGAATAAAGAGCTTAATAAGTGTTCAGCACAAAAAGCTACAGTTTCACAGTTTCTTACTGTTATTGTCCTTTAAAGCCAGCAGGTAGTCTCTACTCAATTAATTTTGTAAAAGATAATTTAGTAGGCACCATTTTATCAACACTTGACAACTAAAGAATGCTTTGCTTATATCAGTGCTTTATAAAAAGAAAACATAACCAGAACTGTTCTTGAAACCATTTTTATTCAAAATACAGAAAGTCCTTATGTACTGTGTTAAACCATTTTGCAATACAGAAACTTGTGTGAAGCCTAGTAATTCAAGATTTCATACATGGACTTCATTCTACAGTTCATCCCTGCAGAGAAATGCTGTGTTATGGGAGGAATAAAGTTTTATTTTAAATTATGGAAATCATTGCAAACATAGAGAAGTTAGACATGTAAAACAAATTTCATGCATTTTCTGTTGATAATAAATTCTAAATATTTTCCTTTTATTCAATGAATATCCTTGCAGAAGGTAGTTTTAAGACAGTACATCGAGTAGGTTGAACACTCTATAGAGTCTGAGGAAAAAGAAATTATGAATGTGTTTAATTGATTTAATATATATTGTACACATGCATTCTATTCAGTACAGTCTAGGTTTGTTTTTAATTATGTTAATGGCAAAAAAATTGCTATATAAAAATATTCCTGCGTTTGAATTGTTCTTGTTGATTTTATGAACTCATTCTAGGCAGTAGTTCTTTAGTTTGCTGCTGGCCTCTTTTATTTTTCTCTTACTTAAGCACTTAGTGTTTACTGGTCAACTTGTGGTAGTTTGTTTAAATGTAAATCCAGAGTGTACGTGAGCACTAATTTGAAATTCCTTTTGATGTTAAGCATGGCTACAGGAGCATATCAATCTATAGTCAAGAGAACTGCGTTTATTCTTCATTTTCTTTTGTTACTATGACTTATTTCTTCCCTCTAGCTTTTCAGCTTTCTTCCAAGTTAATGGATTCTCAACTCTGAGATACCTGATAACTTGTCTTGTCATTAATCACTCTGAAGGTAACAGATAGTGCAACTTTCAGCACTATCTTGTCTTTAACTTTGTCCACATAGTAATGAATCAAGGTCATGAAAATATAGGATTGGGCCATTTGAAAGCCAAGCCTCTCTTCTTATTATATCAGGCAGTCTATCATTTAAAAAAAATCTTTTTACATTCTTTCGAAGGAATAGAAGGCCAATTAAAGTTTATGTGTTGGAAAAGTTAATTGCATATACAACTAAAGAGACCAGTATTCCTGCAACTAAATTTGAATGAAATTAATTAAATTAATTATTTCTAGAAATTGATGGTGTTAAAAATCATCATATAATTAAAGACTGTAATAGGTTTGTGTCTTTTACCTCATGCTTTGTCCATTGCTATGTCTAAAAATTACTAGTCTATAACTTCATCATTATACTTTTATTTTTGTATCTACAGTGGTTCAGGTCAGGAACTACAAATAAAGAAGTTTCAATAGTTTGCAAATTGCTTTGAACCTATGGTTTGTTTGGAATCCATCCTGGACATTGATGGTCTTGCCTGTAGAACAGGCAGAAAGTTCAGTGCAGGGCAGATAGTGATTGTTGATTTAGTTGGTTTAGTTTACTTTTCAGAGTAATTCTTCTAATTCTGAACAAACAATTAACATAAGAGATCTTTTAACACTCTTCAGAGAGAAAGAGACCCTGAGAATTTTGTTGCATTTCAAAGAGTTCAGTACTTGTTTTGACTTACAATGATTTATAAACATAATAGGACATTATTCTGAGAATGTAAATCCCTGGAAAACCTTTCAGCACACTGATTGTCATCACAGAAAAGCAAATGCAACTTACGTGCATTGAACTTAGAGCCAAATAACCAAAACGTATCAAGTATATTCATATTAGAAATGTTTCAACATTTTATCTACCTGGTCAAAAGCAGTAAAAAAAAATCACAAGATATTAAGTATTGTATATATAAGCCTCCAATCACCATTAAATACCTACAAATGCATACATAGATTATAACGGTTTATATACTTGATTGTAGGACTGCATCATTAACTACAGCCCTTTTACAGTTTTGCTTAAGAGAATCTCTTCAAATCAACCTCTCACAGGAATGCACATGCACATCTCTTGTAGGCATAAGGATTTAGAGAGATTAAGAGAATATGCTTTTAAAAACATCTGCCATATGCTTATTAATAGTAATAGTAGTAATAGTAAGCACTACTTATGTTGCAAGATCAGCAGTACTTTCTTAATTTTTGTAGGATTCAAAGTATTCAAATATTCCAAGTTGTTAATGATGCGATACAATGAAGCATCGAAATAAGTATATAAGGCTGAACAATCACAGGCCAGATAAAAGAGGGATTGGACTACAAATGAGTCAGAGTTACTGATACCAGCATCATCATTTTAAAATAACAAAAATGAGTACTGTGGAATGATAGCACCCACACATAAGAGCACTTAAGAAAATGTAGGTAACAAAAAGAATCACTCTTGTTTGTCAAAATCAGTTAATATGTCCCTTAAAAAAAAAAAAAGGAAAGAAAAAAAGATTTTTTTCTTCCATAGTTGTCAACTGAGCAGACTTAGGGGAGAATACTTCACATGGTAGTGTAGCAAAAAGGAGAAAAAGACAGTGAGAAAAGAGACAGAAGCTTAGCTAAAGCATTATTGTAGAGAAGTAAGAATCAGACAGATAGGGCTCAGCGGTGTTGGAAAGGAACTATGATCACTGAACACTTAGCCAAGAAATGAAGCCTAGAAATGGGGCATTCCAGTGGAAAGAGGGGACAGAATTGGAAGGGTGAAAATGAAAAGTCTCATGGGTTGAGATAAAGACAGTTTAACGGGGTGGAGGTGGGGGGGTGGGGGGGGGGGGGCGGGGGGGAAAGCCATGCACAGAGACAAAGTAAGAGAAGGAATTCTTTCACTACTGGCCATTGACAGACAAAGTAACTCCAGATGTGCCCCTTCCCGCCACAACTTGCACCTTCTTCCCTGCATCTGTTCCTGCTAAGGTGTCATGTGGTATGGGATATCCCTTGGGTCGAAAGGGTTGAGTTGATCCATCTGTGTCTCCTTCCACTTCTCATGCAACCTCAGCCTCTTTTCTGGGTAAGGCATTGTGTGAATCATAGAATCATAGAATGGTTTGGGTTGGAAGAGTATTTAAGGAACATATAATTCTAACCCAACTGCCATGAGCAAGAACACCTCCCACTAGACCAGGTTGCTCTAAGTCCCATCCTACCTCACCTTGAAAACTTCCAGATATGGGGCATCCACAACTTCTCTGGGCAGTCTGAAAAGGCCTTGACACCGTGAGCATGGCTGAACAATAATTATAACCCTGATACATTACTGATATTGTTTTCAGCACAAGTCATAAACATAGCCTCATACAAGGGCTTATGAAGAAAAATAACTATGCCAGCCAAAATAAGAATAAAAAATAAAAATAACATATTTATAATTCAATAAACCCCGAAGAATATGAGGACAGATCAAAAGATAAAATTTTAAAATACGGTAGAATGAAGGAAAAGGATTACAGCACCCAGCTTTTTGGCTTATTGGAGCATGTGGGTTTTGAGGATAGATGAAACTTTACAAGGTTCTTTATCTTGTAAATCAATGTTCTGAATAAAATGACAACATTTTTCCATAGCGGAATGAGTAAAATCAACAAGATACAGATTTGGATAGCACGGCAATAGGTTGATGCATAATCTGAAGTGCTTTCTAAAGAGGATACCATAAATCATTCAGTATATATACACCAGATTGCCTTTTTTTTTTTCCAGTTAGAGGGTAAATAGGCTACTGATTAGCTGGCTGGCAGTTTCCTGCACCTGTTAGAGAGGGTAATGCTTGTGTACGGCATTGAATATGTGATTTTTGCTATTAACAGTGGAAGCCTTCAGGCTGTGTGCTTACTAGCAGTGTGAGGTCTCAGACTCTCCTTAGTCTGAACTGGGTTTTGTGACTGCTGCCTCCCCTGTTCTCACTTCAGCTCTGGGGATGGCCCCTTCTCTGAGGAGGGGTCACTACTTAGCCTGCAGTCAGTGCCAGGCAAAAAATTGCCCTTTGTGTGTGTGTGGTTGAGGGACAAGGCTTCACCTGGCAGCTCAGGAAAAGAAAGTGGTTTATGGTTTCAAAAGTATATTTTAAAAAACCAAAGCAAAACAAAAAAAGAAGCCAAAGAAACCCTAAACTTGACACAGTAGGAAGAAACACCTTCCATGAACATCACACTTTTCATCAAGAAGTTAAAATCTG
>JAWWLZ010000118.1:89259786-89278146 GCA_035041345.1 Poliocrania exsul
AGAAACCCTAAACTTGACACAGTAGGAAGAAACACCTTCCATGAACATCACACTTTTCATCAAGAAGTTAAAATCTGCACCTCTGAGTCTCCTATGCAATTTTGTTACTTCCCCTAGTTCTTGGTCTAGTTAATTCATCCTTTACCATTTGATATCCCAGTTCCTCATAAACACCAGCAGAAGGATAAAACTGTTTTTTAAATAATAAGTGAGACAAGGAGGTGTATCTAGAAGCTTTCTTTCTTTTTGGTTTCATCTTCAACAGCAGTGTCCTTTGGAGAAGTAGCTCTAGTCACCTGGCAGCAGATACAGTGGTGTTAGAATGCAGCATTTAACTCAGTAATTCATTTAGCTAATATTTACAGTCCAGAGTTAGTTGCTAAGAATTCATGCATTAAAAAAAGCATATCAAGTTTTGTTCACTTTGAATTGCAGAATAATAGAACTGTTTGGGTTGGAAAGGACCTTAAACATCATCTAGTTCCAGGCGCCCCCGCCACGAGCTGGTATGCCTTCCACTAGAACAGGTTGCTCAGACCCCTATATACAACCTGGCCTTGAAAACTTCCAGGAGTGGAGCATCACAGCTTCTCTGGACAACCTGCTCCAGTGCCTTACAACCTTCACAGCAGGGAATGTCATCCTAAAATCGAATCTAAACTACTATGCTGAAATATGAGCAGTTTTAAAATGAGATCAACGCCTATAAGCAAAGTGTTTGGGAAGACATGTCCATTCTCTAGTGCTATCAGAATTACAGTTTTGTTTTCTATATTTAATTTTGCCTTTTTTAAAAAGTTTTTTCTGACCATTCAAGTCAAGAATGGAGGAGTTAGGATTTTTTGTTAGTAGACCAGCCCAAACACTTTTTTTCTAGCTAACTTATGTTGACTGCATTTGTATTTTAATAATATTCTATAATACTTTAGTATCTTTTTTGATTATGAAGTAAAAAACATAATGTTAGCAACAGTGACTCAAACAGCTGAAGCTTTGAATTACACCTGCCTACATTTTCACTTTAATGTGGAATGTCTTTGAATTGCCAAAGCCCTATTTTATAGAACCATAATGAGAACAATGAATTTTTAAAGAGAGACATTATAAGAAAGATAAAATAAAAAAAGCCTTTGTTTTGTCATTTTCTCCAATTTTGCCATCAGTTCCCCAGTTCTTTTGTTAATGTAGTTCTCTGGGTTAAAACAAAATTTCTACCCTTTACCTCGTGGGACCATTGGAAAAATGTTTTTCTGCCCTTTATCATTGTGCTTTAGCTCCCTGTTTTCTTTATTTCTCACAAATCCTTCACTTCATGCTCACACTGCTCGCTCAGATGCTCACAGCTCTCTCCGAATTCCTGCAGTTTCAGTTGTACTTAGGATTTCACCCCTTCCTGCAACATCTTTCTTCATTGTGCAGTAGACAGGAAAAGTTTAAACATATGGCATTCATTTATGCTGCTCACTCATGTATTTTAAAAAGAATTTAATGTATACTAACTTACACTGCCATTTTTTATCTAGTTAAAAAATGACCTAACAAGTACTTAACCTTTTCATTTGAAGCTCTCTCCACCTGAAATACAAACTTCCTTTAAGAATTAAAGTTAAGTTTCTTGTATAATGACATACCACCAAAAGTTTTTACTCTGGGAAATATTTCCAGACACAAAATCACAGGACTGCTAACACTAATATATAAAGTATAATATAATAAAGTATACTAATCTTTCTCTCTAGGCTAGTGATTAATTACCATTGCTGGAGGAAGGATATCAAAATTCATTGCAGTTTTCTTTACTCTTCAGAATTGGCATAGAAAGATGAACACATTTAAAATCTCAAAATACAAGTTTTTATACAAGATATTAACTGAAGTAATACAAATAAACAACAAATTAACTTATTCACTGTTATGGCTGTGGTTCCAGATTACATCTGAATTTACCATTGCCATTTACAAATTACACATTTCAGACTCTCAGTATTGCAGTTTTATATTTGAAATGTTAACACTTCAGAGTCCTCTTCAAGATCTGATCCTATAAAAGGACCCATTAGCACCTGTCTATATCTACAAGGTAGATATACTACTTTTGTCTGGGGTAGAGTTAATTTTCCTCATAATGGCTTGTGCATGGCTATGTTTTGAATTTGTGCTGGAAACAGTGCTGATAGCACATGGATGTTTTTGTTCTCATGGCATCAGGGCCTGTTCTGCTTCTCACACCACCCCACCAGCAAGGAGGCTGGGACTGCCCAAGGAGCTAGGGGGGGTAATGGTGGGGGGGGACCAATGAAGTATCCCATACCCTATGATGGCATGCTTAGCAATAAAACTATGTGGGAGGTTGACCAGGAGGCAGCTGCTTGAGGACTGGATGGGCATCATTTAGTTGGTGGTGAGCAATTGTTTTCACTTTCATCACTTGTCTCCTTAAATTTTATTTTTCTCTCTATTATATTACAATTTTTGTTGTTGTTGTTATTATTATCATATTTTATTTCCATTATTAAACTATTCTTAGGTCGGCCCACATTTTTTCTCACTCTTACACTTCCAGTTCTCATCCCCCCATCCTGCTAGGGAGGGTAGAGTGAGCAAGCTACTGTATGGTGCTTAGTTGCTGACTGGTGTTAAACTTTAGCCTTGCCACAGCATGGTGGAGGAAGGACAAATAGCAGGCATAAATTGAAACAAGAGAGGGTCAGACTAGAAAGTAGGAAAATCTGTTCTGCTGTGTGGTCAGTCAAAGACTGGAACAGATTGTCCAGAGAGATTATAGTCTTCATCTTAGGTAGTTTAGAAGACTAGACTAGATAAAGGCCTGGATAACCTGATCTGACTTCAATGTTCATCTTGCTTTGAGGTGGAAGTTGGACTACAGACTTCCTGATGTTCCTGCCCTTACACCCTATGATATGTGTGGTGAAATTGTCTTGAACTAAATGTGAATAACAACATTTTGGACCATGTTTAGTTTTCAAATTAGAAATAACCCCAAAAATAGAGCACATGCCAAATCTATGGCACTTAGATCAACTTACAGTTATATAAAGTGAGTCTTTTTACAGTGATGTTTTGAAATGTCTTCATTTTCCATGGAATCTGTTAGTACAGAGGGAAAAATATGAAATTGACTCTGGACACAAGGACAGGATCCTCATCCTTATCTGTGAAAAGAATAAGAATCTTGAATATATTATATATGTCTTAGCTGCTAAATCAGTTCTCTAAACTCTTGACAGTGAGGCCATATTCACTCATATCTTATCCTTATTCTCTCTTTGTCAGTAAATATGTCAATAGGCAATTTATACTTTTTTGAATACACTTCTAAAAGTAAACACAGAGAATACTTGCAAACAGACTTAATACCTAATAGCAAACACTGAATATACATAGCAGGTCTTTTACATTTGCATACAGGTTGTGGCTTTTCAGTTTGGGGGCTTTATTGAGAAAATACTGCTCATGCACTGCAGTGGAACATGGTTGTGAAACCTTAGGGTCCCTGTGCTGATGGGCCTGTGATGCCACCAAAGTGCACTCAAAGCAAGTAAAACTTTGTCATCCAATCAAAGATCTGCTATTTCATATTTCAATACTTTCAGAGACCAGACCTCACTTGGCTTGTCTTCCCACTCTAAGGAGTATCTCAACTTCAAATTTCTCATCCATTCTTCAGAATGCCTTCAGATCCATGCCTCCAGAGGCAACACCATGGAAATTGGTCACTATATGGCTAATGTTTGAGTTCAGGGGCAAGGCTGTATTCTAGTGTACCCTTTCTTTACTGTTGTCATAGTTCCAGTCTTCCATTCCTTGACTTGGATCAGTAGGAGAAAAGCAAGTAGCTCAAGCATCCACATGCAAGAAGTTAAGTGCAGAGCTTTCTAAAAATATTTCACGAATACTTTTGAAGGAAGAAAATCTCTGTGGCAGGCAATCAATTCAAAATTGTGCAGGTACAGTAGATATTACAATATTTTTTGCAATTAATTAAAATGCAAAGGACCATAGGAATTACAGCCTATAATAGTATCATATTACTTTTTTTAGGGCCTGGAAATCGATGATTTGACACAATGTGTTTTGAAAGTAGCTGTTTATTGATTTTATACCATGTGTCAACAGAATGCAATACCCAATCTACTTAATTAATGAATGAAATTTACACACTAGAAAACATGAAAATTTGCATGCAGGTTTTTTTTGTTTTGTTTTGTTTTGAAAAGCTGTTGACTATACACATTTTAAATTTAGTAAGAATCATTTACTTATTTTATAGAATTAGCAATGAAGCAGAACTTTACAACAATATCACTACCTTCAGGAGGGATACAAACCAGTGTATGAAATCAATACTGCTGCAAACATTTCAGTAAAATAATGTGTCTTCTTTTAAAGTGAATTCTACTCTGTGTATACATGATATGCAGACTATTAAATAGACAAAGGCCAAATTTGTTTTACAAGCAGATAGTGGCAATCTGTGAATTATGATAAAAAGTCACTATTTCAAAATATTTTCAAACCTTGCAGAAAGCTTTGAGAATTCTTTTTTCCATTTTGCTGATGGATTTAAATCTGCTTAAAATTAATTTAAGTCTTAGGACTTATTTGCTGAACTGTTCAAACTTAATACCAATTAAAGCAAACTTTTAAAAAATGAATGAAAATTATAGATGCAAATAAAAATACTGTAAATTAAAATTGAAAAAAAATTACTTTAATCACTGTCAATTTTAATTTTTTTAGTACATGTGAACTCTATAAATGGATTGGTAGGAATAAATTTTCTTCAAGATTTGGGACTTTTTTCCAAAAAGTAATCAGTCACTTCAAAACATGTTTTACCACACTGGCAGTAAAACCAAGAGACTTCAAAAGATTATTTTTATCACTTGGCCTTTGGAGATTACTAAAATGGGAATGCTTCTGAAGAGAAATCTGTTGTAAAACTGTATTATTTGATTAGCTTTAATCCATTCATTTGGCCAACTTTCAGATATTCTTCACTGACATGTTAGAATGAGCTGTCTAGACTTTGGGATCAAACCTGAAATTTTTGCTTAGTTTCCTGTGTTTAATTAGAAGAAAAGTAATCATCCCAGGAACAAGCAGTTCCAGTTACATTTTTTTGATAGAATGAATCATCTTATAAAGGTGTCCAGTTTTAACCGTTGGTTCCAAGATGAGTTAGAGTGAACCTCTAGTTTTTAAATGGTTAAAGTTAGGTCATATGAACTTGCTTTTTACATATTACAGAGCACAGATCTCCTGAATGGTGAGAGAAAATATAGTCTTCCGTAGAGTTTTCACTTACTACTAAGGGGTCTTCTCATTAGCTTGGCAAGTGTCTTCTATATTAAATGCATGTTTTGTTTTGTTTTGTTTTGTTTCATTTTCCGTGTCTTTCATTGCCACCATTATCTTGATGTACATCTTTTTGTAGCATTCTGTATTTATATTTAAACACAGGATTCTTGAAAAAATGTGGCCAAGCAAATAGAGTATTACTGAAATCTTAAGAGTCATCTGTACAGAAAATATTTTGATAATAATACAAATACATGTAAATTTCATATATGTACACATTTCTTAGTTTCTAACCCTTTTCCAGATGCTGTACTTACTCCTTTTGCTGATATTGGCAGTAAGGGTGTGTTATGGTGAGTGTTCTTTTTTGCATCTGGAGTCCTTCACCAGGAGGAATATAACATTTGTGCTGATGGTTTCAACTTTTTTTGCTCTGAGATCTGCTTAGGATCACATCTATATGTTTGCTAACATTCTTAGATGCATTTCTTCATAGGGCTTCAGTTTTCACGTTACATCTGAATTTACTGTATATGATGGGGTTTATGTATGTTAGTGTCTGTTGGGACTGGCTAAGGTGGAGTTCATTTTCCCCACAGCTGCCTTCACAATGCTATGTTCTGCATTGGTAGCTAGAGAGGTGATGATAACACACAGTGTTTTGGCTACTGCTGAATAGAGCTAGCACAGCATCAGCACTGTCTCTTGACCTTCCCCCCATCAGTAGGCTGGTGGTGGGCAAGATCGTGGGAGGGGATACAACTAGGACAGCTGACACAAATTAACCAAAGGGATATTCTATACCATTTGACATCAGCTCAGATATAAAAGGCAAGAAAAGGAGGAAGAAAGTGGGGCGTTCATTATTTACAGTGTTTGCCTCCCCAAGCAACTGTCATGAGTGCTGCAGACCTGCTTCCCAGACACCGGACACCACTTGCTGATGTGAAGTAGAGAATAAAATTATTGGGTTTTTTCTCTGCTTGTGCACTTGCAGATGTTCTCTTTTGCTTTAATATACTGTCTTATTTAACCTACAAGTTGTTTCCCATCTTGTTTTGTGTCCCCTGGCTGGCTGGGAAGGGGAAGTGATAGACCAGCTTGAGCTTGGTGGGCAGGCAGCCTACTTTTTGTTGCCCGTAAGACCAGTTTTCTCCCCCTCCAGGTCTTTAACTGTTCACTGTTGAGTTGTTTACAGCTATGGGGTCTCCAGTGCCTGGAATGTGCCTTGTCTCCTAATATTCCATATCTGTACTGCCATATGCTTCATGCTGTGTCTACAATTTTGAAAGCCTCTTTCACCATACCAGGCCTCTATTTCTTTAAACTACATAATTATAAACCCATGGTGATATTAGCAGTTTTAAATAATGACTAACCTTTTCGTCAGAGATCCCCCTGACTCTATTCTTCTCTCAATATTAATGCCTCGGTATTTAGTCCAGCACTGAGTACTTTGTACCCCTACAGTGCTCCCAGAATAGCCAGGTACTTGCAGTATTCATTGCAGTGTGCAGGGATTTGAATACCCCCAGTTTGACCCATTAAATAATGATGATGGATGTCAAACCTGGAAATGGAAATATACCCAAAGGTCATTGGAGAATAAAAGCTACAATTCCAAGAAACTTTGAATGTTCAAAGGCTGTTTTTCTTGCATGACAATTCTAATGGAATGTACAGATGTACAAAACTTAGTTATCTAATTCAAATTAATGCTTATATTGTTTTTCTAGTTTTCTTCTATAAGTACTCCTAGGGATTTTTTTTTCTTGAGTATAATTATATACAATAAATTAATGCATAATCTAGAGGATAAATCAGAATGATTAGAGGATGTGATGTAACCACTTGACAATATATCACACATTTTATGCATATAACCAACCTTTGTTTTAGACATTAACACAACTCAATCCTCTTGGGCCTTTTTATGACAATTGATGATACGCTTAAAATTTTGTAGCTAGGATAAAAAAATCGAAATATTTAAGCTAAAACCAGTATGTTTTCCTCACCAACAACCTACAGGCTATAAATTGTTTGTATTCAAATAGTTATTCTCAATACCTTTTTTTCTCTCCCTCCTAGGATGCAGAAGGTATCAAAACAGGGCTATTGGCAACTGTTCAGCCCATCCTACTGCTTCTGTGTTACTGTGATGGACTTCTGGATGGACATTCAAGGGCTCTTTTTGCTCTCAGTTTCTATCACCCAGTCTGTCCTCCTTCTCAATATACTTAATTCCCACTGCTGTCTCAGGCTTCCCTTTATTTAGTGCACATCCCTGGATTCTGCAATTGCCTAAGGACACACCTTCCTAGGATATATATTCTATCATTTACATCTATTCTCGACCCTTACCTTGCTTATTAAATTTCAAGTGGATATATCTCCTGAAGATCAGTTTCCCAGGTCCTTAATAGTTGCCTAAAGCATACAGTCATGTTTCTGAATATTGTTAAGCAATTTAATAGGAATTCAACTCAGCCAAAATCTTTTTTTATTGTAATAGAAGGGTTTTGTCTTTTAGACTTGTGATTTCTGAGAACCATGTGAAACAAAAGTAAATTTATATATATTGAATGGCCTGCTTTGTCAATGACCTGAACAATCAATTATCCTTTGATAAGACAATTCCCTATGTCAGTTTCTTTCTTCTTAAATAATTGCAAACTTACTTCTACAGTACTACAAATTGGAAAAAGAAGATATGTAATCTTTTACAATAATTAACAATGAGCTGGCAAAACTATGGAGATGAATGAATCACGGGTTTCAGTCATTCACATTTGTCAAATTGATGTTGAAAAGAATTTTTTTAAGGGATTCATAATAATTAGTGAATTCCACAAGTTCAAGCTCTTTGAGGGAATTAAATGATTTAAACAACTGTATATCACTGAGAACTCCATCTGAAAATTTGAATGTAGTGAAAATTTGTCAATATTTTTGTTAAGTTCAATATTTGCAGGTGTGTATAATATACTATATTTGTATATAATATACAAATGCTGTAAGCTGCATTTGAATGTAGGTATATTTTGTTTATTTAGAATTGATGTATGAAGTCCCAATAATGTCCTTCTTATGCATGTGATTATTATGTATTAGGTAACAGAACACTCTTGTTATCTTTAAAACTAATTCCTAAACATGGCTCTTTTAATCTCAGGACTATCAGATTTCAGGTGATTATATGAAAGAATTTCTACAATTAAACTAATCCCTATCTGTTTAACTCAGTTAAGAATTTATTATAATTAGTCTAATCCAGTTCACTCCTTGTTTTTGCCTTCTTGAGTTTTGTCACATGCCCCTTGTCTAGGTTTAGCCTGGCCTCCCTTGCCAAGCCCAAACTGCCTTCCTCCTCCTTCCCACACTCCCAGAGCAAAGGGAAAAAAAACTGAAATGAAAGCAAGAACTCAAAAGAAACTAAATCAAATCAAAATATACAGATATTTTCTAACATCTACAATGACGTATGCAATTTGTACACACCATTGGGGGCCCCCCAGGGGAAAAGGGAAGAGGGAACTGGAAACAAAGAATAAGGAGGGACAAAAACAAAAACGAAACAGACAAATACAATCAAAACTTCAAAGAAAGGAAACTGGCAAAAATGCAATCTGACCAAGAGAAAACCAGCTCTCTCCCCCTCTCTCCCTCTCCCTCCCTCTCTCTCTGGGACTCTGGTGAGGACCAACACCTGGGCTCCTTCTGCTCTCCCAAGCCTCGCTGGAAGAAGGAAGGGAAAAAACCCCTAACTTCTTATCTCCTTTTTAGTCCAATCCTCCCCTGTTACATCAAAAACACGTGTGGGATACTTATATAATGCCCACTTCCCTAGTTACAACTAATTACTAAGGAAGACTGGATCAAACCCATCACATCCCTCCTTTTAAATGTATATATTGGGTTTGTGTGGCTGGGTTTTGGTAGTGGGGGTCTACAGAGGTGGCTTCTGTGAGAAGCTGCGAGAGGCTTTCTCCATGTTCACCAGAGCCAGTGCCAGCCGGCTCAAAGACTGACATGCAACCGGCCAAGATAAAGCCAATAAGGAGTGATAGTAACACCTTTGCGATTCTGACACAAGTACAAATAAGTGATTGTATAAGTGTGTAAAATATGCTGTGTCTTTATGCATAACTGCTCTAGAAAATAATGACATTTCATTAGAGAAACCACAAAACAAAAGCACTGAAATCATATTGGAGTATAGTATGCTAATATCATCTTTAACATATTTTACTCCTTGGGAAATGTTTGCATAATGTTCAAAAATACTTCAATTAAAAATAGAAACTCCTTAATTCAAACAGTAAGGTCAGATATTTATGTAAATGTCACTATGTGGTATCTTAACGAACTAAGTGATGTTTAAAAATGGTGTCAGGAATGTCCTTTGTCTTTAAATGGATTATCATTTTGCTAGGGTAATCAAACTCAGGAAGACTAGAAGGGATGCAGTTAAATAGAACAAGGTGGAACTGGGGTTTTTCTGTCATTCTTTTTGATTTGTTGAAGTGTTTTATTTTCTTCAGGTGTAAAAACAACAGAAAATGCTGAAAGTAAGGTTCAGTTCCTTAAATGAAAAATTAGATAATAATAGATTCAGGCAGTATCAGATAATCTTTACTCAGTCATTCCTGCCTTTTATTTTTCCAAAATTTTATTTCATTTAAAAAATCAAACAAGAATTCATTATGTTGAAAGACCTGGTGAACTGATCCTTCTGATGATGTTTTTAATTTCTTGAATTTTCCTCTTTAATCAGGATATTCAATCAAGCTGATAACTAGTATTTTTCATACTGAAGTTTCCTGAATCAACTATCTCCCATTAGAATATGGTTTCTGCATTTATATTCCTGAGAATTTGAACAATATATCATAGCTTTGAGTAGCTGATCGTTCATCAGTGAGGACTGGGAACAGGGACTTCAGTATTTTCAGCAAATGTCTCTTTTTAGGTCTGACTGAAGAAAGAATTACTTCTGTTGAAATTGTTTGCAACAGAAATATACAGCATCTTTGGCATAAACTATGCCTATATGATATTTTTATTGATCTCAACGTAAAATAGAGGGTTATATTTCAAATCTATGCAGTTAAAAGAATTTGCCTTGCACTTTTTTTTTTTTAATTAAGCCTTGCATCTCTAGAACATATAAAACATTTTAAATATGCATGTACAAGTTGGACTGATGTGCTGATCCTTAATGCACTGTTCAGTGTTTAAATATTGCCCTCTTTCAGGGGCTTGCATTTGATACCAGATTATAAAGATCTATTTTTGTCCTGTTCCCTCTTTACCTTGCTTCTAACAACAACATTCAAGAGGTCAGTAAGTCTTAGCATGGTTATGAATTTAAGTATTTATTTAAACATCCCTAATCAAGAGGATCTGGTGCTGACAAAACTGTGTAAATTTTAAAATGATAATTTAGAATTAATTCCTAGTTTTACACAACTTTTAAAAGGGATTGTATACATTTTGAGTCAAAGTAGATAAATAGATTTGCAAGTTTAGGGGACCAGTTGTTCATCTTTTCTTACCCAAGCTTGTTGTATTTTTTGTCTATATATGAAGGGTTCAGTCTTCTTGTATACAGTTAAAGAACTATCTCTTAATAAGGATTGATGTGAAGATATCAGCAACTCTTGAATTCAATTCTTTCATGATAGTCTGGTACAGAAATGTCCCTGGTAAAAATATGTGATGTGTTTCTCACTTGATACAGTTTTGCTTCTCTCTTCATTCGTTTGCTTCTCTTACATTCTTCTCCACTGAACTAATGATCCCTTTAGTGCTTGACATTTTCCCCATCCAAGAGCTGTAATCAAGCCACCTTTCAGTCTTATTTAGCAAATAAGTTGTGTGACATCAGATTTGGGAATGATAGAATAAAAATCTCAAAACACCAATTCTCCAGAATTCTGTTTATTGACTTGATTCATCAAACTTACCAGGTCTGTTCAGGTGAAAGAGCACTGTTCTTGGTTTTTACGGAAGATGTTGAATAGAGTGAATTATAAAGCAGAGGAATGTCAAATGCAGAATTAACATTAATGATTAAGGAAAAAGGACTGGATTCTTCCTAAAAGACATTGATAGATGGAACTTGTGTTTTAGACTATAAGTGCAGTTGCTGACTCAGTATCTTTATTTAAGTTGATCCCCCCTTGACCTGGTTAGATTATTGGCTTCCAGTTTCCACTAAATGCACTGTTTTTTTCAAAATTAGCAAAAATATTTTTTTCCCCTTTTGCAAGGAGATGCCAAAGAGGAAAGAAGTAAGAAGTTAATTATCTTTTTTTTTTTTTTTTAACCATCCTTGAACCATGAAAATTATGGCACGATTGACAATACTTCTTTGTCTCTTCTCAGGCTTTTCTATATTCCTCTTTTAGTCTCCCGTTAGAAGATTGTGGCACTATCTCTTTTTTTTTTTTCTAAGAATGCCCCTTTTCTAGTTTTGCTCCAAATGAGCATAACTTTATCATAAAGGCATCTCTTTCATCTGGTTTTCTCAAGTGGCCTCCTTTGTTTTGGGCTATTTTGTTCATTTAGTCATTCTCTGTTCTAATAATCCCATTGAGAGCCACTGCTTAACAAAAGGCTAAGAAATGCCTGGCAATTGTGGCCAAAAAAGTGGAAAAGATTGAATGGATTCAGGGTTAGAAATAACGGCAGAAAAAACTTATTAATCTATTCAGCTAGTGAGACTTTCTGGGTCTCCTTTGGAGCTAGTGGTGCCACTGTTTCACTTGTTTGCCTTCTAGTGTTTGGTAATGTGGATGGGATAGGAGCACCCATTCTTGACAAATGTGCCTAATAAAAGTTAAAAAAATAGAGTGACCATTGATACATGACCTCATCTCTGAGTACTGCTGGGGTACGATGTACTGAAGTAGAACAGGACAGCTAAATAGTAAACTGAATAATAAGAGAGAATTGACCAATCCCCCTCATTTCATGTTGCAAATGTTGTTTATATATGCACTAATACCAATCAATTGCCTTGTGCTGATAAATGGCCTTCTTAGCAATTCATATTATCAAGCCATAACATCTGCAAGTTGCAATAGACTGTAATTTGGTTACTATGGTGATGAGGGATATCAAAAAATTTGTGAAAGATTCTTTGACTGTCTTCTGATGTTAAAGTGAACAATCTGTAATGAAATATAAATCCAATTCATTTTGCCTTATTGGAGTAACTACTTCTACTGAACTGAGTGATGGAAAATGTGTTTTGACCCTTTTTCTGCTAATGGGATTTTCTTGTATAGTGTTTGTTGCATCAGCTGTTCTGGTATATAATAGAGTGTGATATTTTGATCTCCTAGTAAATTGTTCCACATATTTACAGTTTCTTTATATAGCTAGACTACTGGTAATGAAATTATTAAAGCTTCATATACTTATCTATTAACTGTTTTATAATTAACTAGTTATGTTTACTTTGAAGTTTATAATTTGAGTTAGAATTATATTTATTGAAATGTTTACTATTTTACAAGTATACATCTTTCTGTAAAGTATAATTTATTCTTCATTAATGTCTATTTTTAATTCAGTGTACTGAAATGAATAATGAAAGTGGAATAAATATATATTACTACTTCAGAAGGGATTTATTATGAAAGTAATGATATTGCTTCAGCAAATTGCTGAAAGATTCCTCTGATGTAATCTGGAGTTATGAGTTAGGGAGTTGGTTTGAATCAGAGCAACAAAGCACAGAATAGGTAAAAAGCATACTTACTACTCAATTTTCCAAAAGTAAGTGGAAGAAAATTCTTAGCTGCTGGCTGAATGTAAGCAGGCTACTTCCTATTATACTTCTCTGGCTGAGACTGTGTCTGATCACTGCAGCCTTTTTACTGCTTCTGTGTTACCACCTTTCCTAGAGTAGAGCAATAGACTTTTAAACTGGACTATCCAGCAACCAGAATGATACCCAAATCTGGAATGACTCAAGCTCTGAGCCAGCAAGTTGGCAAGAGGTTCAGGATCTGGATATGGATCTCAGACAGACAAATTTCTTCTAATTCTTGAGGGATCCATTAATAAGAGTTTATTTTTGTATTTAGAAAATGAGGAGGTGTGTATATTTGCTGTTGAACTTCAATACTGACTAGCCAGAGAGAGGGAAACAGTCTGAGCTGTCATTGCTGTTTATGCTTGTGTAACTGTGTTTATGTAAGGGAAAAGATGCTGTTCTTCATGTTGATACATATGGCCAGTGTGTCTGTACTCTGTGTGTGTGTGTGATTGTGTGTGATTGTGTGTTTGCTTACTGAAAGCACATTCAGTTTCACTATGGGCTGAATCTGTAAACAGGAATAAGAACAACCCCCCTGGTCTGAGCCCACTGGATTCAGCTTCCCTTAATACTAACCACCATGAGAGACACGTTAGGCAACTGTTCAGTGTCTCCTGGGACTATGGTTCTAATTCTCCTCCTTCCTTTGTCAGAGATGAGGTTAGTCAATCCCACAGATTTCTACCATGTTTATTCACCAAAACATGAAGGAATATATCAAATTCTTTGCTTTTTATACAAATGTTTCAGTCAGTAACTGGAGCTTCACAGTGTAAATAATTTTCAAAACCACAGTAAACAAATTTTAAAAAAGGGGGAAACACAGTAACACATTGTAAAAAAAGAAAATATGTTCTGTTTACAGGCAGCATGTCAACCATTCACTCAAACACTGATATTTTTTATGTTTATTTCTTTTAGGTCCATTTTGTGAGAAACCTGGTGATCCTTGTGAATCTCAGCCATGCCTAAATGAAGGCATATGCCAGTATAATCAGTCTGGATATGTTTGTGCTTGCCCTTCTGGATTTCTTGGTCACAACTGTGAAATTGATATCAATGAATGTTCTTCAAGGCCATGTCAGAACGGAGGTACATGTATCGATTTGCCAAATGTAAGTATAATCTTTGAAGATCCCTATTTGAACATAGAAGCACAGAATCATAAAATTATTTGGGTTGGAAGACACCTTTAAATATCATCTATTTCCCACTTTTCTGCAGTAGACAGAGACCTCTAGCACTACAATTGGTTGTTGAAAGTCCCTTCAAACTTCCAGAGATGGGGAATTTACAACTTTTCCCCTATCTCAATAATTTAACAACAATGGCTATGTGTGGGGCAATGTTAAAGGCATTACAGAAGTCAAGGTAAATGGTATCAGTTGCTCTTCCCTTACCCGTCAAAGCAGTCGCTACATCATAGAAAACCAGATATCACTTACCCATTGTGAAGCCATGTTCTTTGTTTCTAATCACCTCCCTGTCATCTATATGCCTTGACATAACTTCCAGGAGGATCTGTTCCATGAAAGTGGCAAAACATTTAGTTCTAATGTCAAATTTTTAATTAGCTTGTCATGCTTCATGAAGAAACACAATATTGTCTGAATGTCTACTATTTATAATATTTCTATGAAAAAAAAGCTTAAATTCTGTATTTCAGTTCAGTTGCTTGGTGATCACTTAAGGAACTACCAATGTTGTTTCATTTCTTTTTTTCCTCTCTCTAATAAAATCTCTAATAAAAATGACATAAAACAAGATGCATTGTCGATCTTATTAACTACTATTTGCCTCTGATTCTTGTTTTTCATAGGGTATGCATTTCTAATTCCTTTTTTTTCCTTTCTTTTTTTATTTTTGTAAAATAGAATGAATTATTACAGAGCACAAAATTTTGATAATGAAGTCATACATGGTTGTATTTCAAAATGCATTGTTGATGTTTTCATTAGCATGACTATTGCAAATAACAGTGATTATACAGAATCAAAATAGTGAAAGTAGAGTTCAAAAACTTAGTTACTAAATACCAGGGACACATACTCATGCACAGAGGAAAAAAAAAAAAAAAAGAAGAGACATCTAAATTGCTGAACAAATTGGTAGATACCTAAGTCATGAAACCTGTTTAAATATTTTGTCTACTAGCTATAATAGCACATGCTAATTTGTGCAATAGACAAGTGGATGCAGTATTTTGTTTCACACATACAGACTATTTCTCAACAGATGTTGAAGTTTCCTGATTATACTTTTAAGACTAAGAAACACCTGAAGACTTCCAGTTTCACTAGGGGGAACAAACCCCTTTATTTTTTTCCTTTACTCTCTCACTTCAAAGGATCTATAAAGAACATAATATGATATAGAAAAATAAGGGTGAGAGTTTCAGCGCTAAGAAATATTTTGTTTTGTAAAATAATTTCCTTTTCTTACTGTACAAATTAGAAATGGCAGTAAGGGACAGATGTCTATCACCATTATGGAGAAGCATAGTCTCTGTGCTTCATATTGAAGGGGGAAAAGGAAACACACAATTTTCTTTCCTCCTCTAGTTAGTGAATACTTTTTGGTATGTGATGTACCTTGTTTACTGTTACTGTTTGATAGATGTAAGCATTACAGTGGAACAAATTTGGAAATTAATAAAAACCTAAATGAATTATAAAACTCCCTCTTGATTCAGTTATGAAATCACATAGCTAGCCAGTTTTAGAAGGGATATATTTCCAGCTAGCAAACCCAAATCTAATGTAATCTGTGCTAGAAGACTATTCCACTTGTTCTAAATCAAGTTCGTAACCTATCTGAGGCTCAAACTGCTTTTTGTTCTGTCTTTCTAGACTGTTTAATATGATGTTACCCTGTCCTTTTTAGGGTCTCTATAGTATTGGAAGTAAACACTAATTTTTATATTGCCTTGGGTATCCCAAATAATTATTTCTAATTTCCTTGTCTTCTATAGGATGTGGCATGTATCTGTCTGCCAATATTTACTGGCAAGTTCTGTGAGAGGATACTGAACCCATGTGAATTATTGCCTTGCTTAAATAATGCAACTTGCGTAGCTCAACAGCAGAACTACAACTGCCGGTAAGACTGGAAATTAAGTTACGTCAGTACTTTGTTGGCTCACTTGATGATACCTCACAGAATGAAGAAAGAATAGACAATATCTTTCACAGAGAACACAGAAAACTATAGGCTTTTCATTTAAAAATTTTAATTTATTGTTGGTGCTTTACTGTATTAGTCTGCTTGAAAACTCGAAGTGATACAAAAAAATTTAAAGCATTTAAGAGGCTATAAATTGTTGCATTATTAATACTGTAAGATAAAACATATAAATCCTGACACATTGATGGTAATTGAGACAGTTATACTACAGGTGCCACTCCCTTTCAGGGTGTATGATATTTATGTTTTTCCTGAAAAGATAAGACAACCTATTTAATTCCTAGTTCATAGACATGCATTAGTAGACCTTAGGTTGATCCTTCAAGCATCATATTGAAAACTGTTTTATTCAGAAAAACCATGATAGAAGTTATCAATTTGAAAATAAGAAGTGACACAGTGTATAAATTAATTTCATTTTAAAGTTTTTAAACTTTTTTTTGTTTTTATGTGACTAAGGAGTACAATTTGTCCTCTTCCCACTTGCCTGGCTTTATCTTGCTGCCTAAGTTCTGGTAAGCATTATTGAAATTCAGCAAAAACCTCAAATTTTTATTATATTCATAAAAGCAGAGAATTGAAAGCTGTGATACACAAAAGCCTGACATCATATTATGAATGAACTCAGAAAGTGCAAAATAAGAAGAATAGAACACAAAGTCCATCAGCAGAGATTCAATCGAGAAGTCTGGAAATAAAAATAAGTAAAACTATGTTTACAGTTTTCCCAAAAAAGAAAATACTTACAATTTTATTTATACTTACTCCCAAACAGAGAAATACATACAAACAGAAATATACAAGCAAATATACAGTTAGATCTTCCCATATAGATATGTGTAACACAGACTACTATAATTAATTTTTGAAATCTTTAAACCAAAATATAAATCAATAATTTACCATTATATAGCCATCTTTCAAATAGTATGTTGGTGCATGAATTAGTATGAAATGATGCTTTGAAGTTTATATTTAAAAATATGCATAATGTGGACATTAATATCAAGATGTAGATTGCCTTTATTGAAAAAATAAAACAAAAGTAATAAAAACATTATTTTGGTCCTGTGTACAAAGCAAATTGAATAATTTACAATTCACAAAGCACTGGTAGAAACTGTCTGTACCATAGAAACTTGTTTAATAAAAATAGCTGTGTAAAGGCACAGTGGCTTAACAATCTTTCCACTGATAATTTTAGGAGAAAAAAAAGCTTGAAAGTCATTATTTAGATCAATACAACAGAACAGAAAAATGGGCAATTAGGAACCCTTTTTATAGGGATACGTTATAAGCATAATGATGCTAAGAATGTTCTAAAAAAGAGAAGTAACAACTTAGAGAGAACACTGTGAATAGTATTCAATCCAGATAGTTTTCACTAGCATGCAGTTTGCACACCAGACATTTTTGATGTAGGTAGAAAACTCCAGAAAGTGACTCATCTCTTCCAGAGACAAATACCCAAGAGAGGTGAG
The DNA here is from genome assembly GCA_035041345.1 of Poliocrania exsul. NCBI lineage: Eukaryota > Metazoa > Chordata > Aves > Passeriformes > Thamnophilidae > Poliocrania > Poliocrania exsul. The sequence goes on from JAWWLZ010000118.1 coordinate 89,277,604, forward strand.
ACGAAGCATCTTATGGAAAAGTTCCCAGTTTTCTTTGTACAGGGACACAATACAATCATAGAATATTGGAACAGAATTAATATTCAGTACAATCATAGGAACAGCCCAAGTTGGAAAAGACCTTGAAAGATCCTCTGGTCCAGCCATTCATGGGAAAGGGAACTTAGATGAGATTATCTAGTACCTTGTCAATTCCATATTGAAGATCTTCAGTATTCAGCCTTAGTTTTGCCATTCAGTCTGCAAAGGCTCCAACTAGTGGTGTAAAAAATTATTTTCAGTTAGTGAGTATTTTTAATAAACTGAAAATAATTTCCTCTTTTTTTCTTTTTTCTTTTTTTTTTTTTGTGAAATTAAAATCAGTTTTCTACCACTTAATCTGAAATATTTGATACATGTAAATTCTATCTATTTTTATCCCTGTATACTTGGAAGGGGGCATTTAGGTGAGAGAAAGCATTTTTGAGGGAGTCTGAATTACATGTTTTTCAGTAATTTTGTTTGTGAGAGCTGCAGTCCTTCCAAGGTCAGAATGCTGAAATG
>JAWWLZ010000118.1:89278246-89293534 GCA_035041345.1 Poliocrania exsul
CCCAAAGGAAACCTGACATTAACTATGTTGCTTTATACAGGAGGCTTGGAGCTGCTCATTCAGTTTTAAGTGAAGATATGTTTCATTTTTGGTAATCACTGTCAAATACTGTATGTTATGTCTATTTCTAATTACTTCACAATAAACCACATGTTTCATTTGGTGTAATACTACTACAACAATACTACTACTATATTCAGTGTAACACTACATGTAATACCACATGATTCACTTTTATAGCATTTTAACATTATAAATAAATGTCATGACATTTAGCTCACATGCACATACAAGTTCAAATAATAGCTGAATTGACCTTTTTACATCATTATGTTTTGTTTTGCTTCCCCCATCTTTTATGGTTTTTCTTATACACAAGCTACATTCTTCTTATATCCATCACAATCTCAGCTTCCATCTACACATCCTTCATTCTTTGGGAAAACAATTGTTTTCCACTCTAAACATATAACCAAACAGACTCAATCTAATTTTCTCCACTTCACTTATGATGTATGAGTATCATACATTGTAATTCCATCCTTTCATTCTTCATATCATACACAACTTTGTGCTAAGACTCTAGTAGCATTTTTTTTTAATTTCAAAATTTAAGGTGAATTCAAACAGCCAGTGAACAAGCATATCCATAACAGTAAACTGTGATGGTTTTCCTTGTATTTTCTTCTATTTTCCATGTTCTTGAGGAGAAAAAGTAGTTACAAAAAATGTGGAAGGGTGTTCTGAGAAAATTTGTTTTACTGTCATCTCTGGAACTCTACTGTCAACATTTTTGCTGTTAGTTTACTCTTATCTTCCCTGACATTGGTATATTTATTGCAAAAAAAGCAATAGAAACAAAAATAGGAAAAATTAGCAAATATAAAATTTAGAAAAAGCAGCTTCTAAAATTTGCTCACTAGATAACCTCTTTATGAAACAATCATAGACTAGCAAAATAAATAGAAGCTAAAATGATAGGAAATCTTTTACCTCTATTCAGGTCATGGGTAAAAAGAAATCACTAAAACAGATGTAATTTAATTGCTCTGATTTGTTTTTAGTTGTTATTTAGGAATTAAATTATAAAAAACATACAAAACCTTTTCAGTTATTATTTTCCATTCCTTTTATATGTAAATCAAATGGATAAATGATTCTATAATATAAAGGACAATAGATATGCTGTCTGTTGACCTGAGTACTTATTTTTAGAGGGAAAAATCAGGATGTAACTATCTGATATCTCTGAACATGCTGAACTGAAAAGAAGCTAAGTATTATGAAAAACTCCTTTTAGCTACAGTACACAAACTGGAAATTTGTTAAGACAGACTACAAGAATTTTGAAGCTAAGTACTTGAAATGGCAGCAATGTAAATACATACAACTGTTTCAAGAGAAGAGTAAGGATTATGTAAGCTATTGCTACTTGTATAGTGTCCATCTGTGATTGTGTCTCTACTAATCTCAAACCATATAACTGTTTAGAGAAGGTTTTCCCATATTCATCTACCTCTGTCCAGATAGTCCTAAGCATGAATTGTGTGGATGGTCCCCAGGGATATCTGATTAAATCCAACCTGTTTAATATTTAACCAAGGTTAATAAGTGACTTATGCCTCTGGATTTGACAGATGAGTGTGTGTTCCTCAGAGGCAGCCATACCCACTAATACACCTCTTTAAGTGATTTAGAAAGTATGGTTAACTCAGATACTTTCTTTTGAATGTTGTTGCCTAGCTAGTTGCTCTTGTAAACATACCTTTTACTTTTTTATGCTGCATGACTCTGAGAGGTTTGATACATTTTGAAACCAGGAATGGGATTTTTTTTTTTCTTTTTTTTAAACAGGAAAATATAAGCAACATGGCTGAATTTCATATCTATTAGGAGCAAGAATATAAGAGAAACAGAAGCAATTCTGTATCATCTTCATGATTTCCAGCTTCTGGACTGAGACATTTGACCAAGTATCCCTGTAAAGCCCCAGTTCCTCATCACACACTACCCAGGACTTTTACTTAAATATGAGTCTCTCCAGAGTTTCCACCCAAAACTTTTGCACAGCCTCTAATTCCTTTAATACCTTGAATTTGCTTAGAGAGAATGTAGTACACACATTTCATTAAAGATTTCTTTTAATTCAGTGAGAAAAAAGGCGTTTTGGCAAAAGGTTTACAGGAGTAACATACAACCAAGGAGTAGATTCCACAAAGCACCCAGCAAACACCAACCCACAACTTAGTGAAATAGAGCCCATTGGTTTTAAGTTACTTGAAAGAGATTAAGGAAAGATTGAAGAAAGCAAAGATACTGAGAGAAGAAAGAAGGAGTAAAGAAAGAGGTTAGATAAGAAACTTGTATATCTACCACTGGAGAGCCAAAGGCAGCAGGTCCTGGGTGAGAATACAGGTGAAGAGGGTGGCCCCATGTGCCTCTGTCCATGTGCCCCGGCACTGTGGCCACCCCTCCCAGTGGGACATCCAGCTCACTGACCCCTCAGTGCCCCCCAGGCCGGAAGGAGGGCTGTGCAGACAGTTGGAGGCTCCAGGGTGTGGGGAAACCACCAGGTGGGCCCTTTAAAGGGCACTGCCCTGCCACATGACTCCTGATCCCTGGGGCCGCAGACCAAGTGCCTTCCCATACTGTAGGTGTGAACCCCTCCCACCCCCACACAGGGCTGGTTCTGACACAATAAATAATCCAGTGAGATACAAACCTGGTCTCTCACAACCCCTTAGGAAAAGCTAAGAGGAAATGGCCCATCTATGACTTTTGGAATTCTTTTACAAAACCAAATTTTCATCTAGCTGGCCATTTCCTTTCTCTCCTTAAATCTTTTCTTTTTGTGATACTAGAAAGAGCCAGGGATTATGCATCTATCAAGATACAAATATTGAAATATTTTTCTACATTGTTCCATTATTACTTTTGAATAAGACATTTAAATCTCATATTTTTTACCTGTATATATGGACTTTTTTAAACACTGGAGGGCTGTGTAAGATTTACTAATGATAAGTGCTGACATGAAGCAGAAGAAATTTCTGTAGTTCCTTTTACCATAGCAGAGTTACCCTCAGACCCATTGGCATCCCATGGAACTAACAAACAGTCACAAAAATAAAATACTAATTTTCTTCTTTGAAGGAAATACTGAATTACAGTTAAGCAAACCCAGAAACAGCTATGCATTGTTCTCTCTACAATGTTCCTTACACTATGTAAGCATGTCGTTATTTACTTCTGTTTAATCATTAGTAATGATTGATGTTAATTACTTTGAATCTCACTTATCATCATATTTCTAATTTTTTCTCTCTGATGCTTTAATTGACCTGTTCTTTCTAATAGTTTTCCAAAACCTTGTTAGCTTTTTTATAGCTGTTTATCAAATATTACCTCATTCTAGATTTTTTTTTCCTGGAAGATTATACTAGTATGAAAATGCTTTAATGAATGAAATTAATTATTTTATGGAAAAGCAAAATTATCCAGAATCATGCAACTGATTTTTAATTGCTTGAAAACTTATTTTGTGTATTTTAAATAACATATGAGATCCATTTTGTTAATGCAAGAACATTATTTAATAGAATTATGGAACATAATTAAATACAGTTAACTTTTAAAATGCAAGTCCTCTAAAATACACTGGTGTATTTGCAGCTGCATGCCAGGATTCACTGGAAAAAACTGTGAGGAAGTAATTGACTACTGCGGGCTGCTCAGCATCAGCTGTCTGAATGAAGGATTGTGTCTTAATATAATTGGAGGATTCACTGTAAGTAATTTAATACATGTTAAACTAATTCAGTGTTTCAAAGTATAAAAGCTTCAGACAAGCAGAACTTGAAATGCCTTCATTAGTCTAAGAGACAAGAGGTGCATATTCCTAAACGTTTTATTTATTTAAATCGATAACACAAGGATAATTTACTTGGGTAATATAGATTTTTTTATATTACTTTTCTACTGAGTTTGTGTTTAGTACTGTATCAAGTAAAATAACTGAAGAATATTTTTATAGTCAGAAGAATATATAACTAATTGTTGTCCAGTTCTGTTACCCACAAAGATGATAATCACAGCTGATTTCAGCCTTTAAAAATACATTGCTTGAATGAAGAACATCTGTTGCCATTGTTTTATCCAAAATCAAATTACCTAAACAAAAACACTTTCAAACCTAATACAAACTTAAAAGTTTGATGATAAAACTGTAGTTTGGGAAGGTTCATTCCAATTGACAGTCTGGAAAAAAAAATAAAAAGAGAAATTCTGCTTAAGTCTCAAAATAGCTCCTGAAAATATTAATCAAGATCCATCATGTAGCAAGATTCATCTGGATGTAAAAAGAGAGGAAATAGTTTCTCCAGCAGCTGTATTTGGGAATAACTTAAAAGTTACTCTGAACAACTGCTTGTTCTGTGAATAACATTTAGTTCATGATCACTGAGTCACAGAATGGCTGAGGTTTGAAAGAACCTCTAGGGGTCACCTTGTTCACCACCCTGTACAATCAGAGTCTCTTAGAGCCATTTATCTAGTCCTAGTCCTCTTATCTGTTTGGTTGTTCAGACAAAATGTACTAGGATTACTGTTATTCCTTACATCAGGGAGTAGGAAGAGTGGTCCTGTCTGTAAGAGAATGAGAGCTGGAGCTGAAGGCGACAGCAAAGACAGCAGTGACAGTGACCTCAATGACAAAGGGCACAATTCCTCAACACCCACAGATACACAGATTCATCCAGAAGTCCAGTCATCACAGACAAGTATGTAGGGATGAAGCAGGTTTGTGGTCAAGCTGGGTATCTGGTTCAACAGATCAGAATCATCAAGATACAAAGCTAGATCTGGGCATACAGCAAAATATGGAAAGGGACTAGTTCAAAGGTCTGAAGCTTAAATGCAGCTCATGAGTGAATCAATGAAATTGTGGACATCTCAGAGGTGAGTTCTGTTTTCACAGTAGGATGATCCAAGCTGATAGTCCTGGACTGCATCAGAGCTCACCATAAACACCAGCAGTTAAACACATGAGAGGAGGGAGAGATATCACCAAGGAAGCATCCAAGAAAGATAATTATAGGTTGGTAAGGCTAGTTAGGGTCTATTGATGCATTCAAGGTCCTGACAATTTCTCTGAATATGCCTTGTATGAAGCAGAAGATGAAACAGTTTGTGTATCTAGATCTGTCTGTTATGGCCAAATGCCAGGGTGACTGTAAAAGATGTTAGAATTCTGTCAAAGATAAAATTTGCATTTTTTTTTCTGAAAATTTGAATAAGTACAAGCTGATTAAAATATTACTACATTATTTGGCTTATAGTCTTGAAGATCTGTGATGTAGTTGCTAGTCTAATTTAAATATTTTCCTTAGATTTTCTTTTGTAAAGCATATTAAATTAACTAAAACATGAGTGGATAGTCAAAGAGGAAAATAATTATAAATTGAGAATTACTGTCCCCGATACTTTTAATGAACCTTATGGGAATTTGGTTTTGGACTAATTATTTGAAGTGTTTTGGCATAGTAAAACATCTGAAACTGTTGAAATCATAGATTCATAGAATGTTAAGGGTTGGAGGGGACCTTAAAGATCATCATCAATCCCCATCACTCCCTGCCATGGTCAGGAACACCTCCCAGTAGACTAGGTTGCTCAAGGCCTTATGCAGCCTGGCTTTGGACATTTCCAGGGTTGAGGCATCCACAGCCTCCCTGGGCAACCTGTTCCAGGTTCCAACCACCCTCACAGTAAAAAATTTCTTCCTAGTATCTAACCTTAATTTCCCCTCTTTCAACTTCTATCCATTACTCCATGTCCTATCACTACAGTTCCTGATGAAAAGTCCCTCTCTGGCTTTCCTGTAGACCCCCTTCAGATACTGGAAGGTTGCTATGAGGTCTCCACACAACTTTCTCTTCTCCAGGCTGAACAGCTCCAAATTTCTCAGCTTGTTTTTATAGAGTCAGTGCTCCACTCCTCCTGTCAACCTTGTGGTCCTCCTCTGGACTTGTTCCAAGAATTCCATGTCCTTCTTAAGTTGAGGCACCAGAACTGTACACAGTACTCCAGGTGGGATCTCATGAAAGCAGAGCAGAGGGAGAGAATCACCTCCTTTGACCTGCTGGTCATGCTCCTTTTGCTGCAGCCCGGGACATGGTTGGCTTTCTGGGCTACAAACACACACTGCTGATTCATGCTGAGTTTTCCAACCACCATCCCAGAGTCTTTCTCGGCAGGGCTGCTCTGAATCACTTTTCTGCCTAACCTGTAGCTGTGTCTGGGATTGCCATGACCAAGGTAAATCAGAGATTTATAAGATACGCTGAATTGGAAGGTACCCATTGAGTCCAACTCCTGGCCCTGCACAGGACACCTTAAGAATAACACCATGTTCCTGACAGCATTGTCCAAACAATTCTTGAACTCAGACAGGTTTGGCGCTGTGACCACTTCCCTGGGGAGCCTGTTCCAGTGCTCAACCACCCTCTGGGGAAAAACTTTTTCCTGATGTTCCACATAAACCTCCCCCAGCTCAGCTTCCTGCCATTTTTTTGAGTCCTGTCACTGGTCATGAGAATGAAGAGATTACTGCCTGCCCCTCCTCTTTACCTCATGAGGATATAGAATACTGCAATGAGGTCTCCCCTCAGTCTCCTCTTCTCCAGGCTGAACAAAGCAAGTGACCTCAGCCACTCCTCATAAGGCTTCTCCTCATCATCTTCCTTGTACTTCTTTGGACACCAACAACTTAATATCTTTCTTATATTGTGGTGCCCAAAACTGCACATAATATTCAAGGTGAGGCCGCCCCAGTGCAGAGCAGAGCAGGACAATCCCCTCCCTCGGCCAGCTGGCGATGTTATGCCTGATGCCCCTCAGGATACAATTGGCCCTTCTGGCTGCCAGGGCACTGCTGACTCATATTCAGCTTGCTGTTGACCAGGATCCCCAGGTCCCAATCTGTAGCGCTTCTCTCTTGCCTCTCATTCCCTAGTCTGTGAACACGACCAGGGTTCCTGCCTTCCAGGTGCAGAATCCAGCACTTTCCCTTGAACTTCATATGGTTGGTGATTGTCCATTTCTCTGATTTGTTGAGGTCTCTCTACAGGGCCTCGCTTCCCTCAGGGGAGTCAACAGCTCCTCCTAATTTAGTGTCATCGACATACTTGCTTAGTATTCCTTTGAATCCTGCGTCCAAGTTAATGCAGGTGTTGAAGAGAACTGGACTGAGGATGGAGCTCTGCAGAACCCCACTAGTGACTGGACACCAGCCTGATGTTACTTCATTCACTATAACGCTTGGTGCCCAATCCATGAGTCAATTGCTCACCCATCGTCTAACACGGTTATCTGGCTGTACACTGGATATTTTGTCCAACAGGATACTTTCAGAGACAGTATCAAAAGCTTTACTAAAGCCCAAACAGGTTACACATACTGTCTGTTCTAGACCAACTAGGTGAGTGGTTACCCTGTCGTAGAGGGAAATCAGATTTGACAAGCAGGACTTCCCCCTCATGAAGCTGTGCTGACTGTGACCAATGACTGCGTTGTCATCCAGGTGTTTTTCAACACCACTCAGACTAATATTTTACATGATTTTACCAGGCAATGAAGTGAGACTGACAGGCCTGTAGTTGCCAGAGTCCTTCTTCTGTCTGCAGATGATCACAGAAAACAGTAGTGTAGTTAATAATACACGAATATTATTGGTATTAGTAGGTTACGCTACTTAGAAAAAAAATGTGTTCTAGGAGAGCCAAGTGCGATGCTGTCTGCTTAGGTAAAAGAATATGAGTTATGCAGTAGTAACTGTTCTGATAATCAGTGACAAAGAAGACAATTTTTAGCTCACAGTGCATATTAAAACTTGACACCACACCATTAAAGAAGACAGAAAGACAATCCCTGTAGCATTTGTATGTAGTTACTCTTTTGTGACTGTCAGTGGAGGGTCATCCTAGGCAGCTATATTGTGCATGGTTCTGAGCAGCTGCTTCTTCTATGCACTATTGATTATACCAAGAGCATTTTCAAAACATTTTTAGGTAATATGGCATAATGTTGTGTATCAGCAGTTTCCCTTCAGATCATTGCCATGTCACATCTGTCCTGTCCTAGTGAATAACTTCACCAGACATTAAATTTCATAAGGATCTGCTACTGTGGAATCCAAACCTCGTAATTCCCACAGAAGGCTGAAGGCTTTTTTGTGGATTGCTTCTAGTAGTCAATGCAGCAGCCTCATTCCACTGATATTAAAAGGTTAGGAAAGGGATTACATTTCCCAGAGTTACCATGAATAGTGAAAACATAAAAAACCCTCCACTTTGTTTGGGCTCTGTAAGAGGTCAAAGGAACGGCAGTTACTTTGTTAGTTTCTAAAACACAGAAAGATAAGATTGCAGCCTTGACTCAGTTCAAGAAATCTGGATATGGATATCATTTGGACATAAAATTTCAACAAGTGGCAAAAACAATGTTTGGACATAATGGATCTGCTGTCAAAAAATGCTGCATTGTAAAATTCTATGATTTACTTTGGATTTTTCAATTATTGCAAGAATTCTGCTATTGAATTTCCCTGTTTTGCAGCTGCAATATTGGAATTTCTTTTAAAAATCTATATATTCACTTTTAAAGTTCTGAAGAAAATACAATATAGTGCTTTTTTTTTAATATATTCATACCATAGGAAAGTTTTAATTATTCCTATACTGATCTGTCAAGTTTATAATAAACAAATCCACCTACTCAGTATTAGAAGACAAAGACCATTGTTGCAAGAAAAAAATGAATTTAAAACAGGTTTAACATAAACCATATTTATACAATTACTAAATTGTGAACCAATTTCAGCTTTCAGCAGAAGTTTATTCAATAAAAATATTAATCTACATTATTGTGAATGTATGATAACCGACTTCTTAAAAATACTTTAACAAAATCTGCCCACAGATATACTTTTCAGTAGACATTTCTATTCTCATGGATAGTTTTAGTTTTCTTAAACAGATCTTATAAGTGAAAAATCAGTGTTCTTATTTTGCAGTTCATAGTATTTTCTCAGTGCTTTTAATCTGATTGTCTAAAGCAATTTATGGCTATAGGAATCTGTTACCCTTTTTACCTGAAAACGGAAAATATGAAGAATTCCCAAAGGATAAGCAACAGGGAAGAAAGCACTGTTGTTTGTTTCATGCTAATCTTACTGCTGCCACGTGCTAACCACCTGGGGGAATAGTTTGAATAGAGTTTTTCCCAGTGATTTAGAATGGCTCCAGCAAAGCCTCTGGCACAAGACTGGGCAGTAAAAGCTGATAAAGAGGGCATACAAACGACAAATCACTTTGGGATATAAAGCTTTCTTCCAGGTCCCAAGGGTGGATCAAGTATCTAACTGTCTATTTATCGAGAGCAAGTAGCTTAGATCATGTCAAAAAGAATTATGTCTGCTTAATATCCCCTGCTTTTTTCCTGAAACATCAGTACTAAAGTAAAAACAAAAAACAAACAAACAAACAAACAAACAAAAAACAACAAACCCCCCCCCCCACCTACAAAACAAACAAAATCAACCACCGAAAATAAAGGTACTTAAAAATACATTATACTAAGTTTATGTAAATTCTGAGGATAAAAGCACTGTCATTTAATGGATTTTTGAAGCCTGGAAAGGAATACAGTTTGTAAAATACAATAGTGGTAAAGCTGAGGGTATGAAGACTGTCAAGTTTTTACATACTAGCTGTCTTTACTTTCTAGAGAGAAACCACTGAATTGCATAAAATGTGTAGAATCCACAGGCCAGTTATTATTACCTACAGAAGAGCATTTGAGGGAGTAGAAGATACAGCCCTACAGTGGTTGCTACACACTCTCCTATTTTTGCTCTGCCATACACTTCTTATGGAAGGGCATACAGATCAAAATGCCTTCCACTTCTTTCAGCGTGTAAAAATGTTCATTAGTGATTTTTTTTTTGCCTGTCAGCTCCTTACAAGCAACTATCTTTCAGCTTACATGGTCTGCATAGCATATCCAAGTCTGTTTTGTCAATATGCTTCTCTCCCATCACCCTGACAAACCACTGATTCATGCAAAGCAATGTGCTTACAGCTAACAAAGAAATTGAGTTATATAGACAGAAAAACTGAAGCTGAAGGATGAAGTGAAAGCAATGCTATTGTAAGGTCCATTTCCATTTGCCAGCACTACACTTGAGATAAAATCTAAACAATTTATACATATTACCTGAATAGCAGAGCTGTTTTGGCAAGCAAATACACACTAGAGCAGCATTAAAGAAAGAGAAGGTAATCTGTGTTATCGTTCTGGATTTTGCCATTACTGTTGGTCATTCAAAACAAATATTTGAGATTTATTTGAGAGGCTGTAGTGACCCTTGAATGTGAAATTTTATGTTTAAATCACTGTCAATGGATGTCCTGGTGCCTTCCAAAAAAGCAGCAGGAATTGCTGCTGATTTATGGCTAGTGTTCATATAGAGCAATGGAAGTAGATTGTGCAGTTAAGGGAGAGTGAAGCTAACCAAGAAGTAATGATTTTAAATTCTACAAGTCATTTGTCTGGGGTGCACTGATTAATGAGAATAGGTACATAGATGCATTACCTTCAGATAATTCTTCCCTGGTCACCAAATTTTTGCTTTCCTATATGGACATACATTTAATAGTGTTTATCAAATAGTATAATTTACTATAAGAGGATAAAAAACATTAATATAATAGAAAAGATCGGTATCTAAAATCTTGCCCTGCAGGTGGCTCTGTGGCTGTTCATGTTGTATTCTTTTGATCTTTTTCCTCACATCTATATCAAAGCCATAGCTTTTATATTTGGAATTTTCTGTGCACCAAGAGGATATATAGTTGATAAAGTAAAATTGTAAATATAAATGAATAATCAGTAACATCATAGGTCACACTGTTTAGTTTAAGTTAAAAAAACCCCAACAAATATGTTCTTTCTAAAGATTGATGTGTTCTCTAGCAAAGCAGAAGAGACTTGTATACTAGCATAAAAAATTATCTTCACCAAAGCAAATATATTCCTTCTGGAGGGATGAGGGAAGGAAGAGAGAGGAGAGAACCTCTCTTTCTCCTATGGTTTTTCGCTGTGTGAAGCTGGTATGTGGCCCTCATTCAACAGAATTTGTGCAGAAATTACAATTAAGCAGACAGAGCTCCAAGTTTCATCCCTACCAGATGAGGTTTGCCCTTGTGGGTGCAGAACCAGACTCGTCAGCCAGCTGTCAGGCTGGGAATCAATCTGCTGCTTTTCAGAACAGTGGTGAGCAGAGCCAAGCCCAACAGGCCTGCGGTACAACCTATACCAACCTTTGCAGAAAGTCTGCTGCCCCTGCTCCCCTTTGAAAGCTCTTCCCTGAGGAATCACTCCCAGTCCTAATGCTTTTTGATAATACTTTATCCCCAGCAGTCTATCTGAATTTATAACCCAGAAATTAAGCAGCTCTATACAGAATTAACAATAATATCCAAAATGGAGCTACATCAGACTACTTAGATCTCATAGCCCTAAGAAAGCCTCTAACTTATTCTTAGAGAGGCCATTTGTAATTTTTACATGAGAGGAGAAATAAGTTCTAGATCACATAACCAGAACTCGAAGAAAGTATAGTTGAGAGTAAACAGTTGAAAGAAAACATCAACTTGTTTAACAAATTCAGTTATTAAAAAAACAAAACAAAACAAAACAAAACGGTAGGGCTTTTTAAAGCCCTCTGCACTGTATCAATCACGATTTGTTTTCTGAGTATAAAAAAGGCATAAGGAAACAAACATTTAATACATTTGGCATACTATATATTAAAGCAGTTGGTTGGAGTGATAAAATTGTTATGAGTATTTATAACAGTTCTACTAGCAATGTTGGATGCTACTTTTATACTTTTGTACAACATATAAAATAGATATAGTGTTTTCCTTTTTTAAAAAATCTACACTCTCTCCTACAGTTTCTCCCCATGGACTAGATGTGCATTATAGTCTCATCTCTGTGAAGTCACTTTGCCACTGTCATTAATTCTATTAGTGTCTCTCTCGTGTTTGTTCTTTCAGCTGAGTGTTCAAAACAGCAGTAGTTCAAAGTCAGATACTTCCATTAGGGGCTAGTTTTACAGAAGGTAATTAGTCAATTTTCTTTCATACAGTAACAGTAATTCTACAGATGAGTTCACATAAATTTTCAAGTGTCTTACACAGTCTCTTGCTTCTTCAGTGTTTAATTTGAACTTTGTCAAAACTATCTTTTCCTTCTTTTCTTATTCTATTGAAATAAACAGTATGAAAGCACCCTAGGCACATTTCATATATGCTGTTAATTATCTCTGAGCTGTACAGAAGTTAATATAGCTGTAGAAATCTTCATGTAATAAACTAAATATCCTGAAATATCCTGCTTTTCAAAAATTAATTCAAATGAAAAATATTTAATTAAAACTCTGATCACATGGTACCCTTATATATTTTTATACAACGTATCTTAATTGATACACTAGAATAGCATATAATTAAATATAAATATACATGAAATACACAAGATATAACCAATAACCATGTACTCTTTCAATTTTAAATGAAACTTCTGAGAAGAAGTTAAAATCAAGCCTGTGCTCAAGTTTAAACCACTTTTCAAAGGTACAGAAATTCCCCAAATCTCTTCTTTACTGACTTCCCTACCTAATAAGAAACTGGCTCCTAGAGATATGGAGAATGTCTGTAAAGATTCCATAAAAATTCAGTTAGCCAACTCAGCACTGTTTATTTCTGAAGTACATAACTTATAATAATTTTTTAGCCTGTTTATTGCTGTCAGTAAGATCAAACACACATTCTCCATGTGCTGCATAAATTTTGTGTTATCTTCATCAGCTCTTTCCAGTACTGTACAAGTAAGTTTCTAGTACCTGCTAGAGCTTCTTGCTGATTATTTTTCATCCTTCGGTATCTGCCCTTTCTTAATTTACTACTAAAACCTCAAAAATGCACATTGTTAATTTACCTTTTTAAGTTAGAATTAAATACTAATAAAATTTCATTATTTTGTAAAGTCATATGCAAAGAGAGGAGGCACCTGCCCAAAGTGCACAAAAGTTAACTTCATCTTCTCCATTCCTGTATGAGATGTGCATGCATAGAATTCTAGGTTCTGTTTTACCCTATATATCCACCTGAGAAATGAAAGAGTATAAAATTAGTAAATTTACTAAATCTAATAAAATTATTGAATTACTTCAAGCCATGACATTTTTCTGCCCAGACCCCTAGTTGTTTTACCTGAAGTCAGAGTTTCACATCAATCAGTATATCATATTAGATATCATAGTATCATAGAATGTTTTGGGTTGGAAGGGGCCTTTAAAGGTCATTTAGTTTGACTTCCTGCAGGAGTCTTCCACTAGATCAGATTGCTCAGAGCCACATCCAACCTGACCTTCAGTGTCAACAGGGATGGGGCACCCACCAGCTCTCTGGGTAGCTTACTCCAGTGTTTCACAATTCTCATTGTGAAAAATTTCTTCCTTCTGTCTAATATGAATCTACCCTCTTTTAGTTTAAAAGCATTACCCCTTCTCCTATTACTAGAGACCCTGCTAAAATGTTTGATCCCATCCTTCTTATAAGCCCTTGTTATGATTCAGTTATTAAAATTATTAGAAATGCCTCTGCTCAAATAAGGTGCAAATAAGACTATATGCCAAAGTCAATAGAATGGTTTTTATTTAACAGTAACTGTGAGGCAGAGAAAGAGAGATAGAAAGCAACAGGAAAAAAGAGGGAGGGATGGGAGAAGAAAAGCAGTGACAGGGAGAGATTAAAATAGCCAATATATCACTCCATGGAACCTGGCGGCATCCTGTCAGTGTTGGTTTCTGGGTGGTGAGGGTCCCACAAAACATAGAGTCCAATGAATTAATATATGTTCAAGAGATGCCCAGGCACTTCCCCTCTGGGGGGAGATTTTGCAGTCTCTTTCAACAAACTCTGGATTTGTTGCATCACTTGGATCACATGCAGTCCTCTGGTGGAGAAAGGCCTCAGGAATGAGTTGGTGGGGGCAATTTGGGGGTCTTTGATGGTTTATGACCCCTTCTCAGCTGCCTCTCATGTCAATGTCTCATGTGTATGTAGTCTTCCTGGAGTGGAAGGTTTAGTTTGTTTGGTGTGGAGTGATTTTGCCATCACACCTTGAACCTTGTTTACTTCTCCTCAGACCTGAGATAATTAGACAATAGTCTTTATCTCAAGTTCTCGCAAAAGTCCAAATTCCAGTCAGGAAGCATATTCAAGAGTTGAGGTACTTCGGTGGTCCCAGACAGAAAGTTGTTCTTTGCAGTTTGACAAAAAGCCTTTTTATGATTTTGACAGTGTTGAAGACATTAACAATGTTTCAGTCTGTCACAGCCCCCTTTAAGTAATGAAAGGCCACCGGAAGGTCTCCCTAGAATCTTTTCTTCTCCAGGCCGAAACAACTTCAACTGTCTCTGCCTGTATTCGTAAGAAAACTTCTCTGGCCCTCTGTGGCCCTCCTCTGGATCCACTCTAATAGGTCCTTGTACTTCTTGGAACTAGGACTCCAAAGCTGGATGCAGTACTCCAAGTAAGATCTCATCAGAGTGGAGTTTAGGGGCGGAGTCCCGTCCCTTGACCTGCTGAGCACATGTACTCTGATGCGGTTCAGGATTTAATTGGCTTTCTGGGCTGCAAGTGCACACCACCAGCTCATGTCCAGCTTTTCATCCACCACTACCTCCACCTCTCTCTAGAGGGTTGTTCTTAATTCCTTCACCCCCAGCCCATGTTGATAGCAGGGATTCCCCCACCAAGGTGCAGGACCTTGCATTTAGCCTTGTTAAACCTTGTTCTGGGTTCCCATAGGCCCACTTCTTGAGCTTGTTTTGGTACCTTATGATGCCATCCCATCCTCCATGTGTGTAAACTGCACTACAGATATAGTAAGTTGGGACAAATTAATTTTCTTTTTTCAAGTGTCTTGGGTTGAGCTGGCAAAATACCAAAGAACAGTTAGCCTCTGACTGAGAAAAGGGAGAAGGGGGAAAAAACTCTCAAACTAGGTTTATGCTGAAACTAACTATATGTATTTATACAGGCAAGAGAAAATTAAGAAAAAACTGCAATATAACACATACTTACACGTATAACAAGAAATAACCTCCCACTCCCCAGTTAATACAAAGTCTATTACTCTAGATTCATAAGTACTCTA
>JAWWLZ010000118.1:89293698-89347276 GCA_035041345.1 Poliocrania exsul
CAGAAAGAGTAACAACAAAATGTTTCTACTTCCCTGAATTCAAACAAAATGCAAGCAGCGGCAGCAGCAGGAGCAAGACCTACTATAGCTAGACAGGAGTTGCATTACATCCTGTCTGTACCTCAGCTGTGGTGGAACTGACTAAGCCACTCCTACACACTGCATTTTACCCCTTTTGAGATGATGTAATATCGTATGGAATACAATATTATTGGCTAGAAGAAATCAGCTGTTAGCTAGCCCATCTCAGCTCAAGTCATCTGACAATCCCAGGCGTGGTCTGAACTTTAAAGCCTAAATTTAGGCCTATCAGCTAAACCCATAACAAAGGTTCAAGGGGGGACCTTATCACTCCCTATAACAACCCAAAAGGAAGTTGTAGCCAGTTGTAGGGGCAGTCTCTTCTCCTGAGTAACAAGTGACGGGATGAGAGGAAATGGCCTCAAATTACTACAGAGAAGGTTTAGACTGGATATTAGGAAAAAATTCCTCCCTGAAAGGTTTGTCAAACATTGGAAATGTCTGCCCAGGAAGTAGAGGAGTACTCATCCCTGGAGTCATTTAAAAGACTTGTAGATGTGGAACTTAAAAACATGGTTTAGTGGTGAACTCGTCAGTGCTGGATTAAATGTTGGACTTCATGACCTTCAACATTTTTTCCAACCTAAATAATTCTATTTTTCTAACTCCCTTGGTTCCCTTTTGTCAGGCGAAGAAAATGACAAGATGTCATATGATTCTTAAAACTTTTATATTTGCAACATAAATACATAGCATCCTATACTGCCTTTCTACAATGGTCTGATTTTTGTTGCTGTTTTACTCCTAACTATATATTGCTTGCTTACATGACATTCTTCTCTCTTTACCTTTTGAGTGAGTTATTTGACATTCTTCAAGTCACTCAGGGTGTGGGGATCAAGTTTTAATTAGAATTACACAAACAAAAGAATTTTGACTGAGAAAATAACATGTATGAATACCCATTGAGTTGTGATGTAAGACTTGCAAGGTGTCAACTCCCAGAGCTGAATATGATTAAAATGTTGGAGAAATTACAGGTGCTGTTCTTTGACATTAAGGAGAAGTGAGATTATAAGCTTTAGCAGACTGATTTTGCACCTTTGAACTTTCTTTCAGGCAATTTTTTTTAGGTAAAATTTAATGTAGATGCTGAGTTCTACGCAACCTGGATTTATTGATTATATGGTGTCTTGGTTTGAGCTGGCAAAATGCAAAGAACAAAAAGAGCAACAACAAAATGTTTCTACTTCCCTGAAACTCAAACAAAATGCAAGTAGCGGCAGCAGGAGCAGGGGCCTATCACAGTAGAAGAGCTGTAGCACATTCTTCTTCTACTTCAGCCATGGTGGAACTGACTAAGCCACTCCCACACACTGGATTTTACTCCTTTTGAGATGATGTCATAATATGGTATGGAATACAATATTATTGGCTAGAAGAAGTCAGCTGTTAGCTAGCTCAGCCCAGCTCAAGTCAGCTGACAATTCCAGGCCTAGTCTGAACTTTAAAACCTAAATTTAGGCCCACCTGGCTAAACCCATAACATTTAAGTTAAAAGCCACTCACGTACCCTGGTATAGTGTAGGCTAATGAATCAATGCTATAAATTTTTAAGACCTTAGCCGTTACATCATGGCAGAATTTACTGACAGCTATAGAATTTCCCCTTTTTCATTTTTGTACACATTTTGAAGAAAAAAAAATCATAACTTTCCCTTTCATGGAAAGACATATATTTCAATTGGAAGAAGGAAGTGATTAAAAAATTCTCCTCTAACAAGTTCTTCACTCTAGCTTACTAAGAAAGAAAAAATTTATTAGCTATCAACTAAATTACCAAATATTTCTTGCATTTATTGTCTTCCCTGTGGGAGTGACTTCTAGAACTTTTCTTAGAAGCAGATTTTTTTTCTTTCTGATATTAAGTTAAGGATTTCTTTATTTTAACAATTCTCATGGCTCCATCAATGCAGAAAAAATAAAAATACTGTTTCTTTTTGGTCATTTGGTCAGAAGAAAATATGAGCATAGGAAAAAACAGCATAAGAGAATATTATATAAGACAAACAAAAATTGAAAGCATTCATATCCTGTCTGATGCCTAAATTTTAAGTTTGTTGGAATTTTCTCCATGTACTTTAAAAGTGGCAAAGCAGCCTAAAACCATCTTACCAGGCAATTGGGAAACTGAGAAAAATCCAGGTTATTGTATCAGTCTGCTGTTGAGGTGATTACAATTAATCTTAAAAAAATTGCTTAATGTTTGTGTAAAGTTCCGGCTTAAGCATCCCTAAGACTTGTCCTTCAATTATCCTCAAAACAATTCAGGTATAGTCTGGAAATAATGATTCAATTCCTGAGTGCTGTCTTGCCAGCAATGTGTTTCACCCCTAGTGCAGAAAAGTCACTTTACCAGATGAAAAGTAAATGTAGTTTTCACACCAATTCCATCTCTGAGAACATAATTTTTTAAGTTCACATGTATCCACCAGGAATAGGATTAAGCTTCAGTGAACTTATTTGCAGAAGTTCTTTCTTGCAGAATGGACTTAAGATATGTAAAGAAATAAAAAATACTAGTTGAACAATTTTAACCAATAAATAGTACTGCTTTGTGACTGAGTCAGTAAAAGGTTGAGTCTAGTCAATAAGACTTTCCAAATATGTCCTCATGAACAGTAATCATAAAGGAGAAACTATCCTATAAATCCCATTTTTATAGATAGAGCTGCAGAAAAAGAATGAGACCAAGGATAATGTAAGTCCACTACCGAATGAGGTGCCTGACATTGAGGTGCCTGTCTTTGCTCTGGTTTTTACATGCATTATCTTTTTTCAAGTTTCTCAGGTCCCTATACCCTAGTGGCAAAATTTAGAGGAAAGAAATATTATTTAGAGGAAAGCAATAATATTTAGAGGAAATAAATGAGAGAGGAATGCCAAGCTAGGAACTACTTAGGGAAAGAGAGTATTTATATATTCCAATGGGCTTGACAGGATGCATCTAGAGAAGATGAAGGAATGGATCAGTGTAACCAGAACATGAGAAAGGGTGGCTTCATTGGATACAATAATGGGTATTGTCACAATGGAGCAGTGCGGGAATAGGAATTTGGAAAGTAAGGACTAAGGAATATGCAATTGCTGGAGAACATTGCGCTCTTCCATGTCCTGGGAAGATAAGTCACACTAATTCTGTTGGCTGTCATGCTCCTCTTGTACCTAGGTCACTTGGGAGATGACAGTCTCCTTTAGTTATCTGCTGTTTCAATAGCTGAAGTCAGAGATGCACAGTAGGGGATTTACATCACTGCAGTTCTCTTAAAGGCATGACTTGGCCACCTAAATACTGTTCATTTTTACAAAAAATGTATATCAGATCAGATAGAGGTCACTGTAATGCTAATGTTTAGAAGAGTGATAGTTCGGACTAATTTTAAACTTTAAACCAAACTTCAATTAATTAATTCATAAACAGTATACTTAATGCTAATAGTTTTTACAGATTATTAGACCATCTCAGTACACTCACATACTGTTATTCTGTAACACATTTTAAGTTATCTGTGATCACACAGTATCATGGAGGTGATGCTTTCTAGTTACTGCTGATGGCTATGGTCCCTAGTAGTTCTTAGTTTCCAAAGTTCAGGTAATCTGTCTCATGAGCTCTTTGATGAAAGAAGTCATTACTGACTCGAACTTGTCTTCCTTTGCCTCTATTCTTCTTCGTATTTGATGGTTTAGGCTATTTTATCTCCTACCCCCTGCCACCCTTCCCTTAAAAAAGGATGGTCTACTAGTATTACTTGCCATGGGGCTTTTTATGTCCTGACAGTCATTCTTCTTCTATAGTCAGCAATATGTTCTGCCTATTTTCTGTGCCTTGTGGTAATCTTGTTCTGTAGCAGCTTTCTCGTTATTTGTATGAGTTGCTACAATTCATCTCTCTCCCTTTGGTGGTCACATTGTACACATACTTAAGTAAAATGCTTATGCATTGTGACTGACTACACCATCACAATGTTCTAAAGCACTTCTATGCTACTGTTGACTATACTGTCCTATTACCTTGCAACTGGATTCAGAGCAAGCTACTAGTTATATGTGATCACTTGTAATGTATAGGTTTCCCAGGACTTTTGAGAAGCTAATATAGCTTCAAATATTTCTCTTTCCTCTGAAGAAATGATTTTAATTTGTTTTAGTTAACACATAGGGCCTGAATGTGTAACAGAAACCCTGTGCTACATTTTCTGATTACTGGTTGGCCACTATGTTTGTTCTACAGGCTTTACTAGCATCACTGCCTGATTTCTCCCTCATCTCTGGGCCTTTGACATCCTTTTTGCACACACAGTTCTTCTATTCCTGCAGGCAGCTCTATTCCTTGCAGCTAGGAATTATCTTGCTATTTCCTCCAGCTCATGTGTTCTATTTTCCCACACTTTTTCAACAGACATGGTAGACAAGTCTTGCCTCTGTCAACTGTTTTACCATCTATGAATATAGGCATGAAAAATAGCCTCAGTTGTATATAACACACTGCATTCTGCCACACTTTTACTTGGTAGTAAAATAGCAGAACCAAAGAAAATTCTACAAACTTTCACATTGCATTTTCATTTTGTGTTTTCTCTGTGTTTGTTTGTGTGTTTGTTATATCTAGTGCCTCTGTGCACCTGGATGGACAGGAGAATTTTGCCAATTTGTTGAAAATGCATGTTTAATTTACCCAAATCGTTGTTCTGGTGGAGCAACTTGCATGGATATGAGCCAGCTGAGAGAACAACCTTTGTTTCAGTGTTTGTGTCCTCATGATTTCACAGGTAAGGCATATACAAATCATGTAGAAGTTTGTAGTTTCATTTCCTTTAAAATATTGAAGTATAAGAATGCTGGATTTTAAAAAATAATGGTAGAGAAGTCTCTGCATTTTCTGCCCTCTGCTGTGATGCCTATGAAATCTAAATGGAATTTGCAGGTTACTTTTGAACGTTTGAATTAAGGTTACAGTAAGAATATATCTAGAATAAGCTTGTTTCAATTTAAGAAACTAACTGTATGTCTACATACAGAAGTTCTTGCATGTGAGCTAGATGCCTGCCTTCTCATTGTAGTTCCTTGAGATCTATTTAATGAAAATAATGTAGTCCAGGAAGTCTGTTGGTTTGTATCAGCCTGTATTTGCTCATATAACTTTACCTACTTTCTGAGAGTTAAACTTTACCTGCTATTTTATTTTCTTGGTGGATCACCAATGATTTATGCAATTTCATTTGGTGTGGGATTGACTGATTCACATTACTTCACTAAAAGAACATGAGACCTAGTAGACAAGTCTTCAAGGCTCTATGAATTGTTAGAGAGTAAATTTTTCAGAGGGGGATTAAGACCAGTAGTGTCAGATATTTGTTAGTCACTGACACAGTTTCTTCAGGAGTGATACTCTTTTACTTAGACAAAGACTAATACAGTAGCTTATATTAACCACATTGGTTTTTAACTAGCAAAGAAAACAATTTCTGAGTTTCCTCCAGCCATGCCCTTTAAATAGAAGCTCATTGAAGTTGGATGATAAAATCCTTCACTGATGTTTGGTTAGAGAGAGAACTGAAAGAGTAGCATTGAATGTGATTCACTGCAGTTTTAGGTAACATAGATATTAGTCATATGTACATCAATTTAAAGGTAAGTGCAAAAAATGTTAAAAGAATTTTAAAAAATAATCAGTTGAAATATAGATACTTGATATTTATTACCCAAAGACTGAAAATTAGTGTAATTAAATAAATTCCAGTAACACACAGAGAAAACAGGCTTTTAATTTACTCCCCTTGAAAAAGAAATAGAGTAATATTCCAGAGTTGTAACTATTAATCTTTCTTTTCACTTCTGCTTTTATCACATTTAGGATTTTATTTTTTTCAATCTAAAATTGGGGGGGCTTTTTTATTGATGTGAAATCTAAAATTATGAATTTGTTAAAAAAAGTAATGTTTCACTACAATACTTCAAGGCTTTCAAGATAATTTAAGGTCTCTAGTGTACTATAGGAACATAAACAAAAAGTTTAACAGTCCACAATAAATGGCAATAAATGTATGCAATTAATACAATTAAACCTTAATAAACATGAGTTATGATGGAATTCAAGTGAAGGGACTTTATTGTTCAGGAACATCTTGCTATATGGTCTTTCTTTTGTGAGATCTCATTGCAAGAGATTCTTTATATTGCAATAGATTTTTTTTTTTACTTTTTCTGGTTTTAAATAATCAGTTTTTCAGTGTTGGTACATAAAATTTCCATTTATACCTGTTTATTGTTTCATTTATGTGTTTGAAAATAGAGAAGGGAAGGACAATGCCGTAGCAGTTTTGGCATGTTTACTTGACTCTGAATTAAATAGCTCCTGCAACCAGAAAAGCTATTGTAGTTTCACATCTAATTGTTCTTAATTGTGTTTATAAATTATAAAGACCACAGCTGTAGCTTTTGCATTAACATTTAATTCATGTTTGGAATAAACATCTTAGGGAACACAAAACATGGGATGGTGTAACATTCTCAGCTGTGAAAAGCAGAACTTCACTTTGAAAAATTAGAAAACCATTTCATTTTGGTTTCATAGTCTTCAAAAAAATCTTGTAGAAACTTTAAATATACCCACAAATGCAATTTTAAACCACATTTATTTGTCTGTTTATATATAAGACTAATTTGGGGTAATTTACTCATAAAAATAATAAATATAAATACATATAGTTATTTTTCTTGAATAGATGCCATTATTTTCATGCTTTCCATTTTCTTCTATAGTTAGCTTTTTATTTTCATTTTTCTCTTCTCTGGAACAGTTCATGTAGGTGATATAGCATGGCTTATGACACTGAAATAATCCATATCAGCAATTTCTCAAGTTTTACACAGTAGACCAATTGTCTTTGAATAAGCTTCCACTAATTTATTACTATCATTCCTTATGTGTAGGGCAATCATATTGGCAGGGATTGATTTGGCATGTTAGACACTTCATTTACTTGGTAGAAAAGTTCTTTAATTAAAATAATCTTACTGCTGCTAAAATGAGCTGAGTCCCAAGGAAACTCACCAACTAGAATTTAAAGTACTACTTCAGTTGCATAATTTATCCTCATCTTCAGACTTTCCTTTTATAAGATGCATTAAGATTATTCACAGATTTATCTACAATTTATTTTTTCTCTTTCATTGTTTTATGAAGTTGAGGCAATTCTGCTAGTGTCTACAGGTGTATGGGAAATGAATATAAAAATACTTTATGGAAGACTGCACTATTGAACTGTGTAGGTTACTTATAACAGCATTCTGTGGAAAGTGTCTCTGGTACCATAATAGCTAATGTCCCATAGAAGAAGATATAGGATATAAAAGTTCCTGTATCTTTCACAACCTAGTTAAGACATTTGTACTAGTGAACAAAATAATTATATGGGCTGACTTAAATCCTTCTATCTGGTCAAATTCAAATTTTTAAATTGCTTTATTCTCCAGAACACAGTAGTGATATGTTTTAGCCTTGGTGGACAGCTAAATACCACACACCTGGTTGTTCACTCTTCCCCAGTGGGATGGAGAAAAGAATCAGGTCCAAAGCAAGAAAACTTGAGATAAGACAAATCATTAGGTCAAGCAAAATCTACACACATAAGTGAAGCAAAAGAAGGAATTCATTCACTACTTTTTGTTGACATTTCATGTTGAAGTACAGTGATAATCTCATAAGTCTCAAAACTCAAATAGATAAAAGGCATATTTTTTTTCACAGCTCTAATCTCTGTACTAAAGCTGAGCAGGTAAAGGAATTTTTGTGGCATCATGGGAGGTCACTATATCACAGGGGTGTTACTGGAATTACACAGCAGTATGTGTCTCAGCAACAGATACTGCCATTTTAATCTTTGTCCATTGCACTTTATGTGTTTTTACCATTGTCAGCTCTGAAAGAGAAATTGTTAGAGCACACAGATCCCAAACATCAATGACCATGGACTGCAATAATTGAATAAAAGAAGTCACATGTCAAGTATTGCTACAGGAATTCACTCAGAATACTTGATTCACTAAATGAAGAGAAAAGGAACAGCTTGCTGCTTTTCAGAGGATTCAATTTTCTATTAAAGAATTTTCAGTGATAACTGACGGAAAGCAAAAATAACAACCAAAGTAATTCCCTTTCTAATCCTCTTCAGCAGATGCCCAGAAACATTACCTGCTGTTTAAAATGCCTTTTAGGAAGTGTGTCAAAATAGCATTTGCTAGGCTGAAAGGCAAATTGTTTTAGGTAGTCTGTTCCTTTAACTTTTCTCCCAATATAGGTCTCTCCCAATACCAGTAAAATTCTGGGGAAAGACATGAGTTACACTGACTCCATCCGTCAGAATCATAGAATGTTCTGAGTTGGAGAGGACCCACAGGCATCATTGAATTCAAGTCCTGACTCTGCACAGGACTGTTCCCAAAATTACTGAGAATATTTTCCAAAAGCTTTTTTGAACTCCAACAGTCTTGGTGCTGTGATCACTTCCTTAGGAGACTGTTCCAGTATCAAACCACACAGCAGAAGGTGTGTTGTAAGGACATACGTCCTTACAAGGATGTCTCACCTAAGAAGATAGCAATCTGAAATGCATGAAAACACAACAGTCTCACTCTATCTGGAGCATTCAACTGTAGTAATTGTAATGAAAGGGTAGAGAAGTAAGCAATGAAAGAAATAAAAATAACACATTAAACCATACTGGCATAATATTTAATTTGAAGCAGATAAAGTCTAGAACAATAAACAAGGGCTAATGTCTGATGCTGTACCATACTTGCAGTAACTCTGAGACTGTGATCTAGAAGTAGTTCAAGTCAACAATTTTTTCTCAGGTCTTGATTTCCATGAGAAATATTAATGCTATTGAAATTTTTGTGCTAGAAATTATTCTATTGTTTTGGCATGCAGCAATTGCATGAAAAGCCAAAAGACTATAAAAATGTTCTACGTGATATTTCAAAGAGAAATGTAATATCAGTATTTAACTTCTGACGCTTTTAAAATGGAACTAAATATTCCCAGTTCAGGATGATATTTATGACCTTGTTCATATTTCTTAGTATTTCAGTTCTAATTTGCTGTGTAGTGAATATATTTTGTCCATATGAATAAGGAAGAATTTCGATGGAGTCTTTGTTCCTCAAGAATAGTTATATGTTACATGGTCAACTTAAAGATGCTGTTTTTTGTTAAGAAGCAGAGGTGTGTTAATGTGTATGGATTTCTAAGTGAATAATTAGTATAGTTCTCAACTGAAAGACATGATTTAAAATGTGCCCTTAAACAAGGTATATAAAAGACTCCAGCTAGTTCCATCTGCTCATGAACTTCAAAAATTATTCACCCAATTCTATAGTTATTTTAATTTTTTTTTTTAAGTGAAGTACAAACCCCTTGATTTTCTGGGACTATCAACACTCAAACCACAGAGGTATTTTATACCACTGACTGAATATTTAGAAAGTTGCAAAATTGCAGAGACATAGTGAGAGTATTTCCTATTTGCAGTGTGTTCCCATGAAAGTCTGAACTCAAATCCAGGTGCATACAAAACAACCCACCACTTTCTTTTCCTGCTTTCCACTTCCTACCAGCCTGCCATGTGTCATTTTATTAAAGAGTACAACTCCAAAATTTATCTCTCAGGGGGGTTTCAGGACTCTGCTGATTTGCCTTAGCCTCTCTGACTCTTCTGGCTTTACTTCTTTTAATGTCTATTCTTTTTTACTCATTCAGAGTAAAACTTAAAATTAATCTAAAGTTTCTTTTCTGTGGATAATTTATAAGTGTCTTATTAAGAACACCAGCGTTATCCATTCTCATTGCCCAACATGTAAATCTGCTGTTAGTGACAAGGGAACCTAAGAATTTGCGGCTTTCTCTAAGCATTCAGGGAGGTAGCTGGATAGATAGTGAACCTTCAAATAACTGTATATCACACCCAAAAAATCATCAAATCATTAATAAGAAACATGACAGCTGTATTCCTTTATGTAAATTCAGTCTGAAAGTCTTCTGGACAAGTTGAAGTTGTTAAAAAAGCTGATTATCTATAACCATAGAGACATTATTTTCTACTTCTCGGCTGTGCCTATGTTGATTAGCTCAGCCAAGTACAGCATTTCAGATCTTACCAATCATCTATCACACTAATGGGTTTAAAACATGATATGGTATGTGGTATAGATGTAAATGTAGCATATTTAAAAATATAGAATGCATTGGAGAGTTAAATAACATCATGTAGATCTAGTAACTGTTTTATTAACACAGCTTATCTTTCTAGCTCTGTTTTACTTCTTTAAAAGACCTTAGTCTTGCGTCTTTTAGCTGTTTAAAGTATGAATAATGCTTACTTTTGCTCCGATACAATGTGCAACATCCCACTGAAACTAGAATTATGTTAAAACATGAACTAAATATTCTAGGCTTTCTTATGCTGTTTCTCAGCCTTTGTGTTCAGTAGTTGTTCCTTCTATTAAAGAAAAATAACAAACAAAACCCCCAAACCCTTCTGTTGAAATACGATATACAATACTACAATGTTACAGACTTAAAGCATGGTTTCATCTGTGTTAATGATGTCTCTTGTGGATATATATTTTTCTTGTCACGTATGCAGTCTCCTTAGGCACTGTAAGACCTATTTTTTTCCAACTGTATTACATTGGACAATTACATTCATCAAAAACTTCTACAATTTTTTCTTTATTTTGGGACTCCCTGAGTAGCTCAGGTTTGTTTTTTCTGAAATATACTTGCTTCAATTTCTATTTATTGAGACATATCTTACTTTAAACACATTCCATCAAAATATGTGACTTCTTCAGTTCTGTTTGTATTTTACCTTTCTCCTCAGTATTTGCCACCAATTTAGTATAAACTGAGTATGTGAGGTTTAGTTTACTTTTCAGACCAGAACATTTTAGATAAGAACATTAAATAGTATTAGACTTACATAATTTGCTGTACTGCATTCAGCCATATGGCCCTCAACACGGAGAAGCCATGGACCTGTTGTTGCAGGTGCAGAAGAGAGCCACAAAAATGATCAGAGGGCTAGAACATTTGTCCTGAGGAAAGGCTAAGAGGGTTGGGGTTGTTCAGCTTGGAGAAGAAAAGATTCTCCAAACACCTTATTGAGGCCTTTCAATACCCTAGTTTATAAGAAAATTTAAGAGGAACTTTTTACAAGGGTCTGTAGTGATAAGAGAAGGGGGTAATGGCTTTAAACTAAAAGAGGATATTTATAGTAGATACAAGGAAGAAATTTTTCACAGTAAGAGTTGTGAAATGCTGGAGCAGGTTGCCCAGAAATGTAATATATGCCCCTGTCTCTGGAAACATTCAAGGACAAGTTGGACTGGGCTCTGAGAAACGTGAGTAAAGACGTCTCTGCTCATTGTAGGAGGGTTGAACTTTAAAGGTCTCTTCCAACCCAGCCTATTCTTTTATCCCACGATCAATCTTTGTGTCACTCACACAAATATGGGTCGCTGTCTCAGTACACTGACAATTATCTTTACTCCAGGCTAATAACCCATGCCACCTTATTCTCAATCCAGAATTGTTGTGTCTAAGTAATGAGAGTCAATTTGCCAAGGAATTTTTATAAAACCTAAAAAACCCCACCTCCTCTCTGGAACATAAGTGTGATGTTCAAGACTCTGCCAGAGAGCAGAGGAACCTGCAAGTAAGGT
This sequence comes from Poliocrania exsul, assembly GCA_035041345.1. Taxonomy (NCBI): domain Eukaryota; kingdom Metazoa; phylum Chordata; class Aves; order Passeriformes; family Thamnophilidae; genus Poliocrania; species Poliocrania exsul. The sequence goes on from JAWWLZ010000118.1 coordinate 89,305,507, forward strand.
GCTGCATATCCAGGCTGGGTAGGATGCTCTTTCTGGAATCGTTCCTCTCTCTGTGAGTATTTCTTGAGTGGTTGTTTGTATTTCTTTATATTTCACATATGATTGACTTCCTTCAGATAAAGAAGAGTTTAAGAGAGAGCTAGAGGAAATTCTCTGCTCCAGACATGAAAATTGTTTTGCACATTCTTCAAGTATCCTGTTGTGGTTTTTCTGTATGAACCAGATATTTTAGTGAGACGTGAAGGGCACTTTGACCAACAAAAAACCAACCAAACAAAACCCTCACTAGAGGATAAGAGACTATTTGAAAGAGAGGGCTACAAAAGACTTTGCCAAGAGATGAATCTTTAAGGCCAGATTTCCCCTAAATCCTTAATGCTGCTAGGAGAAAAGACAGATAATCTATTAAATGGTCAAAAGTCAAATTGTGTGTTTCAGAATAGTGAGTTCACTTAAGAGCCAAGGTTATTAAAATACATCTCAAACAATTTTAAAGACATTCTGTAAAAAGTAACTCATCTAAAAGACTGTGCTTAAAAAACAGTTGCAGAGGAACTTTCAGGAAGGACTATTCCTACGTTCCCTTAAATGATTAATTTCATTCTAAACCAGGAGAAGGTAAAATTTAAACTGCATATTTAACATTTGAGAATATCTGCCCATGTTTATAATTCATGCAGTAGTAGACAACAGGGCTAAGTCATAAGCTGCTGTGGCCAGTGGAAGTCTTTTTGATCTTTTCTAAAAGCTTTAAGTTGACTTCCATGTAAATAAATTATGCTAGCTAGTAAAATTTGAGAATAGGCATAATAATGTTCACTTGGACTGTAAAATGTTCATATTCAAGTTTGGATACACTTTGTCTATGAAGCTGGAACAGTACTTAGTGAACATATGTGTTTGATTTTGGCTGCTCTCACCTATTGGAACATGTGTGTCTCTTCATTCAAAAGGTTATGTCACTTAAACTTAAGAGCAGAAATACCTTTCTAGAACATCGGTCCACTGTCTGGTGTAAATGTTCCTAATAGCTTAACCTAATCAAAATTTAGTCAAATTTAGTAAATAATGAATTCCAATCATGGAACTGTTATCTCCACTCCCACCCCCAGGAAATTCTTGTTTTTCATGAGCTAATGGAAACTATCTCCCTTAAATGTTAATTAGAAAAAATGTCATTATAAAATTGCTACTATCAAAATTTTCTTGAATTTACTTTCCTCTCAGAAGAGTAACTCTCCTTCACAGGGATTTGTGAAACACCATCCGAAAATGGAGATACAAGGAATTTTGGAAGTAAAATAACTGAAAAAATATAATTAAAACTGAAAATTCAGACAAAAATAATATTTTTGAAATACCAGTGTAGATAAATATGTTCTGATGCCAGCTAAAATTTTAGATGACTGTATCATTCTTTTTTATTTTTTTGGTTAATTAAACACTAGGATAGGGTAGTGGTAGTCAACGAATGAGCTATTACAGTATGATGTATTTAGCAATCTAAAATTTAATAATTTGGTCTAAACAAGTTGTCTAGATTTTGTCTATATTCAGTGAAGGTTGTCCAGTTTTAAGCTTCCTCAACCCACCTATAACAAAAGCGTCTCCACCAATAAGATGAATTACGTGTTCCTTTTTTTAATGCTTATTTGTAGATACAGTCAAGAGCAACATTTTTTTCATCAGTTTTCAGTTATTTTTGTTCTAAGAAGACTGAAAAGCCACACATATTGATCTTAAATAAATCTTAATTTGAATATTTCTGATAATTAATTTATAAAATACAGTTTTTTCTGATGTCAAAACCAAGTAATTTAAACTTGATTGCTCACCTGTCTGACTTACAGTCAGTCAGCACTTTTAATGCCCACATGTGTAAATTGTCAGAGCAGTTCTTTATTTCTGCTTTTTTTATTCTTTTCTCATTCACTGAAATTACCTTACTTAGACAAACACAAAGATTTATTACTATACCTAGACTTCTCTAAGAATACATTTATTGTGCAGTCCTACATGAATCAAAAAAAAAAAAAAAGAGGAAATATTCAAAGTCCATGAAAACCTATCTTCCAACTTCTAGTGGTTCAAATAAGTATAACTGTAAGTGGATTTAGTGTCTTTCAAAATAAATAAAGTTCCAGGAAGTGGAATTAAACATGAGTAAATTTTAATTGCTTATGATGTCTCTACCAGGCTTGTCAATCTCTGTTTTCTTTAGGATATGTGAAAAGAACTGAGAATTTTAGGGGGATCCAGTCATAGAGTTCTGGATGAGACAAATCATACTACAAAAGTGGAGTTTTTCATGACCTTGAGTGGATTAGCATAAGGCCCACATTTCAGAAAGTTAACCTGTCCAGGCTCTGCCAAAACCCATGTTTTTTAAAGTTCTTGCTAGCTTCTTGCATTAAATCATTGAAAAGTGATGGGTCTGTGAGAATTTTTAAATCTAATCAGGTGTTTTAACATAACTGCATTGAAAGACATGGAAAACAAAGTAAAAAAAAAAAAAAAAAAAGAAGTTGCACCTTGCCAAAATTGCTTTCAGTTTAGAGAAAAGTAATTAAAAAAATAATTATGACACAGTCCAGTACTTGTGCACTGAAGCGAAGTGTTAGGTCATGTAATATTCTTTGGTAAGCTAATTGCAACATGAAATAGGGAATAGGAAATGCTTAATGTAGATCATCTTCATATACTCTTTACTAGCACATGGGTTGTTACTTGAATAGTTTCTGAAAAACAAAAAGTGATAATATTAAATAAGAGCACAAAAGCAAAAATAGACCAAAGCAGATCACATAAACCTAAAAATGTAGCTAGTAATGACAAGTGGTAGAGTTGGGCTGGCTAAAGTCCTTAGGAATGAAAATTCTGGTTTTAGAACTTTAAATGTTTGGGTTGTTTAAAAATGAAACACTCTTTAAAGTGCTAGCTTTTCTACACTGTGTAATACGGAAGGCAAGAGCAAGTTATATTCTTTATAAAAGCTTTCAGGACATTATTTGATAAAGTCAGACTTTCTGGTACATGCAACCCTAGATGATTCTGTTATGTTCAAAATCTTGGTTATGTGGAAGGGAGAAGCACACCTGATGTAGATGTAAAGCCAAAAAATTATTGATAATGTAACTGAAATATGAAAATTATAACCATTGTTAGGCCAAATCTAATCACTACAGAAAATGAGTAAAAATGCAGTTAGAATAACGACTAACAAAATTTTTAGTTTCTACCCCTTTTCATGACATCATACTCACCCTTTTCTCTCCTCCTCCAGATCTTAATGTCAGTGGTTTCACAGTGGTGCTGTTGGGAGCAGTGTTACAGAATATATAGTCCTTCTCTGGGAGGAATGCAACTGGTGGTTTCTTCTTTGTCTCTAGGATTCACTTGAGGCCAATGTCTGCTTACACTTTGTTGGACTGTAGCTCTATTTTGTATCTGAATTTACTTTTTATGGTGGCTCTAAAATATATTAAATGCCATTTCTTTGTTCTTTTTGTTACCCTTAAGACTAGTTTTGTCCAGTTCCGTGTCTGCATTCTTTAACTGAGCACTGGTGAGTTGTTTACAATCGTGGGATGTCTCACGTCAAATCTATGCCCCATCTCTGATCATCCCATGCCAGTGTTCCTTACATCACATCCTATGTCTCCACTTCTCAAGGTCTCTTATTATTGTACCATCCTTGCATTTCTATACAGCATTCCATTAGAGTAGTAAATATCATCCTACTTAGAATGACTACTTCTTGCTACTGTCTATGTAGAAAACTATGGTTACTCATGCAAAGATGAGCAAAAGTATAGCGAACCAGCAGAAAAAACTGCTGTCACCATTAAGGCAATGCTGTAAGAAAGACAGATCAAATCTGAAGAGCCTCAGTTCTTGCAAATTCAATGCAAAGGCTATGGTCTCCTGCTAGAAGTGTCAGTATTGTTTTGAAGGGCTATAGGGGAAAACCCCTCATGTTTCCTTTCAGAATTTGTATTGCATTTGCCATCTTTACTTTTCTGGTCGCAAAGTCTATTTAAGAGATTGCTTACCCAACTGACATTGCTTCAGCAATGTCATATTTTGGTCTCTTTAGAATTCTTAGGTGAATTTCACCTGGATTGGGTTGTTTATGGTTATTTATTTAACTAAACTAGTGAGTTTATAACCAGGTACAGACATAAGTATGCTAATTTATCTGGTTTTTAGCTCTCTGGTACCAACCTCATATCTATGTAGTTGCTTTAGTGTATCATGGATTCCAAGCTAAAAAACACAGATGAGAAGCAAGGTATGTTCTTTTAAGTTTATTGTGCTAATGCAGTGAAATGTCTCATTCCGTGGTACAGAGGAAGAGGAAGTTGGAAGCTGCTTGAAAGGAACATAGACACATTACTTGTGTGTGCATGGATGGAGTTAGAAAAGCTAAAGCTAAGCTGGAAATTAAAATAGCAAGAATCAGGGAGAACAAGAAAGTTTCCTGTAAGTATATTAGTAGCAAAGGAAAGACAAGGACAGTAATTAAGCAATTTAACCTCTAAGAACACATATTTAAGTAAAAAATGTATAAGGTCATTTATAAAATAAACAGTAAAACAGTAAAATCCTATTATTTTCCTTCCCTCTAATGTATAATTTCTTTATTTTTTCCTTTGTTCCTTGTGCCTACTGAACTTATTTGTGATAGAGGAATACCGTGTTTAATTGTGCACAAAAATCTTGTTTGAGTTCTCTAAGTACTGCATTTCTCAATTACTCAGGCCTTACTCACTATGGAGTGATAATTAGGCATTAAAAACTAAGTGGATTACTGTGGAGATCTCTCTTGATATCCATTTATCACTTAATCAGATTTTAATACCATAAATTATGCATTTCTCAGCAGTATTCATATTTCAATAAATTTTATAACATTTTGGAGTTACTAGATTTTCTTGACCTCATTGTGGCAGGGAAAAGTCGTAAAGTTTGTTTAAAGGATATGGCCATTAAAAGAATTCCATATTTTTAGCAAAGTTATTCTTAAAGCGTGCTTGACTGCATTAATATTTATTCATAAGGGTTTCTTGGACAAGACAATTCCATCCTCATGAATAAACATGTTAAAAATGGATCCAAGATACATATTGAGTCAAAGTTTATTCCCACCTTTTTTTTTCATCCCAACTTTGCTATCCACACATCATTAAGGAGAAAAAAACAAAAACAAACAACAAACAACAGCAACAACAACAAAAAACAACAAAAAATTTCCTACGAGATAGCAACTTCCTCAATACATTCAGTTGATTTTGCAATCTAAATATCTGTTTCTATTTTAGCATGCCTTTTTTCCAACCAGTATTAAAGAAAATGGGTTTCTAGAAGTATTAATCATGATGGAATCTCCTCAGAGATACAGATACTTTAAGCTACCATTAGTGTCAATACAAACAGACCAAATGAGAGTCTTGTGAATGTAAAGGCAAGTTGCCCATAGTCTCCTGTGTATTATTGCATGTTAATAATAATAATAAACAGCAAGAAGTATCTAATCTCTAATTTTCCTATTTTCTTTAATATTTACATTTTACTGTATTAACATACTTAAAATATTTTAACTTAGTAAGCTTAATAAATTACAGTAAAATACACTCTTGGCTGTTGAAAATTTGAGATATGTTGTTGGTGGGCTATTTTTGACTGAGGAGTAAAAGGACAAAGCAAACATTAAAAGTCTGTATAACACGCTAGTCAGTTTCTCTGTAAATTCATGAGACTGCACATGTGGTTCAGAACCTGTTGGCTCAAAAGAGAGATTTCTGGCAAACAAATCACAGCATATCCCTGTTTACATTTACAGAAGTCCATAAAAAGCAGCCTTTAGGTCTTAGTTTGGCATTCCATTCCAGCATATTAAAAGATAACGTGTATGTTTCTCAAAGCTTAAGTGGTTTATATTAGGAATTAAGTAAAGTGAATAAAATTGGCAGAAATACTTTTCTGAAGCAGAAAAATAGTAATTTTCTTACTAAATTTCATACTATTACTTTTTGTTCTCTGAATGTTTCTAGCTTTAGAACAAAAGGATAGCTGATTAAAAATTTTAAAGCAATTTCATTACTGGAAGTAAAATTGATTTCCTTTTTTTAATATGAAGAATTTAAAATAAAATACTAACTTCTGACTCAACATTTTACAGAATGTATAGTCTGATTTAAGAAACTATCCAAATTTCTTGTACACTTCTCCCAAACATTCTTCTTCTATACAGCTCTTACATGTTTTCTGCTTAAGCCACGAGTGAAGAAACACTGATTATAAAGAGTAATCTACACTTACTGTCTGTCTTGAAGTTTTCCTCCTTGGAACATCTCAAAATTTCTGCACCTTCTAGTTTTGTCACAAATGACAATTGTTTCCCTTTCCATTTCTCTACTCTTTATCTTTTCTAAAATTAAAAAAAAATACTTCTACTGTAGATATAGTAAATTAAAAATAAAAATATCAGTGAGAAAGAAATAGCACACCAATTAAAAAGTATCAAGAACTTATACACAGAATTCATTACATTGTTTTCAGTACCAAAAAGAATAAGATGAATAAGTTAAGGTCTTTTATTTTTATTAAATCAATTGTTTTGCAAAGCTGATGGTAAAGCTGATGGTCTTTCTTATTGATTCGTATCACCTAGCCAGAGATATATTTCTTATGAGCTCATTTGTTTTAGAACTGTCCAGTTACAAGTTCACTTATTTCTTCCTGCTGATCTAAAAGCAGTTTTCAGCTAAGTGAGCAAATAATTGTTCAGTGGGATGACACTAAAAGTTACCTCAGACAAATGCAGACTAGGTTTTCCAAGCCAAACAGAGCTCAGAAAAGACATAATGAAATATGAAATATGTACATAATAGATTCAAAAGTCTTGAGCAGAGATCAGTGTAGAATCATGCAACAGGAAGAAGCAGAAAATACAAAGGTATTGCCTCCATTTCGGTTAATTATTTCCAGTGAAAATCCTCCCTCTTCAGCTCTGTATCGCCATTTGAATGCATTTCATAATTGTTTCAAATGCTGAAAAAGTGTTGTTTTGATCTCTTTTTAAGATACTTGGATTTATTTATATATATATATATATATAAGAGGCTGAAAACTTATGCAAGATCTTTAAATTCTAACCAATATTCCAGAGACCTTATTTAAAGCAAGTTATTCTATCAACATCACTGATATGACTTGTGGTGTTTTTTTAAGGGTGGGATATTAATTCTTGAGCTTTTTAGGACTATTTTTTTCAATCTCAGGAGAATTCTGCGAGGTGCAAATTGGTAACTGTGGTTCCAATTCATGTGAAAATGGAGGAACATGTATTGGCTATGAAGATCATTTTAAGTGCAGTTGCCCTGCAGGTAAGTCATTGGAAATTTATTGTATTTTCTAAACAAAACAGATGAAACGACATCCAAATATTTATGTTTAAGAAATATCAACGTAAAAATAGCAATGTATCTCAATGAATACAGTGAACATTTTGATGAAGAATCACACTTTTTGTTTAGGAAATAAAACTGCCAAATTACTCTAGTAGAGTGATGTTAACTGCTAACACCCTGAACAGGCATAATGTCAATATTCTGAATGAAGTGTGATTAAACATTCTCTTTGTGGTGCAGGTTTTGAAGGTGAAAGATGTGAACTCGATATTGATGCCTGCCTTTTCAACAATATAAGCTGTGCCTCAGGAGAACTGTGTATGGATAAATCTCATGGATTTAATTACACATGTTTATCACCATGTATTGGAAACACAGAGGTAGGAGAAAGTGATATATTCCCCCCAGAGTTTTTGAGTAATCAAACAAGTTATTGTAAGAGAAGTAAGCTGATGAAGCTCATGGGTTTCCTAAACACAGTACTTATTTTCATATATTCTCATACTAATATTCCTTTTTCATGTGGAACATGTGCAACTGACAGTGCATGCTGTGACTATTGTGGTCACTGTCCAGCAAACTGTTTAATCTCTGAGCTCTGCCTTTCTTCTTCTTTATAGGTTTACTCACTGATGTTTGCTTCTGTCCCCTACTGGCTGCTGCTGTGTTATGAAACATGTAGGAACTTTAGGTGAAATTTCTTTGCAATATTTGATGTCCTTAAAAGTTACCAGAGAGGAAGGCTGATGGTACAGCAATGCACAGAAAGAATGGCAAAAGTTTCATTTCCATTAAAACAAAAATAAAGGTTAATCAGGAACAAAAAAAGCAAGACTAATTACACTGCAATGAGAGATGAAAATACAGCTAGAAAAAAATCAAAATTCTCCTTGCAAGTTACTCTTCACTGCTCACAGCATATTGTAATGAATATTATTTTTGTACATTCAAAGTTTTCTAGAAGAAATGTATTTGTTGTATCCTTCTCACTTCTCTTTTCTGACCTTTTCAGTTAAATTTGAGTAGGATTCATTCACATCGTCGGTGGACTACAGACCAGGATTCCCGAGTTTATGAGACTTTAATATGGGTTAAATTAAAATACTGTTGCACTTTTTTATGATGATCATTACTTTAAAAGCTACGTACACCATGCTGTGTAGCCTTTTCAAACAGCTACACAAACATGATAATGAGTGTTTTAAAGGCTTTATCAATTATTTTATTGAAATATATGCACTATAAAAATATACTATGCAGAGTAGGCAATGTGTTTACAAAGAACGATCAATATTTATGTCACCTTGAAGTCCATGGGTACACACTTATCAGTGAATATGAAATATAACACTGAAATACTCCCTGGCTCAAAGGGTTATACTTAACTTGTTCAGCATCTGGTAAATTATAGCATTTTTATGATTTAGAGTGTCATACTGAGTATAAAGATATTGTACATGGCATAGCACCATAATGATGCAATAATCATTAGTATGGGAAGTGATGGTATGCCAAGGATGCTGATGGGAGCTAGTAAAACATTTTACTGTAATATTTGCTTAAAAGCCCTCAGAGTTAATTTATTCATACAAACATTTCATAGACTATCATAAATGTCATGTGGGAAAAAGAGTAACTTTATATATATAAATATATCAATATACACATACTGTATGAGAGACTTAATTTGGGCATAATGTGAATAAATTAGTAGATTTTCTAATAGGAAAGGGAATAGAAACTAAAATTATGGAAATATATACTTGCGTTTTACTTGTTTTCTTAGCTTACAGATAGCTAGAGTAATATCATTTGCGTATAAGAAAAAATAAAAGCCATATTCAAACAAACAGGTATAATATTTTTTTAAAGTAGTGTAAGCAATCATTTGAAATTAAATATTTACATTATTCAATAAATTGCATTATTCAGCATTTAATTCTTTCTTTTCTTTTTTTTTTTTTTTAATGGCTACATCCTTTCATTTCTTTTCCATGCCAGTGGTACCTTAGTTATGCTGAACTGCTTTGCTTCTGTGTATTAAGCACAATAGACTGAAAAGCATGCTACTATTGCTAGGATTTTTTAATGAACAAAAAATAAATTTCATCAATTTTGTCTCTTTTATCTCTATTTAAATGCATTGAGGTTTGTTTTTTTTTTCTTTCCCAGCACATTTAATACATTACAGTTATTTTTAATGTGATTTTAATTATAATATTTTTTTTAAAAAAGAAACATAAACACATTAAGACAAGGAATATCTTCTGTTAAATTTCAAAGTCTAATCTTAAATTTGTAATCAGAATAAAGCCTGACTGCCCTGCACCCAGAATTATGAAGGATCTTTGAATAAATTGAAATTTTGCCATCTTTAAATTAGTTACTTCTAACAAGACCAAATTTAGCCACCTGTGTTATATAATATCTTTTCTTCTGTAATATACTCAGGTAGACATGAAAAGAAATAAAGAAAATATCCTTATCCCATTTCACTATAGGATGTATGCTAAAAATGCCAATATTTTTATTAACAGCAGGTCCAAGAGAATTGATAAGAGCACTCAAAATAGGAAATAATTGGAGTGTAACATTGTAGGCCTCGATGACAGAATCATAGAACCAACCACAGAACAGCCCATGTTGGAAGGGATCTAAAAGTCCAACCTTTCATGGGAAAGCAAGCCTAGCTGAGATTATCAGTCATGTCTTAAAAACCTCCAGTGATGGGAACTTCACCACAGACAGATTATACACTTTAAAAGTCCACCTTGGAACCCCAAAAAATCACAAATGTGGAAGCATTCTAAGCTCTGGGCCACTTTTCAAGGCATTGAGGTACTGGAGTGTGTGCAGAGAAAGGCAATGGAGCTGGCGAAGGGTCTAGAGAATCAGCTATATGAGGAACATATAGCTGAGGGAGCTGCAGTTGTTTAGCCTGGAGAAAAAGAGTCTTGGGGGAGACCTTTTCACTCTCTACAGGTGCCCCAAAAAAAGTTGTAGCCAGATGGGGTTAGTCTCTTCTTTCAGGCAACCAGCAGAAGGAAAAGAGGGCATATACCCTTAGGTATGTCAGACTGTGCCAGGGAAGATTCAGGTTGGATATCACTAGGAATTTCTTCCTGGAAAGGGTTGTTAAACATTGGAATGGACTGTCCAGGGAGGTGGTAGAGTTGCTGTCCCAGGAGGTGTTTAAGAAACCACTGCATGTGGCACTTAGCGCTGTGGTTTAGTTGATACAGTGGTGTTTGGTCAGGGGTTGGATTCAGTGATCTTGGAGGTCTTTTCCAACCTTAATTATTCTATGATTCTATATGTGATTATTTTTAATGGCCTTGGATGCATCCCATCGAACATGCTTCCCTTAAAACACTTTTTTAAAAAAAATTCTGTCAGCAAGCTTACAAAATCATTCTTTCCTTCAGCAATTACTAAGAAAAGATTTGGAAGTGTAACAGTCAGCTATGGAAACTGCAAGATGTTGGCCAATGGTTATTGTTATTTAACAAGAATCATAGGAGTTAAAAAGTACTTTTCACTTATTTTTCATTCTATTTCCAGTTTTAAAATGTAAATAGACATAATTAGCAGACATCAACTTGATCTGTTAAAATAATTTTCATATGAGTTAGGAACTGAGCCATACCTGAAAGTTCCTCTCACGGTCCATCTACAGCTTTACCATACCAAAGTTTTGTCCAAATGGATTATTAAGCTCTACTTGCTCATTTTCCTTGCAAGTTGTTTTCTCTTTCCATGAGCCAAGGAACCCATGTTACCCTGTTGCATTTGAAGTCAGGATCTCAGTTCCAGTCTTCTCAATGGAAATATCTATATGCTTAATACATACTTAGTGTTTAGAGGAGCTGCCACTTTCATGTTTGATCTAGTCCTTATATGCTGTGCAACTTAACACAGTTTTATCATCCACACAATTCAGGCAAATTTGGGTTTCGATATTTTTAAAGAAATGTTGTATCTTCTTGCTAAATGTACCACCAGTCCAGGAAAGACATAGGGACGATTAACTAAAATGACAATTTTGGAAAAAATTGATAATTCAGGTAAAACTGTTTTTGAAGTAATAAAGGTTGAAGACCATAATAAAATTATATGCCTGGGGAAAAGTATATTCATGTGTATGTGTTTTCATATATATATATATATATATATAGTTTCATTCAAACTGTAGAGAACGCAGTGAAACATAAGATGAAAATTTTAGAAAATAATGACTGCACTGAGATCCTTCCAGCTCATTGTCTTACTTGAGCAATAGACAATAGATATTTAGAGAAGAAATAGACATACCCCTTAAATCCTGAAAAATGAAGATAGAAGAATAAAATAATCATATAGGGACTAATTATCCTTCCTAGCTCTAATAGCATCCCTTGTTTGATGTTAGAAGGACTTGATTCTTACATTTTATCAAGACTATATAATAAGGCAGATTTGTTTTAGAGTAGAAAGAAGTATGATGACTGACCACAATAGTTTGACCAGAATAGATTTGTTTATGATTTGCTGAATCATAAGATTTGTATTTAATCGTATCTATTAGGATGATGTACTTGGGGAAAAAGGGAAAACCAATTGATGGGAAGATGCTGCTCTTTCCAAAATTCCATTTTTCTATTTATTTCCATTCAAAAGTATTTCTTGTATAAAGAAGAAACAACAACAACAAAAAATTTGTAGTAACTAGAAAGCTATAATGCAGAGGTATTTGGTTTTACTTTAGTAATGTATTTAGCCATAGTTTCTTATAAAATCCTGAAAGATACTAATGAAGAGTTTTCAAAATTTAAATGGATAGGGAATTTATTTTAGAATAGAGATAGAAATGCTAACTAGACTTGATGCTAAAATTACATTCCATAGCTTTCATTTCAATTTAAAGCTGCTTTAGATTGCACTGACATCTTAAAGGGTAACACCTTTCTTCACAATATAAAGTAATAAAACAACGTAAGACTATAATAAATACAATGTTGTGGTGATATTGAAATATTTCTCTTACTTGTCTAAGTTTTTTCTACATGTTTTTTTCTTGAGTATAAACTTTCTTGAGCTATCTTAGCTTTCAGAAAATAGTGAGCCTCAGGATAAACTCCAGCAAAAATGTGTAAATGAAAAAATTAAGAAAACATATAGAAATAAAACAAACAAAAAAAAGTAAACATTTCCCAAACTATACACATAGCAGTGGTTTTTTGCTTTTATGTAGAGCTGCGCTTTTCTTCAACAAGTTGTCCTATTGAATGAGTATCCTAAGGGAAGTGTAAAATTCAGTACTGAGAGCATAACAAAAATCTCTTCATTTTAAGGTCAATTTAAAACTTAATAAAAGACAACTGACTATTAGAATGTTTCTGCCAAGAACTATTATTACAAATCTTAATGACATTATAAAGAGATTCAGGCTCATTCAAACTGAAGTACTAGTGCATTAGCTCTTCTTCTATGCACCATTTTCTTTAGAAACCAATTGGTTGCAAGGAAGGGTCTTTAGTGCTTTGCAATGAAAATGTAGTTATCTGTATTCACACTGGCAAAATTTCCATGGAAATGAAAACAGATCCTAGAAGTAAAATGAGGAAATTCAGACTTAGAATTTTCTATAATTTTTGAAGAGAATAGGAAGTACTGGTTTAGTAAGTAATATTAGCAATTAAAAACAAAAAGGAAAAAAGTTATTCCTGTCTTACACTTACCAATCTTTCAATATCTGCAGATTGAAAAGAAAGAAGCTTCTGATCTTCCCAGGGCATAGATGCGCTATATATATATATATATATATAAATATATAAATATAAATATATATAAAATATTCAAGCATGTGAATCAGCATTATAAATACAATTTAAAAAAAAAAAAACAGTCTTGTTTTCCTGATAGCAACAAATTCAGCTAAGTTATACGTAGATTTTAAGAACAGAAACAGTTGCTCTGATCTTTCAATGGAAAATAACAGGTAAGTTCACTATCACCCATCCAAAAACCAGCACATTTTAAGGGCAGTTATAAAAGTGGTACTGTTAAAATAAATAATAAATGCCTCTTTCCAACTAAGTAATAAACTGATACATTGGTATATTAGCATTTAGTGGTTTAGGTTTTTTGAGATGTATCTTTTTTAATATTACAACCTAAGAAGATTAAATAACTGCATTTATTACCAACTACTCATTCAATTAAACATTTTGGAAAAAAAAAAGTCCAACACGTAAATAAAAATTTCTTTATATATGTGGTGAGTTGACCCTGGCTGGATGCCAAGCACCACCAAAACAGTTCTATCATTCCCCTCCAAAACTGGATAGGGGAGAGAAAACATAATGAAGGGCTCATTAGTTAAGGACAGAGAGAGATCACTCAACTGATTCCTGTCATGGGCAAAACAGGCTTGACTTAGGGAAATAAGTTGAATTTATTACTATTCAAATTCAGAGCAGGATAATGAGGAGTAAAACAAATCTTAAAAAGATCTTCCTTTCCACTCCTCCCTTCTTCCTGGGTGTGGTGGGTTAGCCTTGACTGGATGCCAGGTTCTCACCAAGGTTTGCACCTTCACAGCTGAACAGGGGAGAGAAAATAAGATGTAGAACAAATCCAGGTTATTTTAGGTTGAAATAAAGCAGTTTTGTAAACCAAAGGGGAAAAAAAAAATAGACTTATTTTCTACTCCCCATCATGAAATGATGTTCAGCCACTCCTCAGGAAACAGGGCTTCAGCACGTGTAGTGGTTGTTCTGGAAGGCAAACATTTTAAATAATAAATACTCCCACTTCGCCCTCCCTTCCTTAGCTTTTATATCCAAGCAGATGTCATATGATCTGGAATATCCCTTTGGTTAATGTGAATCAGCTGTCCTAGTTATGTCCCCTCCCAGGCTCTTACCCATCTGCCGCTCCTGGATGGACTGGAGGAATGCTGAGAGACAGTGCTGATGGTGTGCCAGCCCTGCTCAGCAGTAGCCAAAACACTGGTGTGTTATCAACACCTTTCTAGCTACCAATGCAAAGCACATCTTTGAAGGTTCTTACAGGGAACTCCTTCTCAGCCAGATCCAATAAGTGGAGTTTAACTTTAATCCCGATTTTCTACCACCTCTTCCCCACAGCAGTATGGCGATATGAAGAACAGAGGTCAGTTGGTTCTTCATGTGTTGTTTCTGCCACTTTTTCCTCCTCCTCCTCAGGGAGAGGAGCCCTTCCCCACATCCATCATGGGATCCTTACTACAGGAGACAGTCCTCCACAAACCTCTGCAATGTGAGTCCTTTCCATGGGCTACAGTTCCTCATGAACTGGTACAGCCTAGGTCCTGGGTGCAGTCCTTCAGGAACAGGCTGCTCCAGCATGGATCTCTCATGGGGTAAAAAGTAGTGTCTGCAAACTTACCCTTCCCACAGGGTCACAGACTTCTTTCGGGCATCCGGCTTCTCTGGCATGGATCTCTTCCACAGGCTGCAGGTGGATATCTGCCCCACCATGGACCTCCATGGGCTGCAGTGGGACAGCCTAATTCACCATGGTTTTCACCACAGGTTGCAGGGGAATCTCTGCTGCGGTACCTGAAGCACCTCCTCCTACTCCTCCTTCTTCCGTGCCCTTAGTGTCTGCATAGTTGTTACTCTCACATATGCTCATTCCTATCTTCTGTGGCTGAAATTACATCTGTGCAATAACTTTTTTTGCGTCTTAAATATATTATCACAAAGGTGCCACCACTGTCGCTGATGGGCTCAACCTTGGCCAGTAGCAGGTCTTTCCTGGAGCCAGCTGGCATTGGCTCTCTCAGACATGGGGGAAGCTTCTGGCAGCTTCACAGATAAGCCACCTCTTATGGCCCTCTCATTATCAAAATCTGGCCACATAAACTTAATACAATGTGTTTTTAATTCTCCTCTTTAGATGTGTGCGAATGGAGGTAGTTGCTTCTACGATGAAGACAACCAGAGATCTCACTGTGTCTGTGTTCTTGGATGGACAGGAAAAACATGCCTAGAGAATACTGATGAGTGTGAGGTAAACCAGTGCCAACATGGAGCCACATGTGAAGATGGAATTAATAAATACAGGTACTAACATGATACATTCATACAGAAGTTTATGCCATATAAAAATACTTTTCCTTTCAAAAATAATTACAAAAGGAGTTGCTAATGCAGTAATACTATTTTCATATTTTACAATGCCATGGAATACTAACTTTCAATAAGGATGTGTATTTAGTAAAGCTGTGTAGACGGAAGTTTTGCACAGGAAGGACTCACTCCTCTTTGCTGGCCAAAAAAGTTAAACTGACTATGCAAAATCTCAGATAAACAAATAATCTATTTTAGTAAATGGCAAACACCTTTTATGAGCCTGGAGTGTGACACAGAGTGGCTTTTCTTATTAAAATTTGAATTGCAATTTATTATAATTTTAAGTATTGACAAAACTGTAAAGTATGTGTTTTCTTTAGTGAGCTGTAACATGTTGTACGTATTTGAAAATGAGATTTTACAAAAGTACAATGAAAAAATAAATGGAAAAGGGTTTCTTCAATAAGCATAATTCAGTTGTTCTTATTAGACGTTACTTATTTATTTTTCCTCTACAAAATTCAGAATATCTAAAATCACTCCCTAATGTCTATGAATATATTTTGAAAGGCTTTAATTCTATTCTCTGCCCTAGACTTAAAAGCACTGTAGTTAATCTTCTTTAGTGTTTCCTATCTAGATAAGATTGCAATAGGAGACAAAATAAAAAGAGGCAATTAAAAATTTCTTCAACTCCACGTCTGTTTTCTATAGTATCTTCTGTAAAAATAAATGAAATCACCAAATAAGTACACAAATATAGATATGATTTTCAGTATACCAGAGTTGAAAGGAATTTTTTGTCACAGAATCCTTACAAAGAATATATCATTCCTTTTTCATAGCTTGCAATCAACTCTTGTATCAAATTACTAGACCATATTTTGACACTTTTATTTGACTGATAAATCTCTGATTTTCCTTTCTATGTTAGGAAAAGAATTCTTATAGAAGTAAAAGCCATGTTTAATTTACAAAATCCAGTAACATTTCCTAAGAAATTAGTAGGTTTGAAGATTTCTGATAAGAAAGAACTTTTGATTTTAGCTTGCTAATCCACACTCAGTTTACTGACAGAAAACACTTAATTCTTACTTTTTCATTCTTTGAAAGACAAATTAAATTGACAAATCAATCTTTTTATCTAAGGAACAAGAACACATACGATTAAGATCCAAATCCTAGATGGTCAGGGTTTTTTTAGCAGAGTATCTGACCCCCAAGAACAGAATCAATTATTTTGTCAAGGCAAAGAGTGTCTACTGTAGAATGCCTGCTCTGTTAGAAGAGCATGGTTGTTTCTTAAATGCAGTGAACCATGCTTTTAGAGAACTGTACTAGGCCTGCCTTAAAAATAATGGTATTTCCCAAGTCATTGTATGTAAAATAACAATCATTTCCCCTTTGTAATATAACATTAAAACCAAAAGAATACAAGAGGAAATGCTGAATGTAACTACTATAGTCACCCACCTTTCTTAAAGACTTGCAACTTGCATTTTTATGATAAAATGGATGTAATTTTTCATAATAAAGTGCTGTATTTAATGCAAAGTAGTTTCAGGAAGATGAGAGAAAACTGTCAGCAGAATATATGGAGAATTGGGTCTGTAAGTGCCATTAAGAACCCGACAGAGATCCATTTTTAAAACCATTACAGTCATTCAAAACCTAACTTAGTTATTAAGTGCAGATGATAAAGGTATGCCAAAATGTTATGTATTAGTTATCTATTTAAAATCAGTGTAAAATTCCTGACCTTTCTTTTAGTTAGGAAATGTTGAATTCTAAACTCATTATTAAACTTTGGTCATAATGTATTATGCCAGTGGTAGCTTAATATAGTCATGTTAATATGAAGAAAGAATGAAAAATATCCAGTTTAGCTTCAAGAAAATCCCCCTCTTTTCAGCTCTCACATTTTGCAAGTGATCAGTTTTTTTCAGATTGGAAATAAGCCCTCAGCTGAATGTACTTTTTCTAACTTTCTGTGTCCTCACCTTGGCATATTCTTTCTCTCATCCCATTTTGAAATTACTGTTCCAGACAGTAGTGTCACATAGCTGCATATTTATATATATGCAGAGAATTTCCTTTGAGTTAGGAGGGAGAGTTGCTCTGGTTGAAGCAAGGGGATTTTAAAACTATGATATAGTGTCATTTTCTGTAAGGCTACATACTAAGAGCCACATAATCACAGTAAGAAGTCTTAGGAATTTTAATCCTTTGGTTTAGTGAGCCTTTTCTTACAACTAAAGTGGCCTCAATCACACTGACAAAAACCGTCTAATTAATTCTAATGAATTGTTGCACTTCCAGCTGAGTCTGTGCTGTTTGAGATATCATAAAGTAAATTAATCAGCACGTATTTAAAATGATAACTTCTCTGAAGAATTACTGTTCCTGCCACTGCGTTGCTGGTGTAGCTGTCAGTATGAATCTGGCATATACCATGGAACAGACTAATTGCATCTACATGGCAAAAGAATTGCTTGACCTTTGGTCATACATACCTGAGAGAAAAAAGAGAGACAAGACTCATTACTTCAGTAAATAGAGAGTGTTGCTATATTAAAGAAAAAAAAAATCTTTCAAAAGAACCTGTATTATTTCATTACTTTCTGTGTAGGAGAAGAGAGAGAACTGAGTTAATATGGCTCAATGAGAAGCATTTAATGAATAATTAAAGTAAAAGAAATCTTCAAGGACTATATCCTCCTGTTTTTTAAATACAAGGGGGGATTTATTGCATGTGTTCTTCAACCTTGTGAATTTATTCTTTTTTAACATTACATTTTGGGCAACTAAGATTCTAACTGAAATAATAATAATAGATATGTTACTGTAGTCTATTTAATGAAAAGGAGTAGTAGAGGGAAGAGACAGAATTTAAAACTTCATGTAGTTTTCATTATCTGTCCTGTTTCCCATTTTTCTTCAGTCCAGTCTATTCAGATGAAGTCTTACACTTACAACCCCAAGAAAGTCCACAAAGGACTGAGAACTGTTACATTAAGACTTTTGAAGCACCTGTGTTGTAGGATTTACCGCTGCCTAAAAGGCCATGATGAACTGCCTAAAAGGCCATATATTTTTTTAAATATGTTTTAGTCAATAGCTACAGCTCTGAGGTCAACATTTCATGATCTTTATGCAGGAAAACTTCCCATTAAGAAATTAAATTTGGTGTATGGTAAAACTTGAATTGCCAACTCATTTTTCATTATTCAGTATATATATGTCAGCACATACAATTAAAAGTTTAATTCATCTCAGTGAGTAAGAGTAAAGTGACACAGTATAGAGTAAAATGCTTTAGAATATGAAACACTTTGCATGATGCCAGCATGACTGTGAAAGTAAACATAATATAGATAAATTCTGAGTATCACAAGATTTAAAGCTTCTAATATTTTATTCATCCTTGACTTTTTCCATTTTCTTCCAGCTGGATGAATGAACTGTTTGATTAGATTTTTTTTTTTTATATCTAATTTTCCATTTTTAAGTTTATTCATCCTATACTATATATGAAATTTAACTGCAGGATCTAGTTGGCAGTGCCATATAAACTTAGTACTGTGATATACGCAGTTTTCTGTAGCAATAATAGGCTTCTCCCTCTAGAGAAAGAGGAGAAATACTTTTTCTCAATTTGCTACAACTCCAGAAGGTAGGTGAATATATGTCACAATTTCTTAGGGAATATCTCTGCAATAAGTTATACAACAGCTTTTCTGCAGAGAATATGGATATATATAAAACGCAAAAGTGAAACCAAATAACCTTTTAGTCCATTTATGAATGTGTGCGCAGTTCACATCTCAATTGGAAAATAAAATAATTAATGCTGAGTAAATGCAGATAATCTGCTTGTACTAATAACAACAATAGTAATTGCGATAATAATAATAATAATAATAATAACAACAACAACAACAACAACAACATAAGTATTTTAAAACCTAAGTAGAAGGATTCTGGGTAGTCTTTGCTAATGTCAGGCTTCACTGCTTCTATATGCCTCCTGTATAGATAAATAGTTATTATCTGGG
Source organism: Poliocrania exsul (assembly GCA_035041345.1). NCBI lineage: Eukaryota > Metazoa > Chordata > Aves > Passeriformes > Thamnophilidae > Poliocrania > Poliocrania exsul. The sequence continues at coordinate 89,325,070 of JAWWLZ010000118.1, forward strand.
TCATTTCCCAGGACAGATTAGCATAGCCAGATCTTAAGTCTGGTCTTTGGCTTTTTTCAGTCATTTTACAGATTCGTCTGATGTACACAGTTATTTACTTAATAGCACAAGTCACACTACATCTTTAATATAGACAGTCTGTGATGACACTGTGACAGCTGTACTGCCTGGATTAACTAGTTGGTACCTGTTGTTCTAGACCATTGGTGACAAAAAGCTGTATGCTACTGCATATTGGTAGGACCACATTGCAGCTATGGCATAACCATACATATTTTAGTAACACATTCCTTCTTAGACTAAATTCTATGACTGACTTACCTGCATCTCCATTTAACATTTATTTCACAGGCATATCAAATTATTGTGCAAAGCTATCTAGATTTAGGCAGTGGAATAGTAACATGCAATCTTCTGCAAGATGCGTGTGGGAGCACAGCAACCCACAATTGGGTCACTGTGGATAGTGTTTTCTACCCACTGCTAAAATCCATGTTTGTAGCAAAACCATTAGGGTATTTGTTTTCCCTCCTAGGATCTTTTACACTGAAAGTCTTTCTATGAACAAAAGAGGACATATGTGAAGCTAAGAAAATACTGTTATTCCCATTAATGTTAATACAAACCCTATGTTTCATATCTTACTTTTGTCTGGTGCCATGCTCATCCTTTCAATATTCTTGCAGTTTGTAAGGTTGACATTTTAGTCCTCCTTAAGAGAGACGCTGGGAGATGTCATTAACATTCCCTGGTCTTTGCTGGGAAGGGTGATACACACACACTAGAGGGGCCACATGCAGAGTCGAACCTGGAGCAGGAGAGGCAGCAGCCTTTGGCCCAGCACAGGGATTAAACCAGTGACATCCATCCCAAGCCATGGAGGGGCTGAGCCCCTGCACTGAGGTGTCAGTTCAACCCTCTGATAAGGACAAAAATGTTAAAGTGCGCACACTTTTAATGTTTATGCATAATGAAATTTTATGGAAGTTGAAATCTGCATTTAGCTGTGTCATGGTTTAACACCACCAGCAGCCAGGCACCACACTGCTGCACACTCACTCCCACACCAACAGGATGGAGGTGAGAATCAGAGGGGTAAAAGCCAGAAAACTCACGTGTTGAGATAAAAATAATTTAATAGGGAAAGCAAAAGTCACTCAAAGGAAGGAAAACAAGGAATTAGTTCACTGCTTCCCATGGACAGGCAGGTGTTTGGCCATCTCCAGGACAGCAGGCCCCTATGATATGTCACAGTTACTTGGGAAGACAAACTTCATCCCTCCAAATGCACCCCACTTCTTCCCCCAGCTTTATATACTGAACAGGGTGATATATGGTATGGAATGTCCATTTAGGTCACCTATCCTACGGGTGTCTCCTCCCAGCCTACCGTGCACACCCAGCCTCCTTGCCACCATGGCAGTATGAACAGCAGAAAAGGCTTTGGCTCTGTGCAAGCACGCGTCAGCAATAACAAAAAAATGTCTCCATATTACCAACCCTGTGTTCAGCACAAATCCAAAACATAGCCCCACACTAGCTAGAAGAAAATTGACTCTACCCCAGCCAAAACCAGCACAGTAAAGTGAATATATGAGATGACTTTTGTGAACTACATTCATTTACAAAATTGAGAAATGCAATCAGCTGAAGCTTTTGAGAGGAGAGGAGGATTTCTCCTTTGCTAAGCAGTGATTGAGGCTGGAAGTATACCTGCTTGAGTTGGTACTGCAGTAGCAATGGATCTGTAAAGCAAAAGTGGTGGTGCAGAACTCACTGTAAGACCCCAGGCTCCCCTCATTAGTCCATCAAAAGACTTTTATGTCAAAATGATATAAGGCCCTAAAACCTATGTGACAGCTTTTTTAAAGAGGCCTTCAGTTCTCTTATAGCTTGAGGCATAGGAAAAGTGCTATGGTGTTTTCAGGAGGTCAAAATAACACAGTTTAACTGGCAAACTTTAGAAAATAAAGGAATTTGGCAAAAGTTTAATGCAAACATTCAATCAATGTAAAGTATTTCAATAAGCAGTGACTTAGCAAACTCCAGCCTATTCAGGTTTAAGTTACTGAAATCAAGAGAAAGGGAATTAGAAGTAGTAAAGAAAAAGAGAGTGAACAAGAGAGAGAATTATAACTTCCGCCTTAGATCCAGCATAGAACCAGCTGCTACAAATCCAAGGACAATAGGGCCATGACCATGAGGAGGCCTCATGATGTTGCTTTTATTTGGTCTGAGCTCCTGTGGCCACGCTCCCCCCAGGTGGGGCTTGTGGTCTGCCAGGCCTTTAGGATCTGGGTTAGGGGCTCCAGGGGGTGTGGTGTAGGATTTCAGGTATGCCAGTTACTGACAGCTATACAAGCAGCTCTCAAGGAGGTGGGGTATCAGGGCAGAGCACCATTCCACCTTGACAGAACCCAGTCTGCCCCCTCCTGCCCCCTGCCCTGAATTATTTCAAGCTATTGATAATTTTAATAAGTTTGTTTTCAGTTTTTCACAATTGCTACCACACTGTACAAGATATAGAGGGCTTACTTCAAGGAAGCTCTCTTTTAGTCCATGAACTAAAAACTCATTAGCAGTTGGTGTCCATTAGCAGTACTCCAGGGCTTACAGATACTGATTTAATTTCCGTATGTCTACCATAAAAAACATGCAGAAATAATAAGCCAGGACAAAAGCAAACAGCCACATGAACAACCCCTTCTGTTAAAATTAAGGGAAAAAAATATGCTTTCTGCCAGATGGATCAACAGAGAAAATTACTATAATCAAGGCTTTCTTAACATTTTAGTTCTTTCTATCTTCTAGACAGCATCTCTGTGGAGCAAGAAGATGTAAGATTACTGTAAAACTCACTCCTCCTTTGTGAGGAGACCTCTGGACATGATAAGGAAAGGATCAGTCAAAGAATATATTGCCAAATAGGGGGGATTTTCTAATTTTATTATATGTGGGTCAGCTATGAGACAATCTAGATTTTCATTCACACATTAAAAGAAAAAAGGCCGAAAAATAAGCATGAAGAAGTCCTCTCCAGCCCTATAAAATTATGTGTCATCCAACATTTGAGGGAAAAATCTTGAACAATTCCTATAAAATTATATACATCTTTTTTCAGTTACAGATGTAAATTGCAGCTTTATTTTGCTAGCAATAGAGCATTTTTATGCTGATTTTACATCCAGAGAAAACAGGATGTAATATTGTTTCTTCTTAGACATATTATAGGAAGCAACTAGTTATTTTTTCAGCCAAACCCCAAAACATTAAAGTGCATAATATGCATATTTACAAGAGTTTTATTTTTTAATATTTTCATTTGAAGCTTAATATTAAAATTTATAGAGCTATTAGTTTGTCCCATGTAAATAGTTAAGATTTTCCTTATTGTTCAGCTTCATTCAATTATTGCTAGCTGTCTATGTGAAATTAAGTTACTTAGTGATGAAGTAAACTTAAAGAAAAAAGATTGAAATAAATGTGCTTCATTTGTGGGTGTTTCAAAGCAAGATTATTGTTAACATTATTAACCATTATGGACCTATATATTCTAGACTGGTGATTTTGTGTTCTTTGAGTTTCTTTCCATCTGCTCCCCTCACCTGCCCTCCTCTCCATAACAGGTGCATATGTCCCCTTGGCTACACTGGAACATTTTGTGAACTTGATATAGACAATTGCATTGGAAACCGTTGCTCTGAATATGGATTCTGCCAGGACCACTTGCATAATTACAGCTGTAATTGTGTGCCTGGATATGAAGGACCCTTCTGCGAAGTTGAAATTAATGAATGCTCAAGTTCACCTTGCAAAAATGGAGCTACTTGTATGGATTTAAGTGGCCACTTTTCTTGTCATTGTACTGCTGGGTTCAAAGGTACGTTTTGTCTTTTGAAGTGCCTTTTATTACAAATGTGAATGTCCCATTCTATGTAAGCACTGTTTATAGGATTGTTCAATGACAATTATATATATATAAAAATATAAATATGCAAATATTTGCATGTTTTTATGATTTACAAGACTTTTAACTGAATTAGCATTGAAATTCTTCGATTGTGTCTCCTAATTGTTCCTCAGCTGACCTTCCCTTCACTAAACATACAATTCAGAGCATGAACTTTGCTGCTGTTGGAAAAAAAAACAACAAACCAACAAACAAAACCAAAAAAAACCCCAAAACAACTTCTAAAACACAACTTTAATTGTATTATTCTTATGTCACAGTTATGCAGTCTTAAATGTCATGGCTTTAGTTGTACATAGGCTAATAAGAACAAATGTTTTGGTGCAAAACAGGAAAATCTAAGCACGAGGAGGAATTAGATCAGCAATATCATCTCTCTGCATGTATGTAATGTAAACAGTTATATTTGAGTGAGTTGTTGAGGTGCTCCTTCTGTACACTGGAGACAGGGCATCTTCCTGTCTTTGACATCTTTTCTTGGAAGAGATGGGCTGTTGATTTCTGCATTGCATTAGATGAATCCTACAAAACTGATAACATTATTCTTTTTTGTCCTAATTTTCTGTTTTGTGTTAATAATACTGATATTCAGACTATGTGTGGAAGGAAGAAAATAATTTTGTATCCAGCCATATTGAAGTTTTGCATTCCTGGTGTTTCGTCTGTATCATCAAACACAAGCATTAATGCCCTGAATGCTTCTATGTTGATCATCTGTGGTATACTATGACTGACAAAGACAAAATAAATAGTAGAGTAGTATATTAGGCACAGTGTAATTTGTACTAACTAATCATTAATTTCCAGCTTATTCTTCCAATCTGCTGAGGGCTTTTGCACCAATTCAGGGAGTGTGTGTAGTATTAGAATTTTAAGTCCCCATTAAACCATTGAAATGTTCCACATGTATTTGAATCTTTCTGTGTCACTGTCAAAGTTCTGAATTATTAAGTAATTATGACTTCATTGCTATTTTTTCATTATACATTCTGGCTAGCCTTTAACATTTCATCACTAAAATATTTAATTTCAAATATGTTTATATCCCTTTGGATATATAAATGTGTGTGTCTATATATAAATATATATATATAGACACACACATATATACGTATTTATGTATGTGATATATATGTGCAGAGTTGTTGCCCTCAATTTGAGCTGAGTAAATAATTTCTTGGTCATTTAAATAACATTTAATAGAATACGTTATTTCCTGTTCATGCTTATTTATTAATAAATGTGCAAAAAAACGGAGGATTGTTCTAGAACTGGCTTAAATTCCAGTAAGATCACACAACTACATGTCTGTCTACAAATGGAGAAAACAGTACTTAACTGACGTTTGCAAAATCTAACATAACATATTTCCATCTTGTTGCTAAAGCTTCAATTCTTATTTTGTACTTTGCTGGACTTCATAGGGATATTCAACCACCCCCATATCTTCTACACAGGCAATACAATGGGTTACAAGATCTTCTTGAAAGAGTCCTGTGGGATAAAACCCTGGAGGGAAGAAGGGCACAAGAAAGTCTATCACCACCTCCAAGCTCATGAGCAGTTCATATCAAAAAGCAGGCAAAAATACCAGAAGGCCTGTATGGATGATCATGGAACTCCTGGTGAAATTCAAACACAAAAAAAGGAAACATACAGAGGATAGGAGCAAGGAAGAACAGGTAGCCTGACAGGAAAGAGAGAGACACTACCTGAGCATGCAGCAATAAGTTTAGGAAAGTCAAAGGGCAAATGGAATTGAATATGACAAGGATGTGAAATACACCGAGAAGGGCTTCTGTGAGTATGTAGGCGACAAAGGGAAGATAAGGAGGAATGTAGTCCCATTGCTCAGTGAGATAGGACCTTGATAGGACATGGAAAAGCTTGAGGTACTGAATGCTGCCTTTGCCTTAGTCTGTACTGGTAAGACTGTCCTTCAGAAGTCCAACAACTTAGAGACCAGACTAAAAATCTGAAGCAAGGAAGACACAACCTTTATAGATGAGACTCACGAGAGGAAATACTTAGGCAAACTGAATATACATTTGTCCATGTGCTCTGATGGGATGCACCCAAAAATCATAGCATCATAGAATTTTATAATCATTAAAGTTGAAAAAACCTCTAGGGTCACTAGGTGCAAATGTTAAGACAGCACCACCATGTTCACTGCTAAACCTCATCCCCAAGTGCCACATCCACATACCTTTTGAACAGTTCCAGGGGTGATGATTCTACCACTTGCCTGGGCAGGCTATTCCAATGCCTGAACACCCTTTTAGAGAAGAATGTTTTCCTAATATCCATGCTAAACCTCCCCTGGCACAACTTCAAACCTTATCCTCTCATCCTGTCACTTGCCCCACCTTGCTACAATGTCCTTTCAGATAGCTGTAGAGAGTGATAAGGTTTCCACTCAGCCTTCTTGTTCCCAGGCAAAACAACCCCGGCTCCCTCAGCTGCTCCTCATAAGACTTGTGCTCCAGGCCCTTCACCAGCTTTGTTGGACAATGCAGTGCTGAGAGAGGTGGCAGATGTCATTGCAAAGTCACTGTCATTAAACATTAATAGATAATGTTGATTAGCAGAAGTACTTGGAGAATGGAGGAAAGCCAATATAACTTGTATTTTCAAGAAGGGCAAAAATGAAGGTCTGGAGAACTTCAAGCAGGTCACCATTGCCTGGGTTCCTATCAAAGTGATGGAGCAGCTAATCCTGGAAACCATAAATGACAAGAAAATTTCCTGGAGTAGTCAGCATGGAATCACCAAGGTTTAGTGATACTTGACCAACTTGATAAACTTCCAAAGTGAAATGACAGGCTTAGCAGAAGAGGGGAGAGCAGTGTGTATTGTTTAGCTTGACATCAGCAGGACGTTTTGCATGATCTCCCACAAGATCCTCATGAAAAAGATGATGAAGTACAGGCTGGATGAAAAGACAGGAAGATGAACTGAAAACTGGATGAATGGCCATGCCTAGAGGAAGATGATATGTGGCATGAAGTCAACTTGGAGGCCAGTACCCAATGGTGTATCCCAGGAATCAACAGTGAATCCAGTCCTTTTTAACTTCATTATGGTCTGACTGATGGGGCAGAGTTTGCAGAAGCTCATCAAGTTTGCAGAAGACATGAAGATGGGAGGAGTGGCTGATTCACTGTGGGGTTATGCTGCCACAAAGGGACAATGATAGGCTTGAGAAATGGGCTGACATGAACCTCTTGAAATTCTACAATTCTTCCAAATCCTGAACCTGAGAAGAAATAATTCCATGTACCAGTGCATGCTGTGGGCCCTTGCTCATATAGAAGGCCTATGCCTGGCCTGCATTATGAGGTGTTTTGTCAGTAGGTCAAGGAAAGTGATGCTTTCGCTCTACTCAGCAGTGGTACTTGAGAGCACTGTGTCTAGTTCTGGGCTCCCCAGTACAAGAGAGGCGTGGACATACTTGAGAGGGGCCAGTAAAAGCCACTAAGATGATTAAGGAACTGGAGCATTTCTCCTGTGAGTAAAGGCTGAGGGAGCTGAAGCTCTTCAGCATAGAGAAGATACGGCTTAGGGAGGGAGCTCATCAATGTATATAAATACCTTAAGGGAAGGTGTACAGAAGATGGAGCCAGGCTCTTTCCTGTGGTGCATAGTGACAGGGGAAGAAGCAACAGGCACAAACTGAAACACAGAAGTTGCTGTCTGAACATCAGGGAATAGTTTCTTCCTGTGGGGGTGACTGAACACTGGCACAGGTTGGTCATGCTTGAGCAGGGGGATTGGAAAGGATGACCTCCAAAGATCACTTTGAATCTCAACCATTCTGTGATTCTGTAACCACGAGGAGTCGCTTATATAAATGAGATATATATTACTGAAAACCACTTTTTAATAAAACCTTAAACCTTTATTTATCAGACAGCAAAGTATTATATAATGGCATTTTCACATAAGCAAATTTAAAGAAAAATGAAATGTCATAATATTACTCATTAAGTACAACTCATCACCACATTAACTGAATATATTGAGTTCTGATTTGTCAGAGGATAAGCCACAAAGAATTAATAAAAAGTTGTTTAAACTTATAAAAATGTTATCACTACCTAGAAATTCCATTTTCATAGTCTTTGAGGGTTTATGATCCTGGGATATTTTCCAGTACAAAACAAATTTGATGTTTGGTCATAACTGCATATAATGAATCAATTATTATCTCAGTATAATACTAAAACCACTGCATTTTTCTCATGTGTGTGTTTGTTGTGTTGTTTCTCGGTAATTCAGCATTTTAACATACCATATGTACTTAATTTTTCTTCATAAATAGTAAATTCACTTTCAGATGAAATAGCAGACAGTAGTGAATAAGCTAAAAAGTAAAATGGAAATTATTGTTGGTCAGTACTCTGTACATATTTGTGGAACTGTCATACTTTGTGTACTACGATTCATAGATATTGGAAATAACTTCCCACTTATTAGGTGGGAGGTGATTTCTTGTCTCTCCTGCTATTAAATGAAACCCTGGGTTATTTGATATAGCATTAGAATTAGTTTTTATTTCAGAAGCAAAATGTTAAATAGACAACTCATATTTGTCTCCTTTATCTAGTTGATTGATCAATCTGATGTCTATTGACATTTCTCAAAGACTTTGCATTCTATTGGCTAGGGACCCCTTACACAGTGTAATGGGATTTGTCAACATGAAAAAAATGATCTGTTTTTTTTTAATAACAAGTTCAAAAAAATCCAAGGCATGAGTATTTCCACTGTAAAAACAACTATTTTGAAACACCATAAACCACAGTCTTTCCTTTTGAACTGTAAATGATACTAGTGATGGAACCTTTAATATGGGTACACTTGGTACATGTCTGGTGCCCTCTTCACTGCCTACAAGAGAATTTGACCCATGTTCAAACTTGAAAGTTTGTAATATGATTTTAAAAGTTGAGTAAATAACTTTTTAAGCTTTTGATTATAAGATGATTGGCATGTATATTGCCATCTTCTGGCTCAGTTCTACAAATGGAACATAATGCTGTTCACCTTCAGAGTATTCCCAGTCTATCCTTTTTTTCTGTATCTTTATGTTAATTTTATCTCAATACATCAATGTTCAGCATCAAATAATTCCAGCTTTTATGATGTTGGTATTTCTAAACAAATACCACTGTGCTTATTTCTGGTTTAAAGGAAACTCTTGGAATTATTTGGGGAAAAAGCTGTATTTATACAAGCACATCCTTCACCAACACTCTTTTCTGTTTAGATGTCCACAAAAATGTGAAGGCAGCTAGTGAGAACTCTAAGCAGATAGGCAATATTGGTTTCTCTTGAGGGTTTGTATCTATATCATATTGTTTGTACATTTAAGATTTGGGAAATGTTTTTATTCTGATTGTATGCTGTATCCCACATAGGAAGATACTGATCATTCATTGTTTTACCCACATGTAAGTAACAAATAAAAATGTTGAAGTTCATCACTAATGTAGGCCTTCTAGGGGCTTTTTGAGTTTGACGTTATCATATGCTACATGTGATGCTTTTCAGTATTCCTCTTTTTATCCAAAAGAGGAAAACAGCATGTGGGCTTTTTAAAATCCTTTCATTTCTTTAAATTTCTGTGCTTTGTTTTTTACTTTTTTTATTCCACAAACATATAGGAGAAGTCCATGTAAAATCTGGAGTCTGTCTGAGGAAGTATTTAAGTGTTTGTACTTTCAGTACATTATTAATTGGTTTTACATTGCTTGAATGTTGTTAAATATTTTCCCCCTTCTCTGATTGGTGTGAATAGTGTATCCTCTATGCCACTAAGTAAAACAAATCTTGAAGGAAAATACTTGCAATTAGATGAAAGCCAAACCTTTTTGACACAAGTAAGTTTAAGAAGACTTAATCTGTTATACAAATGAAGTCTAGAATAGCTGCTTGACATCCTAATACATAATGACAATTGAGGCTGTTATTGGGGACCAGCAAGGTCAAGGCTGCTCCATGAGAGGAAGCACAAACCTGGATCCAAGGTTAATCCCAGTGCAGGCATTGCCATCCCTGAGCAAGGCACAGTCCTGCAGCATCTGAACAGGGCAGTCAGAGCCAGAGTCTGGTAACTGGGTCTCTCACAAGCCCCAGGCATTACAAACAATGAGCCAGATCCAGGAAAACAAGTCAGAAAGAACAGGAGGCAGAAACAAGAGAGAAATCTGTAATATACATACAAGGGGCCCATCAACAAAAGGAAAAAATGAAATTACTTACACATTCATTCATGAGACAGGACCAGAGGCAGGACTGGAAACTGGTGCGTTTACAGAATAGCTCAGGCCAGATCTGGGTACCTACAGCTGAGCTGAAACTGAACTCATTGACAATGAAAGGAAGTGTAGTGGGTTGACCTTGGCTGGACACGAAGTGCCCACCCAGCCGGTCCGTCACTCCTGTTCCTAGCTGGACAGGGGAGAGAAAAGAAGATGGAAATGACTTGTGGGTTTGGATAAGGCAGTTTACTAAGGCAAAAGTGGAAGCTTGCGTGCTCACAAGTGAAATGGAAACTAACTTAATTTTCTACTTCCCACCATCAGCAAAGTCCGGCCACTTCCCAAGAAGCAGGGCTTGACCAACTTATAATGGTTTCTTAGCAGACAGCCATTGGAAACAACAAATTCTCCCCTTCCTGTTCCTTTCCTTAGCTTTTATATCTGAGCTGAAGTCATTTAGTTAGTTTGGGTCAGCTCGCCTGGTTGTGTCTCTTCCCAGAATCTTGTCCTCAACTAGGAAAGGAATGTCTTAGTACTGACACTGTGCTTAGCAGTTGCCAAAACACTGGTGTGTTATCAACACCCTTCTAGCTACCAATGCAAAGCACTGTAAGGGCTGCCATGGGGAAATGAACTTCATCTCATCCAGACCCAATGCAGGAAGGCAGTTGGTTTCAGTTGTTTTGTTCCCACACCATTTTTGCATTTGAAACACCTGCTTCCATTTCCATTCATGCTGGTCCTATCTTAATAGGGCTAGGTCATCCTGCAAACACAGCTCATGTCTGCTCCCACATTTCCACTGCCCAACAAGGCTGGGCTATGGGTGTGGCTCAGGGCACTGGGCAGTGCAGCCTCTGAAGGGGTTCTGGCAGTTTTTTTCTGCTGAGGAAAAGTGATTGTTGCTGGCACTTTGTGCCAGTTCAGCCTGTCTGTCAGATGTACAACCTAATCCCATAGAGAGAGATGAGCTGGAATCTTGGCAGTTTACATTTGAAGGGTCACATACTTTCCCTGAGTTAAAACTCTTTCATAGACACTAAGCCAATGGAGTGGTCATATAAATCACTTTCAATCTGTAGTAAGTGTTCACAGAAAGGATTACATTGCATGAGGTGAATAAAATTACATTTGTTTTGCATTTTCAACTTCTACAATTCTTACACAGAAAAAAAACATGAAGAAAAGAAAAAAAAAATGACCAGTTGTCAAAGTTGAGAAACGGAAATGTCTGTCAGGTTCACTAACGGCACACCTGGAGTGCCTTCCTTGCTTTTTCATAACAGCATTTTCTGCAAAGTAAACAGAAACATTGCTCAGGTTGATACCTCTCTTATCTAACAGAATAACTTATGTTGCTTAGCAAGCAACAAAATTACACAATTTATTATCAGGTATATGACTGGAATGCTTTATATTTATACATATTTTACAAAATGGTGGACCATAAGGCAGGAATGTTGTGAAGACAACCCTCAAATAAATTGTTAGTGCTTTGGATACTACTTGAACTTTATAAAACCCTTGCAGTTTGGGGTTTTTTTTAGCAGTACTTCATTAAGTTTATATTAAGTAGAATTTTAAATCATTTGCTTTTCATCTGGTCTCAGAATAAAAAGATTCATTTGATGTCTTGAATATAACCCCAAGTGAGGAGTTTTACTTAAAAAATATATTCTTTAACATCCTTTTCTTAATTGTGGTCATTCTGTCAGCCTTTGCATCATCAAACTTTATATTCTGTTTTGCCTATAAAACAAAAGTTGGTATAAAAAGTATTTAAAGGAAACCTTGTATGTTGATATTTTTTGTGTGTGTTTTGTGATACAAACAGAGATGTTATGGTAGTGCTGGTATTTAATAATAGATAGTTTAAATATATTGTGTATTATGTTAAGAAAATAAGGTCTCAAATTATTTGAGTTTTTTCCTAATGCCTGAATATTATATTTGAGAATGGTATGAAATAAACTTATTCTGATATCAAAACAAAACTTAGTTTTGTGGATATTATGCAAAGTCAAACAATAATTCAATAAGGTCATATAAAGTATGAAGTTAATGTCCTTAAGTTAAGCAGAAATAAAGCACCCAAAGTCTGAATCACTCAAAAGTGCAAACTTTCAATCTAGTGATTTTACAGAGTTGAACTTTTGAAGTGAAATAATATTCAATGAGACTTCATCCATTAGACTTATGAAAAGCAATGGGGTTTTTTTGTTTTCTTTGATCTTGTTGTATTTACCTGAGAACTTCAGAATCTCTCCATTTGCAAAAATAGCATGATTATTTTAAATAGAGTAAGTGATGTCAATTATACTGGTGGAGGATGAAATATCTTTGCTAATTTTTTAGCATGCACTTACTCAGGTACTTAGGCTTCTCAAGACTTTTGTCCTCATGTAGAAAATGTTTCATGTATCATCAATATGTTGGTAGAAGATGTTGCTGCTAAGAGGCCATGCAATTTGCAAGAGTGTCAGACTTACCTGTAATTGTCTGTTATATATTTTAAGAACACTACAATTTTGTACAACATAAAACATTCTATAGCATTAATAGAAGTAGAATTGGCTCTTGGTAATTTTTATCTTCTCTTTGTACTTCAGAATTTGGTGACATGATCCCTGTAAAGGGTTTAAGAACTCAGACCTTAAGCTATGATTTATTAAATAACATTTTTAGTAATTTTGTTTGGATGTGTTGTATTAATGTTAACCTTAAAAGTGTGAAACCACAAAATATTTATATTAACATATTTTGATGGTGAAAGTAATTTGTAACCAATTAATGATTTTTATCTGATGTTCAAAGAAGGTTCTCATCATGTATTTGAAATGAGTAGTTAAGATGAGCTGCATACTGAAAACAAAACAGGCTTCTTTATATCTGTCCAGCTTTTTTCATGTCTTGAATACCCATAAAATATGTCTCACAGTAGCTTCATAGATACTTTGATTCTCTCAAAAATATTTTTAAAATACTGCCCATATATTATCTTTGTACTTGAGAGTATACATTTTTAAATTCCCCTAGCGATTGTTTGCAAGAAGTTTTGAGATACACCTTTTTTTCAGGTGTAACTATCAGTTTAATGACACTCCATGTTATAGCATATAATCGGAAGGGCTAGTCATCGTCTACAGTACACAAAAAACAATTACCTTTATTTTCACTGCATGTACATTTGATTGGCAGAAATTGCACATGAAGGCTTTTCCAAGTTTTATCATGATTTACAGAAAAAAAAAAAATTCTCCTAGCCTTTTCTATGTTTTTTACAGAATTACCAAAACTGCACTAACTTTTAGATGAAAAATAATGTAATTTTTTAATATCTGTAAATAGTACATTTTCCAGTGGCTAAATAGCTAAATTGGACAGAAGAAATGGTAGCAGAGATGCATGGAAAATAAAGTCTTAACTGTCTGTGTCAAAAATACTTCAAGTTTATCAGGAGGAAAACTCCAATGAACTATCTGTATTTAATGTGTTAACAGCTTTTTCAACTCAGTTATTTGAGAAAGTTAGATATCTTTTTAAATCTATTTGTGAGTACTGCTAGCTAGCACAACTTGTAAATCAGGCAGTAGTTTTCACAAATATATTCCTTAGTTATACGAAAGGTATTCTCAATGCTTGATAACTCAGATGAGTTTCAGTGTATGTAATTACTTCTTTGTCAGCTGAAGTAATTTAGCTGTAATAACATAAAATCACTGCTTTTTTTCTCTCCATTTTCTTCTTCTAAATGAAGAACGTAATTCATACATATATAGTATGGCCTTAGGTATAAAAAACAAAATACCCAAAACCAGATCATATTCTGTTAATGTATCTCTCTACTGTACAGCATTATTTTGTATATTTGGGACTAATTATCTAAATCGTACCAAAACTGTTAATGGATGATGTTGTGTAACACAGACTAAGAAACGCTCAGAATACACTCAGAAACACCGTAGTCATTGTACTCTTAAAATAATGGGAGTTAGTGGCAAGATACCATAAGTTAAGACTCATTCTGATGCTACATGTGAGAATTCCTTAGCTATACATTATAGAAGATATTTCTTCTTTTTCCAAATAAAGACAGAAAAAAAATTATCTTTTTCTACATCTTTTCTCATTTTGACAGAATCACTATGCTTCCTGTCAAACTTGAAATGGGAAAATGGCTTTGACTCCTTTCTCACCTTTTCTTCATACAATTAGGTTTTGTTGCTATTCCTTAACACAGCCAAAGCTCCAACATTCATCTCATGTCCCAAATTCCTCTAACCTTCATTATTTCGTCATCCTCTCAGGACTCCCCGGGCCTTGTAGCATTTCACATAGTTCCACCAAAACATAGCCACAGAAGTAACCTTTTGATCAGGTACCATTTTGATTTTGATTTCCTTAAAGGCCTCACCTGCCCAGTAGAGGCTAGGTTGTGGTTTTTTCCCTTATTTGGAATACTCCAGAGTATTCCACTACTACCCTGTGTCTCTTTGTACTTTTGTCTTATTTCCTACTATGCCATCAGGATTTCCAGCCACTTTATTTCACTTTTATAAAACTGTTGCAGCTGTCTCTGTTTATTGTCCATTTCATCCCCTAAGGACTATTTTCTCCAAAGTGAATACGGGACATATTGCATTAGATATTGATATTTAGTGAGCTGAATTTCACCCTAAATACTAACTTTTAAAGTACAGATCTGAGTCAGAATTGTGCATATAGTTGAATCATTTTCCTGCTGAATACCATACCCCATTTCTTATCCCCGAAAGAAAAGAAAATCAAAGAAGATAAATGAGAACAGTTCATAAAGAATTGTATCTACACCTGCTATATTCATGTATTAAAATAATGGTACTATTCAGTTCAGTAAGATACCTTTGCTGCCTTAGATTCAGAAAGAAAACAGAGCCATTTTCACAAGAAGGCAGTAAGATGGTCACAGGTCTTGGATATCATCAGTAAATGAGGATGATCTCATTCCACTATTTCCCTTAAAATTGCATTTGCTTTACATTTTAACTATTCAAGAGAGGTGAAAAAATCTGTTTCAAGGACGTTTCCTGCTGCAACTCACCCATGGCTTGTGGCCAGATAATTTACTTTAGAGGAAACTCTATTTGCACTACTCTCCACCCGTCTATCCAGAAGAAAACAGATGCTAATGCATTTTTATTTATCTTCCTCTAAGGAGACCCACCATAATCAGGGATCTGAACTAGAAAGCATAAGGAATGCAAAATATCAGAATGAGATCATAAGGTTTGCACATAGTGCCATTACTTTATCAGCATTTCAAAGAAAATTCTTAAAAAAAAATTAAAGAACTTAGAAATGAATTTATATTTTGGTCAGTCCTTGCTGTCTGTAATCCTCACTGGAGTCACGGCATACACTAAGCAGCACTCAGCAGCTGCTCCTAGCAGATAGCTTTTTAGTTTACTGAGTTACCTGAATTCTCCCTGGACTATGCTTGTGTCTCACCCTTTTCATCCATGTATCTTGAAGTCACACAGAAAATACAGAGATGTTTAGAGGCTGGAAAAAAACTAATAGGAACCACAATGTCATAAATTTATGTGTAGAAGAGAATCTTGGTGTTACCTATGGGGCTTCTCCAGTGAAGGCCTTTTGTATCTGCTAGATTAGCAAAATACAGTTTTGAGAGCTGACTGTCTTGGTTCATATGATTCTATGAGAGGGTACGTATGTATGCTGCAGTTAAGAGACCAACTAGTTTCCACAGTGCTAAGAATTCAGAGGCATTTCAGCATGTGTTTTGTTTTTATCTTCACAGATAAGCCTAGCATGCTTTGTACACTGCTGACTTGTTAAAACTACTGAACATGATTTGCTTCCATATTCCTATGGCTGGAAATACCTTCTGTAACAAATCAAAGCAACCCATTTTGTAGATTACAAATCTACCTTTCACTAGACTCCTTTACTTTTAATTATTTCATTCCTGGTCATTTGCATTTTGCCTCATTAAATGTTCCTTAGTGATTTTATCATCCTCTTTCTTTGTATTAAATGAAGAAAGAGAAATATCCAATATTACAGGAACAACAACTTGCTTTAGAAATAGACTGAAGTGTGCTATTACATGTAATTGTCTGTAAATTAATGTTGGCCTGATTTTCATATGCAATGATACTTTGTAATTATTTCTTAAAGAAGTCAGAAAGTGAAATGATAGAAAATTATTGATAAAACTGGACAAAAATTTCATTAATACAGTAATTTCATATAATAGGAAAAAGATCTAGGAGTATGTATGACCTCAGTAAGAAAACTCTCTTTTCCTGTTTGTCATGCTTCCAACTTTGCCTCTCAAAATAGACTTTCTTGTAACTAATGAAGGAGAAAAATGTGTGTCATTCTGGATGTCTATCAGTAGTCCTATGTACTCAGTGAGGGTACCTTTACCAGTGGGATCAGAATGTAGACTATGACAACACACAGCCTTTTTTCATTACAAATATATACCTATGATTTGAATGCCAACATATTTATTGTTTGTTTGTTTGTTTTTTAATTTAAAATTTCAGGTGAAACATGTTCTGTTCGCATGAATGAATGTCTAGACAAACCCTGTTGGAATGGAGGAACATGTGAAGAGGACATAAATGGCTTCAAATGCAATTGCCCATTTGGTAAGTATTATATTTGTTAATCAGATGATAGTTTGGAATAATGTGGGACTCCCACATTTGCTATCAAATGCTGTAAAGCCTTTTACAGTGAAAGCATTCTGCTTACATTTTGAAAGGTACAGAACTACATATAAAGACTAATAAAAATAATTTTTTTCTCTTTTTAAATTTGCCATAATTAATTCTTATAAATAGTAAGTTACATAGATTAAAAAGCACTTGTCATACTCAAACAGCCTGTTAACAAAATATGACAGAACTGAAGATTTTCAATTATTTAGTGCCTGTTTGTACAGACACCTTATAGCAACACGTTCTTTAAAAAAATACGGAGTTTAGGCAGCAAAATGTTCAAGTTGAGCAAACATACAAAATCATGGTTTTTGAAATGGTATTCTTCTGGCCACATTACTTATATCTAAAAGAACTGAACATTGCTCAAAAGTTTGCACGTTCTCAGTCTGGTTGCCTGAGCATGTGCTCTTCATGACATCTTAAGTATCCACAGTATTGCATAAGGCTGGAAGATATGGTAGAGGATATAAGGGACATCCAAGATGGATCAGGCCAGGTGGCCAGTGAAATCAGAACTGTGTAAAAAGACCTATCAAAAATAAGGGAGAAAGATATATAATGTTGAAGGTTTTGCTTTGCTAATGAAACATACACTGTTTAATTTGGGATTTTGCAGGTTATTGTATATTGACTAAGAAAATACAGAAATGGGCTAAAAATTCCTGACCCTAGAAATCCTTCAACCAGGATGACTAGCTTTCTCAATTTTTGTTAAATATTGTGTCCAAAGGAGCCTGGGGTAGAGATTTTGCAAGGGGTAAATATGGATGAAAAATTACTGAAAAATTCTAAAAAGGTTTTTGTTTTGACACGTGCATTTGTAATCTCACCATTACTATGGAAAATAAAATCAGAAAACTAATTTTATATGGTTATGGGCTAAGAAAGCTTATAGTAAAAGCATTTGAAAGATACTGATGGTTATCAGTGAAACCTGGAAATGTCAAAGTACTGAAATACAGGTTTCCAGCCATTCCTCTCAATCAGAACAACTGATTTTAAGAGGACTTTAATATACTTAATACTACACATCTTTAAATGCTTTAAGGGTGGTATCCTGCTGAGTTGGGAACTGAAGTTATATCTTCAAAGGTAAGGTGATGCTTTCAAGTTTGTTGCTTCACTGGGACAAATATAAGCATGTCAAGCGTTTCACTGAATAGGGGCTGTAGCAAAACATTAACACAAACATGATCTCCTTTGTTCTTATGACATTCTCACATATGATGCACTGCTTTGCCATCCAGTGTTTACTCTTGTTGGTGTTGCTAAAACTTTTACCTACAGTGAATTTTAAACAGAAGCATCCAGCACTTTCTTTCTCAGATCTGAGAGGAGATCTCTTTCACAAAACTGAATGCATGTTAGTGTTAGGAAAGAAAATTGTTGTGACATTGTCTTCATAGATTGTTTGTGCCTCTTTCTTGAAAGAAAAGTCAGTCTGTAATCTTTTCTTTATCCATTGAATTTTTATTATAATTCCCAGTGTGTGCCTTTCATCTGGAACAGTGAAGTTCATGTAATGGACACATATACTCTAGAAATGAGTTTCATTCTATTGATTCTATTAAAAAAGCCCTCATGATGAACTAGGAGTTATCTGTAGAAATGATCAATTATTTTTGAAAAGACTTAAGACCTGGTGTATTACAAATTGCAGCTCCATTATTAATATAATAGCAAACTGTATTAGGGAGAGAGAAAATTGCATAGTGATGTGCATACCTAACCATGAGCTGAAAAGAGGACAATTTTAATCCAAATGTGATATAGATTCCATTTGTTCCCTTGGGTAACCTAATTAATATGTCAGTTCATATTCTCCAGATGAAGGTGTAGATAAACAAATGTAACCATCTCACAAATAAATTGCGATAATTAAATAATGTCTGTAAATTGCCTGAAAACAGAAGTTGCTATGTTACTGTATATTTTTACTGTAATCTCAGTTCTAACAAGAGTATCACTTCAAAAGATAACAGCTAACTTGATCTAATCTTTAAAGGAAAAAATGATGATTTATACCTCCATACTTTCATTGACAACCAGTATCCTTCTGGAAAAAATAGGTTTTGCTTATCAAAGGAGCTACAGTTGCTGGCTTCTACCAAGTAAGTAACAGTAAATAAGAAACAAAAATATCGAATAACTCACATTTATTCAATAACAATAGACAAGGGAGCACAAAGAATTTGGATATGCCCTTATGATCAAGTTATTGTAAATGAAAATACTTGTATCTGCAACTGTCTGTCTGACTATACCACCCATAGCTTGTTTTTCACTGCCTGTTTTACTTTGGAATACATTTTTATTCACTAGGCGTGTGGATGGTTTCTTTGCACTTTTCTGCTTTGCCTGCTGTTCTCTAAAATAGTATCTGTACCTTATTTTTAGATTCATGATAATGCCTTCCCAAATTTACCCTTTCAATATTTTCAAGTATCCTCCAAATAATGAACATGAAGATTTTTCCTCTATCTTCAGTGCTAGTTCTATTTCTAATTTTATTGAAATTATTATTTTAAGAGGAATCATAACTCTATTTTGCTAGACAGAGCTTAAGATAACTTTATTGGCCAAAAAATATGTCTGCGTCGCTCCCATGTAAGAAACAAGCATTACTATTTTTCAACTTTCACTAAAAAATTTAGGAGCGATCACAGTTAGGAGTTACATACATAAAAATTCAGTGAATATGTTTTCTCCAAATTATGCCATAAAAATATTGTCATTTATTTGAGTGTATGAGCTCATAAGTTCTCTTGATGTACAATTTAGAAGGAAAAGAATTAATTTCTTTTTAGTTTTCCTGTCAGAAATATGCAATGCTAAGCTAAGCTAGATCTAGAAGGAGTCCTGAAGAGTTTTGCATTAGCAATAGGTGAACACGAATGACTTAACAGTGAAGAGATGCTGTATAATAGTAAACATAGAGTAAACCTGTATGTTTTGAAAGGAAAAGTGGGTTTTATCTTCTTTTATTTTATAGAGTTTCTTTATGCCAAGTGGATGTAATAATAAAGGTACATATATACTTTTTTTCAAAAGGTCATCAGGTTGCATATGATATTTTCTGTCGCATTTGGAAATGCATACCTGCCCCAATGAGAATGTGAATATGATGGTTGTAAGGCTGGATTCTTCACAACACTGTGTGCTGTAGCCATTTGGTGGATCTGAAGACAGCAAGCTGATTAGCCTTATTAATAAGCTAGGTTCATTAACCCAACAAGAAAGTTATGGTAATACTTACACTGCTTCTGATACTAAGTAGGACCTTTCAGTTATTGTGTCTTTATAAACTACTGTATTTAAGAAGTGCAGAGCTACTAACACATTGTCATCGGGGGGAGTTAAAAGAGTTCAGTTGTCAGATAAGATTTTTTGACTGATCAGACTGTTTTTGATTGAGCTTTTTAGTCTTCCATTTCTATTTTATTTGAGCAAGAGTTTGAAGTTAGAAATACATGTAGAATGAGCAACAGGACCTATGCTTTACCAGGGCAATCGTCCAACAGACCAAAATGTAGTTTCCCATATTTATTTCTATATGAACTTTCCAAAACAGTCTCTATTTTTTGAAATTGTCATAAATTTAAGTGGGAAAATCTCAGTATTTTCTCCACTGGAAATTCTGAAATGGTTAGATTTTTTTGCATCCTCAATAGTCACTGTATTAATACAATCCAAGATACATTTTGCAGTTCTGTAATTAGGATATAAGAAATATTGAACTCATGCTTTTAGATGCAGTCAAAAAGAGAATTTTCTTACAATACTGATGTTCTTCAATGTATTAACTATATTTTCATTATATTTCAAAAGACAGAAGTATTTGAATTTTGGATAGCACCTTCCCTTTTCCATAAGAGTAGAGAGATTTTCTCCTTTTTTTTTTTGAGAAAATATTTTTTTAAATGCTTTAAAATAGATGCATTAAAGTTTTTGCCAAGTATGTAAAATATATTTCCTATTTTTTTAATGATTAATGATACTGCTATCTTATTTTTTGATTACTTTAAAAAAGATTATTGAAAAATATTATTTGCATAGGTCATGAAAATATGAGTTCTTCATGGCATGCAAAATTTCAAGCATTTTATTTATTTCATTCAATACTAAATAAAGAATAATTTAATAGGAAACTTCAATAGGAACCTTCCAAAATAAAATCTAAATGTGGGAATGTTTGTGTTATAAATGATCATTGAAAAGATAGTGAATAATGCCGGAATGATTTTTATTTATCTAAACAAAAATAGTGACTCTTCTTAATAACATTAGAATAATGAGATACACATCAAAACAGTTAAGCATAGACATGGAAATTAATTTATCAGATAAAAATATTTAAGTAAATAAGATACATCAACAGATTTAAAGCATTAAAATAATGAATAATTTAAAATTGTTGAGACATGCTTTCTATTTTTACAGATCCAATTCTGCCCTCTGTATGGCAAAAATTTCCTGCTACTGAAATTTGAAGATTTTGCTATTCTTTCTGAATTCTTTACTAATTCAATTCATATCTCATATGTACAGAAAACACTGTCTCTATAATATTGGTAGTTGTGCCTTCTCAACTTGAATGCCAGAAAAGCTGATTACCTATGAAAACTCAGAAGAAATTCATAAAAGTTTCCAAAATACAAATATTTTAAAGGAAGGATGTGTACAAATTCATCCTCACTCTGTTAATGTAAGAAATGATAATTAAGTGCAAAGTAAAAGTAAAATTAGCACAGCAGTCTTCAGATCTCTTCTGGCTCAACTGCTCAAGTGAAATCAGGAGAACTTGCAAGTCTGCACATGTGAATGTGTGTTTGCTATTTATGATGCCTAAACAAGCATTACTAATTTGAAAATTTTAGTAAGGAATGAATAGTGTCCATTAGGTGAATCCCTTTCATTGTTTGCCACTCAGCATCCTAGAAATACATTCACTATATTCTTAAAAGTACCTTGCAGGGACATAAGAAGAGCTTTAAAAGTGAAGAAAAGATATTTTGAAACAAAATATGCTTTTTTTTTTGCAAATATATGTGTATTTCTCTATCTTCAGAATGTGTTTGGGGGTAAAATAATGCAAAATTAAAAAAAAAAAAAAAAAGCTCATGGCATAGAGGTTTCTTATCCAAGATCTTACATACTTACATAAATATTTACGTATTCATATAATGATATTTACAGAATTATAGAATCACAAAACCATCCAGGCTGAAAGAGATCTT
>JAWWLZ010000118.1:89347376-89373916 GCA_035041345.1 Poliocrania exsul
ATAAATATTTACGTATTCATATAATGATATTTACAGAATTATAGAATCACAAAACCATCCAGGCTGAAAGAGATCTTTAAGATTATTTAGTCCAATTGTCAACCTCATCCCTAAAACATATCTGTAAGTGCCACATCCACCTGCCTCTTGAACACTTCCAGAGATGGTGACTCCACCATCTCCATGGGCAACTTACTGCAGTGCCAAACCACTCTTCCAGTGATTTCCCCCCACCCTTCCCTAATATCTAGTCCTTTCACTTGAGACATGGCAGAAGAGTGATCCCCACCTCACTACAACCTGCTTTTAGGTTGCTGTAGAGAGCAATTAGATCCCACCTAAGCCTCTTCAAGGAGGCCTGACTTTATGAGAATTCAATACTGAGTAATGGGGAAGTGCATAAGAACTTGAATCTTACTTCTGGAAAACATTACATTTAGAAAGAGTCTGCTGTATTCCTTTTTCATCCACCTTTCCAGAGTCAGAAGTGCAAAGTACTTGGTAGGATTAAATATTACAGCAAACTTATTTTTCATTCCAGAAAGAACACTCACATTTTAGAAACTAAGAGAACACCAATGAAGAAATCCTTCATCTACAAAAGCTGAAAAGAAGGAGAGCCTGAGGGCTAAAACAATGAAAATTGTTATCTGCTAGTATTTTTACACACTATATTTAATGCCACAAGTTACCCAAGCTGCTGATATAAGCTGCAGAAAGTTTTGAGCTGAGATCCCTGATCACTGGCTTCAGCATATCTAAATCTGAACTCTAGCCTTCACCAGGACCATTGGTGCTGCTTTAGGTGTGCCCTCTCTCTCTAGACAGCTACCCAGATCTATCCAAAATGTTTCACCATCCTACACAGTCTGTTAAAGCAACAAAAAAGACTTAAATTATTGTTTCAATTTTCAAACTTACATATAGACTTACTTCATCCTTGAGTAGCATGATCACCTTTCCTGTAAAGAAACCAGAACTCTATGTATTTAGCAAGTCAAAAATATACACATTTAAGTCCATATGCTAATTTTAACATACACCTTATGCTTTATTATTTTCAGGTAGTTTAATGTCTTATCATGTGGCCAATTTTAATACTCAAACTGTTAGTTTTATATGACAAATCTTCATCAGCTTTAAAAATAATTAATTAAATTCTCTATAGTAGAGTCAAGTTATTACTTAGAAATTATTTCAGTACTCCATCCTGCTGTTGATAAGATATTGTCACTAAACAGGATGAAATGAGATCATTTAATCCTGCAGATCATTAATTAACATAAATGTGTCACAGCATTGATGGAAATATGGCACAAAAATAGGTAACTAGGAAAAATTCTTTCCTTTTAGGCAATTTGGTTTTTTGTTGTTGTTTTTGTTTTGGTTTGGTTTGGTTTGATTTGGTTTTTTGCTTTTTTTCTTTTTTTGGGCATTTGGTTTTAGGGTTTTTTTGATTTCCCTGTATTATAGTCTAATTTTGCTAACATAATGTAAGATGCTTATCCATCAAAAAGTATAAAAAGGTATATGCTACTTTTAAATAATTGACTCTTCTGGGTCCACTTTTTTTGGATTTTTGTGATAAGTAAAATGATTTTTTTGCATCTCAAGATAAGAAAGAATAATAGACAAATGGATCAAATAGAAGCGGACAGTGAGTTTAGATATTGTATGAAATAATTACATAGCTCCTTTTCTCTCTGTGTAAGATGTGTGGCTTTCAGGTGAACGCTGTAACCATCTTTTGAAAGTGTTTAACAGGAGTAATATTATAACTTCGGCGACCATTTACTGCTATGTTCTGATGACCTCATACAGGAGATTTTAGTAGCATTATTTTTGAACTTTAGCATTTTACATAGTGGTATTTCCATTTAACTGATGAACAGTGTTGGTTGATTATGGTGTATGATCATCAACAGTGAACTTTTTCAAGGTTTGGTTTTTTTTAATAATTAAAAGACTGCATCCTTTTATATGTCTTTCTTTTCTGGGACATAAAACATGCCATTTGAACACCATTTGTCTATCTATATAACTTTATTATATAGGTATACATTTCTGAAAGGTGTATATTTCTCTATCTATGCCTTTCTAAAAGAGTACCTCTGAAAAAGTGATCTCTACTTTCCAGTCAATACATGGGCCATTGTGGACAGACTGGACAACATTGTCACTGTGTGATGAGCATCTTCAGACACAGAAGTTTCTTGTGCACAGGCAAATTTCAAGTCTTCATGGAGAAAGGGTCATGATGGTGGAATTTATTGTGAGACACATGCTGAAAGAGCTAACCAAATAGCTGAGCCCCTGGTTGTGTTTCAGATATGTAGGATAGTGTGGTTTAGAGGATTTGGTTGTGAGAAGTGTACTGCTGAGGGAGAAGTGCCTTGGGGAAAATAAAGTTCAGAAAAGGTAAAACACTACAGAGAAGTGTGGAGAGAGAGCAGTGCGGGGAAAAAAAAAGAGAGAAACTGCTCTGCAGTCACCAAAGTCAGTGAAGAAGGAGGGGGAGAATATGCTACCAGCATCAGAGCAAAAATTCCTCTGCAGCTGTGAAGAAGACCATCGTAAGGCAGGCTGTCCCCCTGGAGCCAATGAGGGTCCATGGTGGAGCAGATTTCCACCTGCAGCCCCTTGAGGACCCCCTGCCAGAGCAGCTGTATGTGCCCTGGAGGATAGGGCTGGAGGAAATTGCAGACTATAGAAAGCCCATGCTGGAGCAGGCTTCTGTAGAATCTGCAGCTTGTGGGGAGGAAGCCCATGGAGGAGCAGTCTTTCTGTGAAGGACTGCAGCCCTGGAGATGTCCCATGCTGGAACAAATTTATCCTGAAGGACTGAAGAATGTGGGAAAGGCCCACATTGGATTAGTGGAAGTGTAAGAGGTAGAGGGGAGCTGTTATGGTCTGACTTCAATCCCTCATTCCCCTTTTTCCAGTGCCATGTGGTGGGAGGTTGTAGACAAGCCAGTAATAAAAGAGTGAAACTGAGACTGGAAAAAAGAAAGTCAAGAGAGGTCAGGTGGAAAATATTTTAGGTTTTGCTTTGTTTCTTATTGTACCTACTCTACTTTTAATTAGCAATAAATTAAATTTATTTTCTCCAAGTTGAGTTTGTTTTTCCCATGATTCCCACCAGAAAGTGATCTCACAGTCTTTATCTCAAACAATGAGGTTTTTTGTCTTTATTTTCTCCCCCCATCTTGCTGAGGAGACGGAGTAAGAAAGCAGCTAGCTGGGTGGAGGTCTGGAAGCCATACAAGGTGAACCCACCACACATCCACAAGCCAGTGTTGTGAATCAGCAGATTTAAAAAAAACAAAAGCAAAAATAGCAGTCTTTATTATTGTAACCTACCCAAGTCTCTCTTCTACCAAAGGAGTCTTGACGTTTGTAGCAAGAAAGTTTTCTATTAATAAAATTCAGGTTATTCATTGGTACAATTAATGTGATGAATTTTTATAACATTCTTGAAATATGGGGAAAACACCATAAGCTCTATAAGCAGGGTGGAAAAGTCCTAATCAAACCTGCTCAGTACTGTGATAGAGGCAAGTGTTGCACCTATAGCAACTATGCCTGGAAGATGGCACTGAAAAAGCAAAGAATCCCAAGGAGTCTAAAACCTGAGTTCCAACATAGCAGGAATTCTTGCATTTTTAAATCTTACCATCTGGTAAGATTTTTTTCATCAATTTTATTGGAAGAAACTCCAACCTCTTTTTTTGGAGCAGAGAAGACCTCCAGTCAGAACTAAAAATACTGAGGAAAACATGATAGGCACTGTCTCTTGCCATCGTTCACCGTCCTCATGTGATCTTTCTCAATAGAAACACAGGGAACGATCTGTATTGATTAATTTGTATTCTAAATTCGGTGTAATAAAAGAGCAACATAATGTCGTTTTCATCAATGGAACCAATAGCAGAGGAAATTTCACTGATGATATATATGCAGCTAGTATATAATACTAGATTTAATATGTGATACTGGAGTTAACATGGTGTTGGCTCAATATAGTGAATGTAATTCTTCTTATGGTCTATCAAGAAAACTGAAAGACAACTAATGAGAAAGCCCTGAAGGACATTATTTGAACCTGTGTTATGCTCCAAGATATGTTAAGATTAATATGTCCACAAAACATTTTATCTATCAGTAAATCAGAATTTTTAGGAGGGAAAAAAAGTATCCATGGAGAGTGTGAGATCTGCTCTTGTTCCAAGAAATAACATGTACATTTTCAAAACCCATGGATTCATTGCCTGTGTATTTTACTGTCTTTAGTTTTTTTGTATATTCTTTTTCTTTCATGTGGCTCAGTCTTCAGATCATTTTTATTAGTCCCTAGTGGCTTTTTTTCATTTTGGCTATTTGTATTGCTCATTGAAACACAATTTTTTAAATTATTTTTATAATGCTTGCTTCTGTTTGTTTTCTGAAGATGTGCCTCTTTTGCCCCTTCCACTTTTCTCCTTTTGGTGTTTGACTTTTTTTTTTTCCTCTATGAAACTCTTATTTGTTGCAGTTATGTTTATATAGACTAATTAAATTTCTCTTTCTTGCAGGCAGGCTAGTTAGCAAGAATTTTTCTTTGTCATTGAGTACTTGTGTTTCTTTTATGATTACATGGAACTTATTTATTTTTACATTTTGAGCTTTGTTTTTTATTACTTTTGTAGATGAGCTCTGTTTGTTGATCTTTTCAGCTGACCTCTTTTATTCATGTAGAATTAATCATTTCAGATTTGGGGAAACTGTTTTTACAGATTTTCTTCCTTTAGTTCACTCTAGGTAAAACATTGTGTAGAGTATCATGACAGACTTTTATGGAGGGAGTAACTCACTCTTTTACTCACCATTTTCTTTTAGTCTTTCTGCTAGATGAGAATAGGAGTAAAATGTAAGTTTTCACTGTTGTATGTTTCAGTGTAGATGAATATGCCATTGGTCTTTTCTTCACATATGAAGAGTTCTTAACATACCACCTTGTTTTGAGAAAAATAAAATCATTAATAACTTCAGAAGGATTAACTTTTTAAAATAACATAACATTAAGTAGCATCTGAAAAAAATTGTGGCAGCAAAAAGATTTCTAATCCAGCTGTTTCCATGACAACCTCCCTTTTTGGATTAAAAAAAACATTTCTGCATTACTTTTACACTACTCATCACTTTTATTGTATTTTATTTCAATAGATATACATTTTTAATTATATAAAAAGTCAGATGAAACACATGACATAAAGTAATTTTCTATTTGTATTGTAATAATATCCATGATACCTGATTTATATTAGGGAAAATTATATAACATGCCTTATGTAAGTGTTTTTATTTTATGGTAGCACCAGCATTATTATGATTCAGAGAGTTCAGTAAGTTTTGCTTTATTTCTTTTAAGGCCAATTATCATTGTTGCAAACAAAATAGGAAATGGTTGGGAATATTAAATATTGATTTCCCTATTTTGTAGTTCTAGAGACAATATTGATACAGTTGAGATGAACGTTTTGCTAGATAGAGGTACCAGTCTCATATACCAGAGCTTAAACTGAGAGAGCTTACAGTCAGAAAATGAAGTTTTAAACAGCTGAAGATAGATGAGATGAGATGAACCCCAGCTGAAATGATTTTCTCTGTGACTAGAGACATTGCAGTAAAAGCGAAAAGATGTCTCCTTAGTATTATTCTGATACAATTCTTTCATCTTTACAACTGAATTTTGGAGATTTTTTTTTTTAATTCACAGAGTTTTCTGTTATTCTCACTATGCCTTTAAGGTTCAAAAAGGGCTTAAGCTGCTTTAATAAAGTACAATGATTTGCTTTAATCTACTGTCTAGATCTGAAAAGGACAAGTAAAAAATTTGTATATATTATATCTAAGTTTGTATCATCAGAAAAAATAACATGAGGGATGTGTAGCAGAATGATAAGGGCAGAATTGCAGTTTGTATAAACAGTGAAAATAAGCTTTAATAAGCCACCAATAAAAAGTTCAATAAAATAAAAACTCGGAAATGCTACCACATAGTTTTATTAAGTTCAGCATAACTGACAGTCCTTTTTAAAAAATAACTCAAGATCAAAATGATGAAGCTACTGCCTGAATTGTTGAAGTATACTGACAGTGTTTGAGGCAAACTGCACACTACCTGTATATGCTGTGTCCCACAACTGAAAATATAAATTAAAAGTAATTAATAACATAGTTTTTCTGCAGCTGAATTATAGTCTAGGATGCCCACACTATTCATCAGTTGTTGCATCCAACTTCAGTAGGCAGTCCTAAAGTCAGGTATTCAGTACAAACACAACCAGAAAGTTCTGAGACCAGATTCACACAGTTCAGTTTAATGACAGTACATCAATTCTGATGTAATTAGCAATAACATAAAGGCCATCAGTGATCAATTTGGCACATCTGTTTCTTAAGAAAAGAGCATCTGCACAACTCACAGAGGTTTACTACAGCATACCAAAGCTAGTGGCAGCTTTACCCGTGATTCTAGTTATGGTCAAATTTAATGATGATCTACACAATTAAATTGGGATGCCTTTGCATGGTTAATTGATTCTTCAACAAAACATTTTCGTTTTCTTAATTTTAGAATGCTAAATCATTTACTCTTCTCTGTGTCTTTTCTTAAATAGCCTGTACGTCTTAGACAACCTGTTCATCTATGCACCATGTACCTGAGTATGTTTTTCTTTGGTGAAGATATTTTTAAAAACATACTATCTTTGCAGAATCATAGAATTGTTTGGATTGGAAGGGACTGAAAAGATCATCTAGTTCCAGCACTCCTGCAGAGACACCTTCCACTGACTCAGGTTTTCAGTGCAACCTGGCCTTGAACACTTCCCGGGATGGGATGTCCACATCATCTCTGGACAACCTGTTCCAGTACCTCACTCTCCTTACAGTAAAGAATTCCTAGTATTGAAATTAAACCTACCCTCTTTCAATTTGAATCCATTTCCCCTGGTCTTATCACTAGATACACTTGTAAAAAGTCCCCCTCCAGCTTCCTTATAGATACCCTTCAGACACTGAAGGTCTCCCCAAAGCATTTTCTTTTCCAGGCTGAACAGCCCCTACACACTCATCCTGTCTTCACAGGAGAGGTGCTCCAGCCCTCTGTCTAACTTAGTGGCCCTCTGGACTTGTTCCAACAGGCCCATGTCCTTATGTTGAGAGCCTCAGGCCTGGACACAGTACTCCAGATGGGGTCTCATGAGAGTAGAGTAGGGTGGGAGAATCACCTCCCTTGACCTGCTGGCCACACTTCCTATGATGCAGTCCAGGATATGGTTGGCTTTCTCAGCTGCAAGTACACATTGCAAGCCCAAATGTTGAGCTTCTTGTCAACCAACATCTGCAAGTCCTTCTCTGTAAGGCTTCTTACAAACCATTCTCCATCCATCTTGTATTTGTGTTTGGGATTGCCCTGACTCAGGGGCAGGATCTTGCATTTGGCATTTTTGAACTTCATAAGGTTTGCACAGACCAACCTCATGGTCCCCCTGGATGGCATCCCTTAACTCCAGCATGTCAACAGCACTACATGGATTGATGTTATCAGCAAAGTTGCTGAGGGTGCAGTAAATCCCATTGTCACACTGCTAACAAAGATATTAAACAATGCTGGTCCCAATACTGACCCCTGACAAATGCCGCTTATCACTGGTCTCAAAATGGACACTGAGCCATTGACTGTATCTTACTGACAGTTTTGTTAAATGAGTTCAAATTTATAAATGTTCTTGGGCACATTTGTAGTTTCAGTTTAGGCTTTAGATTTCTTATGATGCCTAAAAATTCATGTTACATATCAATGATAAAACTGAATTTCTATGAACACAAAATTCACTTTTAAATATACATATAACCTCTCTCTGATTGTTATTAATACATATTTATGATTGTTCATATACAAAATTGCTTACAAAATTTTATCTGATTTAACAAAAAAACCCCAGCAAATAGGTGCATGAAAAAGATCTGTTTGTACTTACTCAGGGAAACATTTAAATAGAAAGTAGACTGACTTTTATTTTTCCTATAGATGATGAATCTTTATCATCAAGCAGCTTTATGTTTCTTTCACTAAATTCCACATAAACTTATTTACTTGACCTACACGTAGTTTTCTTCTGTCTTCCTTAATATTGTCTTAATTGAATGAAAAATATGTTTTGTTTTCCTGAATGTGGATGATAAACCATACTGCATTTCATGGGAATATATCATCACTCTTCATTGTTTCTATGCCTTCTTTTATTACTTTGCTTATACTCCTCTACAACAGTACAGCTTTGTTTGCCACCTGTTTTTTACTTCTTTGCTGTTTATGAATTGAAATTGGTAATAGGAAAAGATACTCAGCCTCGCAGATAAAATATATCCTTGCAGACCAACTTTGAGTGACAAATTTATCATTGACAAGCACTGTGACTTGACAAAAAATTAATCCATTGTGGTTAACACTGCAGAAGACATGTTTGACCTTCTAGTCTGCCATCATAATCAGGCATGGTTATTCTCTCCAGTCTATTTTGGAAAGACTGTGGTTGGCTATCTTGTTATTCTTTCTACTTACCAGGCAGGAATCCAGTGCACAACCCATCTGCAAGTAGTCCCTGAGAGAATTCAGCAGCCTTCTTTCTTAAGCTTGTAACTCAGACTGTGCCAGCTGTGTCAGCTGGACTTTCAGAAAATAAAAAGCATGCTTTGACAGCTGGATGGGGAGTCTGTACACCAACCAGGAGAGAAACAGAGCACAGTACAGATTGCACAGAATTCCAAGAGAATTATTCAGCTTTGCTAACTGGGACTTAGTTAAAATGTGCTGTTCTTTGAACTTCTTGGTCAAATTCAAGTTTCTTTTTTCAAGCAAGTTCATTTAACTCCCATCTCATGGAATTAACTTCCTTGTAATCCAAAACAAAGCTTTACCTTTTTTTTTTTCTTTTGATTTTGTCTGTGATGGAGTTAATGTTCCTCATAACACCTCATATTTTGCAGTGTTTTGGATTTGTGACCAAATCAGTGTTGATATTGTACCAGTGTTTCTTGTTAAGTGGTGCTTGCACAGCAACAAGGCCTTTTCTGTGTTTCCCACTGCCCTCCTGACAAGTAGGCTGGGGATGCACAAGTAGTTGGGAGAGGCCACAACTTCCCCTGGGTCAGCTGAGCCCAGATGACCAAAGGGATGCCCCATACCATATGGTGTCATATAAAACTGAGGGAAGAAGGAAGTGGATGACATTTGTCTTCCCAAGTCACTGTTAGGCATGATGGAGCTAGCTCCTTCTTCAAAAACATCCTAATCATTTGTCATTGCATACTTAGTTATATTAGTCTGCCACTTTCATTTGTCAGGTTTTGGCAAAAGCTGTTCCTGTATTTTAAAAATTCTTCTTTCTTTAGAAAGGCATATTTAGTTTTCATGAGAAATTGTCTTTGGCTCATATGTGGCTCAATAAAAAAATCAATCTAAACCAAAATTTTCTTATTCCTACCTCCCCTTCAAGTCTAGATCAAAACATTGTTAGCTACTGCAGGCAAAGGATTATGGATGTGACTTGATAACGGAGGCAGACGTTTATTCCTTCGTGCTGGAACCTTCACCAAAAATGTACTCATCCAGCTCTTTTGAGCTAGTTCTGCAATTTCAAGGTCTAGTTTAAGCACGAGAAGAAAGATGCTTGCCAGCTGCTGGTTTGACTCTTTTACCTGACATAGACAAAGATTCAGTATATAGATTCTCTATATTGAAAACACACCTTAAAATCTTCAATAAAAAGAAAACTTTTAGGACTCAGAGATATGCTGACTAGCAAATGAGAGTCTACCAAATGAGGTTTCACAATCCAGAAATGCCACAGATGAAAAACTAGGAAAACTAGATCAGCTGTCTGATGTAAAGCTGTGCTGTAAATATTAATGGCTAGTAACACCAATCCTATTCTTAGCTGTTAATTATTCAACATTTGTTCTTCTCCCTCATATCTGTGAGTTACCTTTTTGTATTTGTTTTTGTTAAGAACACATGTTGGAAAGGTGTATTTTTGAAATAGCTTTCACTTGTCACTCTTTTTGCTTGGGAAAGATAGTATGCTTGTGTTTGTTTTGGACAAACCAACAGAGGAACAGAACTCTAAATAAGTTACTCTACTTTTGTTCTAACCTCTCGACACTCGCTCCAATAATAAAAGGACAATACAAAGAGTTTAAGTAAAAAATAACAGGAAATAGCAGTAACTAGAAAGATACAAAGAAAAACAGTTTAAGCCAACAAAGACAGAAATTGTTTTCTAGTCCCCTTACCCCTAGGATGAAAAAAGACAAAAGGGTGGCTGCCATGGGGTTTCCCTAGGCAAAGATAAAATTGCTGAGAAGCCCCAGCTTGAGCGGTGAAAGCAGCAGCTTTGGCAACAATAAAAAACCCCGGCAGCATCTGGAACTTATGGGGGCTTTGCTGGCAAGGTCTCTCAGTGCAGTCCAGGCAGTGGCAGCACTGGCAGCAGCTTCTACCTGTGGAATTCTCTACTGTGGTAGAAAAGGAGAGCTAATGGCAAAGCTTTTCAGTTGTTAGAAGTATCAGGACTCAAACTTTAATGGAATAAATAGAAATAGCACATTTAGACTTGTGACTTTTTTTGAACTTGAAATTAGTCACTGAATTTAATGGGCTTTTACATGCAAAAAGCTTCACTACACGAAGTTTACTTCATAAAGATCATTGTCACATAAAGTTTATTTGATAAAGATATCAGGATAAATATAATACACATTTTAAATGCTTATGATTTTATTTCTTAGTCTGTGTTTTCTAATTTAAATTATTTGACAAATTTATAACAGGGACAGAACTTTTTAACAAATTAAAAAGAATAGACTTTTGTATACATTTCTGCATATGAAATATCTAGCTTTAGAAGGAGAAATTAATAATCAAGTCTTTCAAGAAATAATAAGAATTGATATTTCATAAAAGCTTTACTAGAATGTAGAGAAAAAATATAATAATCTTACATTTCAGGAAGATTTATACCTATTACAAAAGATAGCTATCATGAATTTAGTTGAATACACTGGTTATCTTGTTTCCTTTTATAAAGGCAGATGGTTTTGAAAACATCTAAAGGAATATCAGCAAATAGTGTGAATATCTATAATGTTGCTGTCATTTCTGAAAGTGTATTGATCATATAATTGCATTTGCTACCTGTGCGTGTGATTAATTAAATAATTATTTATTCTACTTAATGAAATCCACAGAAATAATTACTTACACTAAATGTCTTCTAATTATTCATTTTCTACAAAAGAATTAATGTATTTCAAATCATCAAAAGAACAGTCATTACCAACCAAACTTGATTACTCAGTTAAATGCACGTGAGATGCCTCCAAAAGAGCAATCTTAAAAGCAGTGGAAGGAATAAGACTGAGTTAATCAGGTTTCTTGAGGAAGTATCTATTGTCAAGTTGAAACTGGTATTTAGAGCTTTCATTCTTTACATATAAAATAATATGTAGTTTAGTTGATTTTCAAATTAATATGACAGATGTCAGAAAGGTCCTATCAGCTTTTCACTGCTATACTTTGAGACACTTGAAGCCTATTTAAAAGGCTGCTTTTCGCAAAATATTGCTCCAAAAGGATAGTCTGTGGAAAATAATGAAGACTAGCATTACTCTGCAATGTACACTTCCCTTCTCCTTCCTGCCACTGTCTTCCCCAAAATGCCACAGTTTCTAGTAATATTAAAGGGAGATTTCTTGCTGGAAAATACCAAGTAACACAGGAGCGCTGATAAGTTTTCAGATTTTATTTTTTTTTTTTTTTTTTTTTGTATTATAGGTAACTGGTTTTATAGCAGTATTTATATGAGAAAAAATGCAGTGACAGTGTTTATCAACTGGATGTAGCTACAGAAGTGGGATCTTACCAGAAAGGTCTCAGGAAGACAAGGTTAAATCTTGATTCTGATGACTCAATATGGACTTTTCTGATTATTTACAGTGAATCATGCATTTTTCAAGGTGAATATAGCTTTGAAAAAGAGTATAGTTTATGAACTAGCTTTGGAATCACTGGAAAAATAACAGAATGCTTAAGTGTTGCCTTGGCCATCAGACTGCATTCAGTTCATCTGTGTTTCATTGTGAGGAAAAAGAGAAAACATCTTAATAGAAAAAAATGGTTTTGGAAGAAAAATGCCTTTTAGCCAAAACTAAAACAAACAAACAAGCAAACCAAA
Organism: Poliocrania exsul; assembly: GCA_035041345.1. Taxonomy (NCBI): domain Eukaryota; kingdom Metazoa; phylum Chordata; class Aves; order Passeriformes; family Thamnophilidae; genus Poliocrania; species Poliocrania exsul. The sequence continues at coordinate 89,359,655 of JAWWLZ010000118.1, forward strand.
AAAGGAAGTGTTGCCATGGTGCTTCATTTTCTTTCTTTCATAACCTACAACCTCTGTTTGTATTTTTATGATAAATTGTAATATTTTGACAGATGTATTTTGCATATTCTGAGTCTCATAGATACATCTTGGAATCTGAAGTCAAGTTGTCTCAGCAATTTAGCCTGTTTTTCTAAAATGACGGAATGTTAAAATTTAAATGCTGACAAAATGACAGAAATAAGTGGTAACCATGTATTGTCAAAAGGTCAGCAAGCAATTGGCTGGATAAAAAGTACAGAACAATTGAGAGATCTGGGAAAAGTGAAGAGAATATGAATGATACCTGTAAAGGCTGGGGTATGGAGCTGACTGAAGTGATGTTAAGCTAGCTCTGTAGATAGCAGAGCTGAATCAGAGAATGGATAGCACTGTGCACAGCTGTCAGCAGATAGATGTGGCATAGGTAAAGAATGCTAACACTGAAGGAAAATTCAGCTGGAAAAGGTACCAGACACAGGAAACCAATAAAATAGCTTTCCTTCTCAAGAGGAGGAAAAATCAAGAGAAGAAATATGATCATGTGACAATCTCTGCCAAAATTTCAGATGCACAGAGTTTTGAAAGTACAGAGAATAGCAGTTTGTCACATGCATTGTCTTCCTAGCCACTTACAGATGTGACAGCTAGGTGAGAGTTTTTATGTCAATCAGTCTAATACATCTAATTGGATTCCTTTTCTTGAGGTCCTTTTCCCCTCTCTGCCAGTAATCTCCTCGTTAAGTTAAAAGTTTAAACCTTTTTTTTCTCAAGTAGGAAATTGCTGCCATCTAAAAACATCTGAAAATCCTTTTTTAGAACATCTCTAGATACACACAATATTTTGGGTCCCATAACTAGCTCTATACATCACTCGAGTTTCTACCACCCTTTTCCTTCATATTGGTTTTTTAAATTTTTATTCTTTATTTTTATGCAAAATAGTAGTAAAAGTTAATTGCAAAATATTTTTATAAAAAAAATAAAAGACTGTGAGGCAGATAATGTTGTCTTGCTAGTGTTGCTCTGCATTAAGGGCAATGTAGCAGGCCTGGTGAGTAAGTACACCAAGCAGATACAAGTCAAAAGTTTCTGTATATTGAAAGGAAAGATAAGTCACCTTATAACATTTGAAATCAGTTAAATCCTATATATTTTGCAACTTGCAGACAGAACTGTTTCTATTACTGTAGTCTTGTTGTTCGAGAACACTCTTTCTGATTTCCTCTGAATGAACTGTTTTGTCAGTCAGTCTGATACATATACTGGAGATTAGCTCTTTTTGTCTATATGGCAGACAGAAAAGTCTGAATATAAAAGCTTAATTGTCATAAAAGTGATTATGCTTCCTATCTACATCAATATATATCAATTAGAGAAACTTCTTTTGATAAATGTATCTAATAAACAAACAAACATATTTATAAGGAGTCATTGGTGCATGCTCTATGCAAAAATAAAATACCTGAAAATAGAAATACAATGAGGAAACCATGAAACTCCCCCAAAATGTTTCAATTTTGGGTTGTATAAATTGGTGCTCAAATTTATTAAGATCAGTTTACAATAAATGTATTTCCAATCTCCTTTATAATGTCCTGCACATTAACAGATGAATCAAGCTGTTAACTAGCCAGGATGAAAAAGTTAAAGTAACCTAGTGCGCCAGTACTTCCTCACAATTGGGTGCTACATACACTTTTGAAAGGACAGTTCATGTATTCTAAATGCTAAGGCCATTAATCAAAGTGGATTTTATGCTATTAGTGAATTTTGTTCTTTTAGCAGAATTTCAATGATTCACAGTGTGTAATTGCCACCATGTTTAGCAGTCCATCTTTCATTAACATTATTAAGATATTAACATTCACAGAATTCAACTGCTCTTTGAATTGGTTGCCTGACACATAGATAGGGACTGTAAGATCAATACTCTGACCCTTAATTATTTAAATTATTAAAATTAAAGATCTGAGGACATATGCATCAGAATAAAGAGCTAAATTGCCAAGGAGGATGCAGGCTTGGACATGGAGTGACTGATATATGAGTGTTCTAAAATATAATAACATTCTACAGTACCATGCAAAACATTTTTTTAACTAAGTGAATTCTCTCTTTGCAATTTTTTTTTTGAGTTTACAGTAACTTTATTGTTTAATTCGAACTAAACAGTGATCACAGTAGTCAGCCATATTTGGAAAGGAAAGTTAAAGCCTTGATTTCTGTCTCAGAAATTGAGGGTTAACATCACAGGGCAAGAAACTTCTGTAGAGTTCCAGTAATTCTCAGATACATGAAAGAAATTGAGGTACCAGGGTAAGACTAAATTACTTTCCCACTACAGTGACAGTGGAGAACTGTAATTTAGAGTTTAAAAAAAAATAAAAAATAAGAAGTCATATAGTCTATATGATTATATGGTGTTTTGAAAGAATCATTGAGGCCACTTCCTGCATTTAATTATATTTGTTATCCGCACAGACTGGGAACCACAGCCTTTCACCATGCTGGAAGCATCACTGTTGTTTGTAGACAAACTGACTGCTGAGCAGTATGGTTTTGCATTCTTATGTGGCAGATTCCTTGGCAAAAGCCGACACAGATTTAACAAAGGTAAATTGGGTTTAATCAGCCTGAATGCTTTCAATGGCAGTTTGCTCACTGAACGAGGGGAGAACTGTGGATGTTATCTACCTTGACTTTAGTAAATCATTTGACGTAATCTCCTACAACATCCTCTTTGACAATCTGGTTAAGAAATGGACCACACAGATGGACCACATTCAGTGGGAAGTGGCCTATAACATTTTGCTCAGAGAAGGGTAGATAAAGTCAATCTGGCACCCACTCACAAGTGAGTTTGTTCAGGGTTCAATGCTATTCAATGTCTTTCTAGATTATATGGATGATGGCACTGAATGTATTATTGCCAAGTTTGTGGATGATACTAAACTAGGGGAGAAGTGATTAAGTTAGAAGGAAGAGCACCCATAAAGAGAGACTTCAACAGGCTAGAAAACCTGGGTAAACAAGAATCACAAAAGTTCAATAGGCTCAACGTAAAGTCCTGTAACTGGAATAACGCCAAAGAGCAGCATGTTTGTAAGGGATCTTTCCCCTTACGTCAGGTGGGGATACATCTCTGCTGGGAAGGCCTTGGGATCAGAATGTATAGCAAGCTGAACTTCAGCCAGGGGTGTATGCCTCAGCGGCCAGAAAGGTACATTCTCAACAAGAAACCATGTCCTGGGCTGCCACATCTAGTGTATGGTGAGCAGATCAAGGGAGGTGGTTACTCGGCTCTCCTTGGTGCTTTTTAGCAACACCTGGAATGCTGTGTCCTATTATGTTCCTCCCAACAGAAGAGAGATACAGGGAAGTTGATGGGTCTCTGTCCCACAATGGGCCCCCAAATGATCAGAGGGTTGGAGAACTGAATGTTTGAAGAAACATTGAAGGAACTGAGTCCATTCACCTCAAGTGGGATCTAGACACATTTTTCTGACACCTAAAAGATAGTTAAAGGGGACATCAAAGTACATTCACAAGGATGCCCAGTGACAGAAGAGGCAATGGGCATGAGTAGCTTCAGTGCAAACTCCATCAGGATTCAAGAAAATAAATCTGCAGCATGAGAACAATTGAACATTGCTGGCCATATCCAAGACTTGGCTTTTTAGAACCCCATTTAAGGCTCAGCTCTCAAGAGAAAGTGGGACCAAGTGGTCTCCAGAGGTTTCTTCTGACCCTGACTTTTCAATAGTTCTATACCACTCATTGCATCTGGACATACCAGTTATAGGTTTTTTACACATAGGATGTGAGATACTTCTATCAAGTTTAGTGACAAGGTTAGTCTAGTAACACTATCATCTTCCATACTTATGCCTATAAATTTTGTAGTTCAGTCAATGTCTTGGTTTAAAGACAAATATTGAAGCAGAAACTCCAATGAAATGAACTCACTCTCATTCCCCAATAATATGAAGGAAAAAATGTGAGGAAGTATAAGTGAAAAAAAAACCCAAAAAACAGTATACTGGCAAGCAGCACCACAAAGATACAAAGAAATCGGCTTACCCACAGAAAACAGGATATCACTGTGTCATATGATCCCCCAGGAACAAATGGGGAAAAAATGGCAAAGTGTCCTCTCAACCAGCCACTCCCCTGTGCCCAACTAAACAAAAGAAACAATGGGAAGCAGGCACAAGCTAAAACCTAGGGCGACTGTTTTGCTCACAAGGAGTTATGCTATTAAACTACCTGATCTACAGCACCCAATTAGGTCCAGGTCTTAACTGCATCAGTGGTACTGGTTCAGAGACCCTTCATTCCCTACCAAATGCTGTCTCTGGCACTGGTGTCACCTCACTTGGCTTGGTTGAGCCCTGAAGTGGCAGCAGGGGCTGTCCCGGTACAGGTGAGCAGGAGGAACAGCAGGAGCAGTGGTGTGAGTTGGTCTGGGCAAATGGTTGGGATTCCCCACACAGGCTGCCATCACACTGTGCAGCAGCAGCAGCAATCCGTTTCTCCCCAGGCTATTGTGGAGGGTGAGCAGCAACAGGAGTGGCCCCTGATTGCTTCAATCACCTCATGTTTCTGGGACTGCTTGGCTCTGGTGTGGAATGCTGACACAGAACTTTGCAGGTTCATCAGCACCCATGGTTCCAGAAAGTAGAAGAGATCGAGTTCTGCTTTGCTTCATGTATTTTTTTTTCTTTTCTCATCCCCTCTCCAGTGGGGCAGGGGGTGGGAGGGAAGGTTTGTCCTTAAAGAGGCAGTCTCTTCAAAAACAATGTTGGAAAAAGGCAATAAAATATGACAAAAACCTCATGTAGGTATGACAGTCAATCATTATACATGACTCAAAAATTATAACTCCATGGTTTATCACACTATATTGTATTTACAGTCTGACACATTAAACCTAAGTTGAAGGCATAAAATTTCATATCTCATAAAATAATATAAACTCTCAACCCAGCTCTTTAGTTTCATTCTTTGTTTGAAAGAAATCTTTCTTTGTTTGGAGAAGATAAAAAATAAAAAAAAAACAAAACATGTTTTTAGAAGTCAGTTATTAAAATTTAGTCTATTAACTAAAACATTCATTTATTGAAAACAAAACTCCAAATATTTTGCCCAGTCAAGCACTGCAAAAAGAAAAAAAAAATCTGAAGGCAAGGTGTATTTTCTCAGAGAATACCCTGAAGGCTGTATTTGAAGAACTAATTTTAGGTATGTTAATTGATTTTTTTAACAGTGAGCATGTTAAAGACAATACAAATATTACACAATAATTTGATAATACAGATAAAAGATGGAGGAGGAGTACTAGGCATAAAGGATAAGCATCACTTATGTGAATTAATCATTTTGTGCATTCTACACCAAATTGTTTCATAGTGAGGGCTAGATGATTTGACTACCTTATCTGAAGTATGTTAATATTCAAACTTCATACAAATATGAATGAAGAAATAGATACAATAAATAGAGTAGTAGAATATTGCATTAGCTGGGATATATATGCTATATAAAAATAAATGACTGAGTTGCACATTTGCTCTTTTTTAATCTTCCAACAGGAGGGACATTTCTCCTCCTGCCCTCTGCCCAGCCTTCCTTTTCCAAAGTGCTGATAAAGGAAGGACCCAACATAATTGCTCAACTGAAAGGGCAAAACAAAGTTGTTGCAATAGTTATGCTGAAGTTGATTATTTGTTTCTCTTAATGATAAAAAAGGACAATGGAAGGGAGTGCTACAACTGATCTGAAAAAAACCCAGGTACAGTGAGTATTTGTTCCACATGCAAGACTCGCTTTTATAGTAGTCTACCAGACAGGTCACATCTGTTATCACTATTTATATTGCAACATTTGCCCCAGGGCTGTCTTTCAGCAAGAAGCCATCATGCACTTTCAGGAATTCTCTGTGCAAGTAACAGTTCTGGTATGGCCAGGCCAGTATCCACTCTCACTTCTCTCTTCGTAGTCTCTCTCATCCCAACATCTCAGCTCTTACCATTGCCTCTTCTGACCAAGAACAGAGCCTTTTTAGCCCTCATAGAGAAATAGAAGATCAGCTAAAGACTACAAACCAAAATAAATCCCCAGCCCTATTCATGGATGTGCAAAAAATGTATAGCATACAAAGGCATTTTTTGAGATGAGGGATTTATTGTTTGTATTTCTGTGCTTGGGTTTTTTGCATTGAATCTTGTACTTCTAAGCTTCTAAGTCTCCACAGACTCTAGTTTTGGGAGTTATAAGCAAAGAACAATAGAAACCAATGCATCCAAACTTGTACACTAGTGACAAAAGTACAAGGCTGTTATGGTAATACTAGTGTATATGGCTTTCTGAATCTTGCCAAGACAAATAAAACTTACGTGCATAAATCAGAATGCTTGAGCTTTTTCTCCCAATTTTATTGGTAATTAATTATGCCAAGGCAATTCGGGGTAATTCCCAATACTTGAACTCCTTCCTTCAAATTTCATTCTAAGGCAACTTGACTGTAAAATATTTTTTTTTTTGTCATTCAAGTACTATGGTGAAATAAAAGAAGGTTTTCAAAGATGTCACTATGTCGTGTTAACATCAGTGTATTAACCTAAATGCCTGAACTAAGAACAGTTTCAGTCTTGTTACATTATATAAAATAAGGTGTGAGGTTTTTTCTCATTAAGAGCTAAAAGCTTTTTATCTTCTTAAATCAGATTCTGGACAAGCATGTGTTTCAACCACAGTGAGAACTGCAAGTATCAAGCTCCATGGTATCTTTTTTGTCTTACAGTGTACTGGAAATAAAATTGTTTGTTTTCCATATTGACTCAAGAAGAAACAAATGTTTTAGCTGCTACTGGAATTTCGTGACATGGTACTGATAATATTACAGACATCTTCAGTAAGATGAGGTGAATCTCATACTAAAGCTTTTACACTGGTAATAGACCAAAGAACACCAGACCTTGTAGATAAGATCAGAAACTGGAAGCATGTGGAAAATCCCAAATAGTATCTTGTCAGTACCTAATATGAAGTTCTTAACTAGAGATGGTGCCAATTTAGTTCAGTTTGAGCTACCTTTCTCTGAAAGTCATGAATAAATGACATAGCTGCATAGTAAGCTGGGGAAAATAGGTATTTTTAGTGAATGATTCATTTAATAATTTTTAGGTGTCTATTTTGTATTAAATCAATCACATTTTAAAATCTCCTGTACAGTTTCCTCTCATAAAATGTAGTTGTCTGCAAGCAAATAATTTAACCTTAAGCCTTATATCTATCTGAACTCTCTCCTAAGGCTTCATGCATGTTTGTGTGGGTGTGCATAGATATGAAATTATAACTCAATTTAGGCTGCTCTGGGTTTTTATTCCACTGGAACAGGGCTGCAAAGATAAGAGAGTGTGCAATTTAGGCAATTAATTCAGAGATTGAGAATGGCTCAATCTCTGAGCCATTCAAAGCTTTTCAAAGAATATCCTTTGAGCTATAAGTACCCTTCCTTCATGAATAAAACCATAACTCTAGCATCTCTGAGTAGTGGAAGAGGAACAAGGATTTATACACATGCCTTGGGGTATGATTTTAAACTATCCTGTAAAAGCAAGTTTGAATTGAGGTTGTTTGATGATGAGAACACAGAGAGGCTTAAAAACTTCTGGTATACCAGTGACAGTTATACTGTGAACACGTTAATCTTTAGGATCAACCTAGAAAGTAATTGAAGGAATGAAAGCCTGCTGACAGCATTGTGAGGACAACATGATTTGTTTTACAGTGTGATATTCATCATTATCATGTAATGGAATTGCGGTACCATTTTAAATATCTGGCCTTTCTCAAATGATTATGGAGTCTCGCTTATATCTTTCTATTAGAAAACACACTTTTTCTTTCAGAAAAACAGAGATTTTCCAAGTCTTACCTATTTTAAATCACTTGTATATGAATACAACAATACAACATATCAGATGTGTAATCAAAGCACTGTCAAAATTGGAAAAGTTGATTATTCTTCTTGGAAATAATCAATTATCCCTTCTGTAACTAGTGTTCTGATATGACTAAAAACTTGAGAATAGGTAGGCTTTATCTTGTATTTTCTATTTGTACCAATATAAGGTTGTGGAAGGACCTCAAGAGGTCATCTATGTAAGACTCCTGCTCAAAGCACATTTAACTTGAAAATTAAATCAAGTTGCTGAAGGGCTTGTCCAGTTAAGAACTGAAAATCTCCACTGGCAGAGTGGTCACCATCTTTCAAGTGATCTGTTCCAGTAATTCAGGGATCAACACTGCATTTGACTCCTCAGCAGGTTCCTGGATGACCACAAATTGGGGGAAACAGCTGATACATGGATGGAAGTGTTGCCAGTCAGGGTGAGTTAACAGAGATGTAGAATGGAGCCTCATGAAGTTTAACCAAGGCAAAAAGGAAGTTCAGCCCCTGAGAAAGAACCTCTTGCATCAGGGCTAGGATCATTGTCTGGGGAAAGAGTGCTGCAGAAAAGGTTCTCAGTGTGTGTCTTGATGAACCAATTAACATAAGCCAGGTCTGCACTCTTGTGGTGATAAGGAGTTAATGCACAGAAGGCTGCAGTGGTGGCTAACCCTAACCCTAACCCCAGCTGGCAGGTAATTCCCCCAGTATGTGCTGGCTGACCTCCCTGCCAGGGGATGGGGAGTCAACCAGAAGGGAAACAGTGAGAAAAACTTGGTTTGCACAAACAAAACAAAGTAAGAAATTCATTCACTGCATCCCATCACAGGCAGATGTTCGGCCACTTTCAGGAAATCAAGGCATCAGCACACAAAAGGGTTAGTTGGGAAGACAAATACTCAAATGCTCCACCCCCACTTCTACCTTCTTTTTCAGAGGTTTTAATGCTGAGCACAATGTCATGTGGTATGAAATACTGCTTTTGTTGGTTGGGGTCAGCTGTGTTGGCTGTGTCCTCTCCCAACTTTTCCTGCCACCCCAGCCTCCTCTCTGAGGAGGCAGGGTGGGAAGAAGAAAAGGTCTCAACACTGTGAAGACACTGCTCACCAGTGCTAGTGTGTTCTCAACACTGTTTTAGTCAGAAAATCAAAACGGCACCAATACCAGATGGTATGAAGAAAATCAGCTCCATGCCAGCCAGACCCAGCACTGCTGCATTAATAAGATCATTTCCAGCTGTGTTATTGCACAGGGGAGGCCACATCTGAGGTAATGTGTCTCTTCCTGGGTTCCAGTACAAGAAATATGATCATAAAGGAAAGCAAATCCATCAGAGGATCACTAAGGCAGACAGACAGATGGAATACATAACTTGGGAGGAGACACAAAGGGGCTTTGTTTGTTTAGCTCAGGGAAGAGAAGTCAAGCAGGAGAGGCTTTAATTCCAGTCCAGTGGAGAAGATGGAGCAGACTTTTCTCTGACATGTACAACAAAAGTGTTGGTTCTGCTAGTCCGAACTTGTAGCAGAGCTTCCAGACAGATTGTGGAAACTCTATCCTGGGAGTTTTTCAAAATGCGGTTTGACAAAGTCCTGAGCAACGTGATCTGCCTTTGAAGGTAAGCCTACTTTGAGCACGAGGCTGAAGTAGGTGACCCCTCTCCTTCAAACCTTAATTACTCCGTAATTCAACAGACTATTTCATGTCTCTATTACCCACTAAACCAGTTTGGAAGAAAATACATGATTTATTTCTGTCTGTGCTCAGGTTCTTTGCCTTCTTTATTTCAGAGTGTCTTCTCTGAATTATTTAGAGTATGAATTTAAATGAACTCAGAGTCTCTCACAAACCTTTCTGAACTGTTCCTGACACTATTTCCATAATGGAAATGGAATCTGCTTCTTACAATTAGTGCAAAGCTCAGCAGTTTCATGCAGTTTTCTAGACAGAGTTAAGAAGCAGTTGCTTTCTACCTCTCCAGCATAGAATTAATTAACCTGCACTGATACCTCTTCAGGGAACATGTTTTTGTTAGTAATTTTCTGCTGTTACATTTAAAGATACTATTTTTTGACATGGGAAAAAAGGAAGGGGTTTTTAAGCTCTTTGAAAGGCAGCTAAGAGAATAAAAGAACACTCCTTGTCATTTTATCTTTGAAGTGAAACCTTTGTGTAAGTAAATATGAGTCATTTGGATTTGCTGCCTGCTGAAGTAAAGTACTTGCATGCGGTAATACTGCAGATATATATTTTTCAAATTACAATTTCTCTAAAATTGAGCTTCTGTAAAGGTTTGAACTAGTGAGAAGAAGTGAAGATGTTTTAATATGTCCTTTCCTGAGACACCTTCTAAATGATGACAAATAGTGATAGGATGAAACCTCTATTAGATGTCACTTCATGCGGTATGAAGCTGTACTTCAGGGATACTACAAAAAAAGTAATGAAAAAGCATTAGTAATTTTAACAGAGAACAGGAATTTTATATATTAAGAAGTCATTATATGCTATTGCTGTGTTCAAGTGACTTTCCATGGTTTCATTACTTTATTAACTTAGCCATTTTAAATCATATCACAAATGCACCTTATCTGTCTAAATGCATGCATGCTAAATTTTGTTTTAAAAATTTAAATGTACTTAGTCTAAATATATTGACAGAGGGTCAGACAGTAGTAGCAGCCTTACAGGATGTTATTCTTCAAAGATCATGTGCTGAAGTGGTGGTGTTAAGGTCAAATTTGAACAAAGCTTAGTTTAAAATAATGGGTTAGACTCGTCTGTCAGCCAATTCAGTTTGTGAAATAACTGGTAGTTCAAAAACACAACCTAGACAGAAGAGACAATGAGGGAAAAAAAAAAAACAACTGAGAAAAAGTGAAATGACAAGGCATAAAAATGCAGCCAAGAGTAGTTGTGAGCTCTGCAAGTATCCCAGACACTAGACTAAATTATGACTTCATTTAAAATTGTTCTGAGTAATTCAGGTCACTGATTAAGTTAAAACTTGACAACCTCTCACCTGTCCCTTCTTCTGGGGTCAACTACACTCCTGAATTCTCTACTACCTTCCCCCACAGAGGTGCAGGGAGGCAGAGAATGGGGGTTGGAGTCAGTTCATCACACGTTTTCTATGCTGCTCCCTTCTCCTCCAGGGAAGGGCTCTTCACAGTCTTCCCCTGCTCCAGCATGGAGTCTCTCTCATGACTTCTGTAATGTAAGTCTTCTCCATTGGATTCAGTTCTTCATGAACTGCTCCAGCATGCGTCTGTTCCATAGGGTATACTCTGTCAGGAACAGGCTACTCCAGCATGGGTCCCCCACAGGGTCACACAGCTGCTGCTAGCAAACCTGCTCCAGTGTGGGCTTCCTATGGGGTAAACAGCCTATTTCAGGCATTCAGCTGCTCCAGTATGGGGTGTTCCACAGGCCACAGGTAGATCTCTGCTCCACCGTGGACATCCATGGGCTTGAGGAGGACATCAGGCCCCACTACTGTCTTCACCATAGGCTACAGGGGAATCTCTGCTCCAACACCCAAAGCACCTTCTCCCCTTCACTGACACTGGTATTTGAGGGTTATTGCTGATACATATTCTCACTATTCTCTCCTTTTGTCATTGAAAAGCAGGGGTTTTTTCTACCCTTGTTAACTATACTACCCCTGAGCACTACTACCATTGCTGATGGGTTCAGCCTTGGCCAGTGACAGGTGTATATTGGAGTCAGCTGGCATTGGCTCTGTTGGACATGGGGGAAGCTTCTGGCAGCTTCTTACAGAAGCCAACTCTGCAGCTTCCGTGCAACCAAACCTTGGCCATGCCCTCGTACATGAATGAAATTGCATTTAAAAGTAGTAAAGTGTTTTGGTTTTTTTTTTTCCATGACTTTCATAAAATTATTCTGGAAACTCAATCATTTTGATGGCTTGCAACCTTTATTCCTTTCAATCACAACCATGCCAGTTTATACCACTTTATGTCTCTGTCAGTCCTATTCTTTTCATGGAAATATGTTTTCTGGTGCAAATGCATAGTTAGATGCATCTGCCCCATATTTAAAAGAAGAAAATAAATCTTTTAATGTCCTGTTGTACTGATAGACATAGTCTTCAATATATATATTAGATTTGTATGTATGATTCATATATGCAAATAGATTATTTCTTTCAGTACAACAGGAAAAACTATATGCTTATATGTACATAATTTGCATGACTCCCAGGACGGTATATGAAGAGGAGATTGTTTGTGAAATGGATGTGAACGAGGATATAAGAATTTGTAGATGACTAAATGGTAAGAAGTGTGCTGATTTGTGTACGTATGGCCAAACTTCACGAATGAAGATTTGGGAAGGGCTCTCCCCACGTGGGTGTGCCCTTCCAGCCTGCGCAGTGGATTTTTTAGGTGAGACACAGTGTGCGCAGAAGAACTGGCCCCACCATTTAAGTCCTAAGGATCTATTTGCCATGGCCAAGCGAGCTTGGACAGTGACAGTGAAGTCTTTCGGACTGTCTACAGCACCCGGTACTAACTGGGGCTGACCCCGCTTAACATCCGATATCTGATGGGATGGGATGGCAGGGAGGCATTGAACTGCCAGGGGATGGTCTCCACTGAGACTCGAACTCAGGACCTTGGGATTCAGAGTCCAGAGTGCTGTCCATTACACCACGGGACCCAATGCATAACATAATTTGTAAAAGACAACTATCCTTGCCACAGCAAAAGCTATGCATCCTCACTAAACCCTGTCCAATTGTTCTATTCAGTCTTGTGCATGTCAGGTCTGGAGAACATGACCAGTTTCACATGCCAATACCAAATTAATGCATTCTTGATTTTACTAGGCAGCTTTTTTTCATTCTATAATCTAACCCTGGTAAGTGACTTGGAGTTCCTGTGAGTTGTAATCTAAGCATCAACTATATATTCTTTTTGTATGTTTAATATGTTAATTACCTGTTTGTGTATTGCATAATTCTACAGATTACCAGATTCTTGGGAGCAAATAAATGTCTCAAATTCATGAAGCTCCTGTTTTATTTATTTTTCATCAAATACTGAACTTCAGACTTTTCCAAGAAAAAGACTTTAAAACTTGTTAAATGCATCTCACATTCATTTTTGTCCATATAGTGCTGCCCCTTACATGCTTTATAAATATGTTATTTTGCATCTGATAAACACCACTAACTGAATTGTACTTTAAAGCACTCAAAACATATTTCTTTTGCTGTATGTCAGAATAATTGCATATTGGGTGCTGCAAAATTTCTTTTACAGTTTCCATTGACTTTGCATTTCCTCATGACATTTGCTGTTGCCAGGTTTATCAGCATATTCTGAAATGAAAATCTGGCTTCCTAGTCAAAATAAAAAAGTGGTATCTTGCAATGTATGTTGCATTGTAATACATACCTATATTCATTAAAATACATTTTATCATCTTTTCCCACCTGTCTGCTTTGATAAATTTTGCACAAATGATTATTTTTCCTCATAATCAATTTCAAGGGCAATGTAAATATTCATGAATTTATCTCAGCAATATTAATTTGCTGGGATTTTATTCACATAATAGGGATTCTCTGTTGCATCTATTATAAAATCACATACCTTTTCAATTTGACAGTGCTAAATTAAATCCTGGAAACACATGCTTCTTCCATTCACAGAATTTAGAGAGTGATAATGAATTATTGTCATCAGTCATAATAAGTGTATATCTATATAGAAGAAAACAATCCACACATGAGGGAGTCACAAATATATCCCTCTTTGATTAATCTTTTAGTGTGTTCACAGCACATGAATTAAAGGAGCTGTGTATTCAGTTCTGTGTGGTTAAGAATTCTAAGAGTTTTACTATTATGTGTTACATTTTCAACATTGTGGATATGCCCATATATAGTAAAGCTTAAGGTTAGACCTTTGAGCAACTGAGGGGAAGGGAAGGGGGAAAAGGGGAGGGAAGGGGGAAAAGGGGAGGGAAGGGGGGAAAGGGGAAGGGAGGGGGGAAGAGGAGGGGATTGTGCAGCCTCGGAAAAAAAGACCGTCCAGAGGAACAAGGCTTAGTAGAAAATGTTCTTCAGAGGAAATGCTGCATATCCGTCTATAATGCCTGTCCATGGTAGATTGCTACTATAATATTGATATGGATTAGTTTGTTGGAGTTCTTTTTTCTTTCACTAAAGTTGTCTTAATAAACATGCAGATAGAAGGCTTAGTTAAAAAACAAACAAACAAACAAACAAAAACAAACAAAAAAAACACCCAACGGGG
>JAWWLZ010000118.1:89377054-89387518 GCA_035041345.1 Poliocrania exsul
TTTTCTCTTAATTTTCTCTTTTCTGTATAAATATATGTAGCTAGTTTAAGCATAAACCTGGTTTTAGAGGTTTTTTTCCCTCTCCCTCTTCTTTTTCCCTTGGCTGGTTGGGGGGAGGACAAACCCTTTTCACTCTGTCTTGGACACTTGGCGTTTTGCCAGCTCAACCCAGACAGGGGAAGAGGAGGGGCAGGCACTGATCCCTTCTCTGTGGTGACCAGTGACAAGACCTGAGGGAATGGCCTGAAGTTGAGTCAGGGAAGTTTTAGTTTGGATATTAGAAAAAAAGTTCTTCACCCAGGGGGTGATTGGGCACAGGCTCCCTGGGGAAATGGTCACATCACCCAGCCTGACAGAGTTCAAGAAGTGTTTGCATGATACTCTCAGGCAAAAGATCTGACTCTTGAGGATGGTCCTATGCAGGGCTAAGAGTTGGGCTCAATGATCCAACTCAATATATTCTGTGATTCGGCTGTTTAAGAAAAACTGGACCAATAGTACCTTTTCCCCTGTTTTTTTTCTTTTTTTTCTTCTCCCCCTTCTCCACACCCCCTCTCCCCCCACCTCCCCGCAATAGCACTATTTACTAGAATAGTCATCCAGGAAAAAGGGTGCAAAGGTTTTGTTCCCTCTCAGCTTACATCTCCCACTACTGAGAACAACATCAATCTTTAGTTATTGGACTAGTGTACGACTTGAGCAATCCTTTCTGCAGCAACCATACCAGTGCACAGTGACAGATTCAGGGTTCACAGATAAGAGAAAAAGCATGCAAGAGTGTTGTGCTCCTCAGCAGCACAACACTGATGTGTTCACACTGAGAGGATGAACTTGCCTTCAGCCCTTGTTCACAAGAATGTTTCTGTACTCTACTTGAAACAGGTCTTAGCTAGAACAGACATAATCAAAACCCTGTATGACCTGTCAGCCACAAGCTTGTATTTTCCATTTTGCTTTCTCAAATATTGCATTTGCTGCTGCTCATTCCCAGAAGGAAGTAGAGTACAGGAATCTCAGAGTACACCCTGTTGTACAGGGCTTGCTACTGCAACAGTCAAGATTAAATGCCTTTAGTTGGCAAGAGACATGGTGCTGTATCTCTCCCTTTTTCCATGAGTGCTCCCTTACATAACTGTAGAATGCATATACATGGTATATGCTTCAGTATAAAAACAGGGGATGACTTCAGGACTTGTCTTGCACATTCTGGTATGGACATCTCAGTTTAACACAGGAACCTTTAAATCTGAAGAGAAATCTCTTCCCTTTACTACTGACTTGCTTTCATAGCTTGCTGCCTGGTGCTCTGCTAGTTACAGGCTGATTCCTGCTTATGGGGAGAGACACAGCTCTGAGCAGTGGATTCCATTTTGTGGTTGAGACAGCTCAAATATCCAAAGACCTGGTCTAATAAAACTAAAAAAATAATGTAATTTTATTGTTTTACCTGTGGAGGGGAAAAATGACAAAAAACCAAAAATACACCAACTTGAGAAAATAATCATTGAACAGCATCTGAAGTAGACAGGACACAGAGAGAAATGACATTTGGTCCACATGTGCAGGTTTACTTATGTGAAAGTTATAACTGTGGTTATAGAAAGCTCTAATGACCGTAATGAATACTGAAATTAATTAACTAGGCTTAGTTTAAAGTACACATATTTAGCACCACAAGCAAGAAGAACATAATTTGAGAAGATGAAGAGTGTGTGAGTACGCATGCATGTGTGAGAGAGAGCAAAGGTAAACTGATTTGATTTAAAACAATTGGTTGATTTATTGGCATGACATAATTTTTACACTGTTTGATTCCAGAATTTATAATAAAGTCTACCAGAAAAAGATATTGAAGACATAGGAATTGGAAGTCTGATGGAAGAATCTTTTTTGTTGTTATATTTACTAAGAGCTGTATTGTTTATTTTACCTTTTCACTTCTGGTATCACATATATGAGATTACAAATATCTCAATCATCTGTTATTCGTGAAATTTCTGCTTTTTTTATAAACTAAAGTATATGTAAAGCAAATGAGAAAAGTTATAAACAGTCTTACAAATGTGAATTTATGGGTCTACCATCTCTCCTTCAAATTTCATGTAGTCTTTTTTGTAGTTGAGTTTCATAGCTGTTCTCATATCTTGATTTGTGCAAGATGGACCTCATGACTCTGTAGCACTCTTCCTTAAAAAAAATAACACAGTGGAAGGAAAAAATTACAGCATACTGACATTAAGGATAGCAAAAATGTGCCAGTAAAACAACAAATTTAGTTTGATTGGACTTCTCATGCTGTCTGTATAGGAAATTATCCATCTAATTATCTTTCAAAATGGCTTGTATTATACCATGCAATATTCAATGTAGCTTGAAATTATGTCCTTACCACTGCATCTTAGGTGAATGATTTGCTAGCTGATATTGCTTGGAACTAGTGTCTGTGTTTGGTAATTTTTTTTTGCACACTTCTCTATCTACAGATATACATATTTCATGATTTATAATTTCGCAGGGGACTTTTTGAGAAGAGGAGCACCTTTCTCCATAAATCTTTTACTTTTGCTATGCATTAGAAAAAGATTGCACCTAGGGGCTGTAGATGCATGAATACTATCTAGAGATATATTTTGCTCTGTTCCTAAACTGGAGCACCTCATGCTTATGAGCATATCAGTAAACACACATTCTCTATTCTGAAAGAAATACTTTATAAAATTCATGACCTTTTTCTTCCTTTCACTCTTTCTGTCTTTATAATGTATGTTTTTTCATCTTTGTGTGAGTTTATTGTTGCAGAGTTCTCAGACTACTACAGTTCACATCTAAATACACAGAAAACAATTCAAAATTGCAGTATAGTATTAAGAATCTCCATTTTTCATGCA
Source organism: Poliocrania exsul (assembly GCA_035041345.1). NCBI lineage: Eukaryota > Metazoa > Chordata > Aves > Passeriformes > Thamnophilidae > Poliocrania > Poliocrania exsul. The sequence goes on from JAWWLZ010000118.1 coordinate 89,379,943, forward strand.
AACATTACTTGATACTGTAAGCTGCTTTGACCTTGTTATATCATGTATAATGGATGACCTGTTAGAAAAGGTGGTAATTGGTACTGCATGTTAAAACTAGTACATTTTTATTAAACTTTTACATTGAAGTACTCTGATATGTTGTGTTTGGAATGCTCATTGTAGCTGCAAACTGGTAGAGGCTAACCTGGAAGACTTCAATGTCTTTAGGGAAGGGAGAATCTTTTGGCTTGGGCTTAAAATTGCTCCACCAGGAGTGTTCAGTTAGTGTGCAAAACAACTTTTGCTTTTATTATCATTCAATTATTATATTGGTTAAATTTCATGGTATTACTGGGATATAGGTGGAAAGTATGTTGGGAGATTGGAATTACATCATCTCTCAGGTCCCTTCCAACACACATCATTCGGTTCTGATGACTTTGAGGCTAGGACACTGTCCTGGGAATAGAAGAAGTCAGTGTAAATAACTTCAGGATATGAAACTGAATAAAGTTCTATCATGTAATTTCATTGATTCAAATTATAAAGCTGTAAAGAAATAGGAATATTCTCTCAAAGAGCAGCAAGGGTGACTCCAGTGTAGACAGTGCTCCACAAATAGTGGATGAAAATTGTGGTCCAAGCAAAGGACTGGTAGGACAAAGACAGAGTGAGCAGTGAACCAGGTCTGGGATTCACTGACAATGTCCAGCCAGGAGCTAACAGGGCCAGAGGAAATACTGGAGACAGGGCTGCAGGGTGGGGTTCAAGGGTCCATCTATTTATAGTGTAGAGCTGAAGTCCATCCAGGAGACAGCACGAAGATAAAACTGGAGACTGGCTCTCCTATGGAATCACTACAACACGGATTGGGATGAAATGGGACTCCTGGACTCATAGTGAAGGACCAGGGGAAGCAACAACAGAGAGGCTGAGCAGGGTCACAAAAGCCTACTAGCGCCCTCAGTGCTCTGACATATGCCTGTCAAACTCTTGCCACTTAAATCTCTGAAAGATGAGTAGAGATACTGATTCTCCGTAAAGGATTCCAGGCTTTATGCTTGAAGAGGCTAGAGGCGGACAGCTAGAGATGAAACGAGTTCAAGGCGTGGTCATCTGTATCTATCTTGCAGGCCCAGGTGATTCCCCATCAGCATATGATTACTGCCTTTTCACAGTACAAGTGTCACCCCAAATCCTGGTATGAGAGCCCTCATGTTTCATTTCTGAAGTTTGACATCAAGGCCATTTATTGGACTTTTTGAAGATCTGTCCTAGGAGCAAAGCGTGAGCATTTTGAGGAGACGCACAGATTGTCACACTGAATCAAGAACAGAATAAAGGCAGTCAATAACATGTTGAAGTATCTCTTTTTTCACAGTTGTTTTTCATTACAGTAGAGAACATGACTTTTAAAAGCTAGATTACAGAGTGAAATATTTTAATTTGATTTGGTATGAATTATACCAAAGTTTGACTTTTTAACTTCCAAAAAGCCAGTGTAATCTCTAGATATTAATACAGCTCTTTTGCATTGAGATATTCATCAGTTCAAGAGGAATGCAGTGTCTTACAAAGTTTAGAATTGTGGCTATTGTCCTCTCTTGCCATTTATTCAGCTGTAAAATATGTAAACATTTTTCTAGTTTGAAATGGTAAAAAGAAAACAAGTAAAAGTAAAGTTTCCATTCATTTCAACAAAACAGAGTTACATTAACTGATAAGTTAAGTGTGTAATATTACTGAACAACTAAAGCAAACTTTTAATTTAATTCTGCATACTTTGCAATTAGTTTGAATTGTAACTACTGGAAGTTTTTGGAAAAGTTAAGTATCTGAAACATATTTTTAAAATATATTTCTAGCAACCTATAAAAGTTAAAAAGTTGTCTTTGTGCTAGAATTCAGTTATTTTATTTTTAATTAGTAAGCTCATCTGATTGCATGTGGATTGTAGAGGAATTATGAGGGAAAATGACAGAACATAAAAATATTTTTAACTGCTACTGCCTGAAAATTAGGAATTTGGATTTTTTTTTTTTCAAATTCTATGCCAAATACAAATTTATTGAATATACATTGCATTTAGCCATTTCATGCCTATGCAGTCAGGAAAAGATATATAGTATGAAAAGGCTATGGTCAGATAAAATGTCACTGTATTATGTGAAAAAAGACCAAATTTTGCTTGGGATTAAAAACTATCAAGTTTTTATAAGTGTCAAATGCTCTGTTCAATGCAATCTCTGTTTGCAGTACTGCTTTGTTTCTTTCACTCTTACTGCTCAGTAGATTTATTTTTTCTTTTTAATATGAACCCATTACGCGACTGTCATTATTAATTTTGTTCATGAGCTACCTCCAGAATTGGCCTTTTTTGTTTGGCAGAATATTTTATATAGTCAAGAATTTTTTTAATATGAGTAAAGAGTCATTAATAACATCCCTTGAGGGTTTTGGCTATTAAGGGTAATTTTTAGTAATAAAACTTAATTTTGTTTGCTTACATTTTCTCACTGCATCTTTATGTATTAAGATCTATATGTTGAGAACAAGGTCAAATATCATAGGCTAAAAGTCATACAATTACATGTGGTTATGTCAAACATCAGTAAATACCAAAAGGGCTATATCAACCTTACACAGAAATGAGGGAGATTCTTCCAAGACTTATAAGAGACTGCACTGCCTATCTATAAACTTTTTAATATCTTGTAGTGCCAGATCTGTATACTGTTTTGGTCTTGCTATATAATTTCCTGAAAAGTGCCTTAAGCCTCTAAGCCTCTGTTCAATCATGACAGGAAGCTGAATTTGGTTACAATGGCCTCTATTATTTTGATTGCTACTAAATGAAATGGAATTTAACTTGCCTTCCTTTTGTTCTAAAGCAAGGGCTATATTTTCAGAAGGGTTTAGATCATGCCATAACTCATTTTAAAATAAAAAGGAAAGAAAATTCCACTGTACAACAAACAATGAAAAAGAAGAATGGTAAATTAAATTACCTTTTACTTCTTATTCTATTCATATGATCATTAACGAAAACTAAACTAAATCCCCTACAAAGTAGATTGTTCAAAGTCAGCAGCAAGCTAAGCTGAACTCCTAGCCCTCAACAGAATTCTATTTTAAAAGTAACACAAATATTCACTATTTTCAATATACAGCATTTGTAATTGAAAACAGAGAACGCATATATCTGGAGTAATATGTACTGGCACATGAAGCTGACCTTCCTGTCACAGCAGCCTTTTCCTCTATTCTTTCCTCCAGTGTCAAAACTCATTTAAAAGAAAGTTGACTGGATATGGATATGGTTTGTTGGTTATTTGTTTGCTTCCTTTTTTTTTTTTTTTTTTTAAAGAAATGTAGCTTTCTTACTCAGTTTAGCAATGTTGTTCTAGAAAGAACAATAAGAAAAATGGGAACAAAGAGAATTATGAAAGAATCTTAATCTCATTCACCTCTGATTTCACAGCTTGTAGAGGTGGTGGTTAGAGCTGGAAATCTGGGATTATCTGTAAAAAGACGTAATCAACTAAAAATATCTATATACAAGGTAAAGTATTTAGGATAATCAATAAGCAGGATAATCTAAAGTATAGAAAGATGTACATTTACAGTTTCAACACCCTAGTTTTATTTTAAGAATTTTATTTTTCTTGAGAAATATTGTTTACTTATTCTGTCAGAAACTAAGCAGTAGAGATGTAAAATATCTTTTTTATCTCCATTTTATTTTGGGGCTTCAGGAAGGGCAGTTTTTCTCCTTTCTGTTTTTATTTTTACATGCATCTCTGGGGAGTATCCCAGCCTTTAGAAGCTTCAAGACAGAGTTTAATGTAAAGGGTGAAAAAAGAAGTAACTTCATAATATTAAAAATCTGTATAGTCTCGTTTGAATCAGAAGATGGTGTGTCAAGAATTTCATATGGGACTACAGTAATTTTGTCACTGGAGTAGGGTTCCCTATCAGTGTTACTTTTAAAAATAAAATTTTTAAAAATAAACTTTATAAATTAGATACCTGAAAGAAAAGTTTCTGTCTGCCAAATGTTCCTGCTCTTTATCTGCACAATCAGTTTTGACCTTTACCTAAGGAAAATTGTAAGAAAAATAAACTCATGTTGAAGGCAGAAAAGAGAAGAAAATCATTACATGAGTGGTCATTTTAAATCTGACACCTGAAAATATTTTATTTCATGTTTTTAGGAGGGATTTTGACTTATTTGTAAGCTCTCTGAATTCTAATTTTGCATTCATTTCTTTGCCATGTATTTCTCTTTGTTACCTATCTCTAAGTACTTTGGAAGAAACATTACCATTAAACTTTGACACTGTTAAAAGCAGTACTGAAAAAAATTGCCATAATCTAAACCAAATATATCCATTTGCTCTTGTAAGTGCTTCAGAGTCCTTCAGAACTGATAATATTTCTTATTTCCTCTCTTCCTATATGGATTCTTTTCAAGGGTGAAGAGAGAAGCATTTGTGGAATTATGGCCTAAACACTTGGGCTAACAGCAATTTTAAGACAGAAGTCTATCATAGGCAAACTTCTTTTTTACCATGAATAATTCATAAACAGATTAATCCCAAGGTGTTTAAAAAGGCAATTGTCAAATGTACTTATGCAATTTAGAAGCTCAAGTTTTATCCAGGGAAATATACTTTAGAAATCTAACTTTCGGATATACTTTTCAATGTGTGATCTATTTTATCTCATTTTTTTAAAGAAGCAATAATTCATTTTTTCATTTAAAATATTGGTTCATCTGCTTCAAATTTTTAAAACAGTGGAAAATTCTTTCCCCTTATTTATTCTCTATAATGAAAGGGGACAGTCTAAAAGTGTATGTCATATCAAAGCTTAAATAATGCAAGTAGCCAGTGCTGAAGATGGATTTAGCATGGTTAAAAGAAGTCATTTACATTGTGTCTCCATTACATAGCCATATTGTAATGAAGTTCTTCTGACTACTAGAAATATGTCTATCAGTCCAAATAAGCCTCTTTAGCATGGAAGTTCAGTTTTCCTCACCCTTGAGACTCTGACAGCAGCACACTGTGTGCTTCTTTTAAAAAGTCTGGTGAAAAATTGGAGTGGACAATGCTGAATGCCTAAAATTGATTAAGCAGTTTATAGTGAAAGATGTCAGAGTTTGGTTTATCAGAAAGAAATAATGGAGGGTTGTGTCACGGCTCATAAGTAAACCTCTGTGATGTAGAAAACAGGCAGCAGCACTGTCTTCAGCGATGGAGATATAAGAAAGTCCTCAATGAACCTCTGCATTCTCTGTCTCTGTAGCTATAAATGAAGCTATATGTCTTTCTAGAAGGACCAAATGAACTGTAATGCTCTTTTGTCTACAGAGGGACAGGCAAGGTTAAAGTCCCTTCTGTCATTAAACCCTACACATGACATTATTCATCACTATCTTTGTAAATGTTCTAAACCAACAGTAATCAAAATGTTCACCGCACATACGTAGTTTTGTATCAGTAGTAAGCAGAAGGAAGATCTCAATGGTGCTATTTAAAAAGCAGGTAAATAAAAGATCTAACAAAAAAGTGTGTTATAACACTAAAAAAGTTAAAAGCATGAAAAAAAGTAAGCCTAAATTAAATGTTTTAAATGAAAAGGTGTGCATTGGGTTTGTGTGGCAATGTTTTTGTAGCAGGGTGTCATGGGTTTGATCCATGGCTTCCTTAGTAACCAGGGTATCCAAGGAAGTAGACATTACAAAGTATTCCACACGTGTTTTTCCACATGACAGGGGAGGAGTTTTACTCCCCTTTTTTCCTTCCCGGCTAGCTGGCCTGCTGGCTGGGATCTCGGGAGAGAAAGAGAGAGAGAGACTAGACAGTCCCTTGGCTTCTGTTGGTTTTTCCCTCCCTGCCCGGAACGGGGTGAGATCATTTTATACTCGTTTTCTCTTGAAGTTTCTATTGTATTTGTCTGTTTCATTTGTTTAGGTTTGAGTTTCCCTTTTTCCCTCAACCCTCTTCCTTTTCCCCTATTTCCTTTTACCCCCCTGGGGTGGGGGTTTTCATAGTGTGTACACATTGCATTGTAGTTGCAAATGTTAGAAAATATAATTTCTTTTTTAATTCAGTTCAGTTTCTTTTGAGTTCGTTTCTTTCCAGTTTTTTTTTTCCCTCTGCCGGGAGGGCTCTGGGGGGAGGGAAGAGGCAGTCTAGGGTTGGTAAAAAAAAAAAATAAGCCAACCTGAGATACAGGGGAAGCTTTCCCTACATCTGTCAGAGTCAGTGCCAGCCAACTCCAAGACAGATCCACCACTGGCCAAGGCCAAATCCATCAGTGAAAGTGGTAACACTTCTGCAAGAACCGATCTAAGAAGTGGAAAAAGTAATTGTTTGGAGACAATTGCAGTCAGTGAGCGAAGTGAGAATATGTGAGAGACACCACTCTGTAAACACCAAGGCCAGTGCAGAAGGATAGATTCCCCTGAGATTCCCCTGCAGGCCCTGGTGAAGACCATGGTGAGGCAGGCTGTCCCCCTGCAGCCCATGGAAGTTAATGAGGGATTCAGAGATCTACCTGAAGCCTGTGGAGGGAGTAAGGACCTATTCCTGGAGCAGGTGTATGTAACCAAACAAGGCTATGATCCCAGAAGAAATCTATGATTTATTCTATGCTTGGAGTAAAAATTGTGATAGGTTGTTTCTTTACTCTTGTATAGTTTGTAAATGTCTATGAAATATGACTTTTTAAAAAATTTTTATGTAGTTGAGACTTCAGTATCTGAAGTGTAATGTTAATTATAAACAGATCAGAGAAAAATTTGGTCTGAAAGGACCTTTAGGAGATAATTTTTATAACTTCTGCTCAAAACAGAGCTTCATTCAAGTTGTTCAGAGTCTTGTGCAATAAATTTTTGAAAATTTATGCAAGTAGAACATCTCTAACTTCTCTGGGCAACCCTTTCTCTGTCTTTACCTTCTTAAATAGTCCTTCCATAGTGCAATTTTTAGGTACTAAACTCTAAGGAGTGCTTTAAATGCAGGCCTGTCCTCTCTTTAGGAGAATAACTTTAATCACTTTTTTGTTTATGCTCTTTCTTAAGGGGCAAAATGATGGCATTAGTTTTCTAACTGATACGGCAATATGGGTTAATATTGCTGTTGAGTTTCCATGTCTTTTACTAATTGAATACCTCAGTTTGCTCATCTGTAAAATATCTATAATAAAGCATTTTCTTCCCTCACAAGGGTGTTGTAAGGATTAATGAGATGATGTGCAGAACGAAAGATCTTCAGATAATAGATCACATGTAAGTTCAAAGTATTAATTATTTTTATTTTTGTCCCTCAGAGCATATTTTAAATTCAAAATCTATCCACATGAGGATGGTTAGATTATTTTTTACCAACTTTGGTTTCTATTACTTTTGCTCAGCAGCGTACTGTGCGTCTCACATACCTTGCCTGTATTTATTTAGTTTTCTAGTTTTCTTTCATCCTTCCCAAATCCATGCCTTATAATAAATTAGGAAAAAAAGAAAAAAGAAAAGAAAAGAAAAGAAAAGAAAAGAAAAGAAAAGAAAAGAAAAGAAAAGAAAAGAAAAGAA
>JAWWLZ010000118.1:89395512-89433024 GCA_035041345.1 Poliocrania exsul
ATTCTCTCTTTTCTGTATAAATATATGTAGCTCATTTAAGCATAAACCTGGTTTTAGAAGTTTTTTTTCCCTTTCTCGCTTTTCTCAGCCGGGCCTAACTCTGTCTTTGGGCCGTTGGCGTTTTGCCAGCTCAACCCAAGACAGAGACAGACTTTTTTTCATGTGTTTGCAGGGATATGACAAGGGATAACATTTTTAGATTGAAAGAAGTAGGTTTATAATACACATAAGAAATTAATCCTTTTTGACGAAAGTGGTGAAACACTAGAAAAGGTTGCTCAGAAAGGCTGTGGATGCCCCATCCCTGGAAGTGTTCAAGACCAGGTTGGATGGTGTTTTGAGCAACCCAGTCTAGTGAAGGATGTCTCTCTTCACTGCAGAGGGGTTGGACTAGCAGGTCTTTTAAGGTTCCTTCCAAATGAAATTATTCTATGATTCTGTGATACTATCAGTAGGTAGGTAGTGTATCAATTATTAGTTTTCTTACATTCACTTTTTCTTTTCTTTTTCTAGCAAATATTTTTGAATTTTTAATGCTTAGAGTTCAAACAAAAATGTTCTACTGCATGTGCTGAACATATTTTATCTGTGATGCAATCTCTAATTTCCCATGTGAATGTAGTCCCTATAAATCTAGGTAATATTTTCAGGATATCATACACACTTTGCAGAGGTAGAAATGACTGTACAAGCTTTTAAGTAACAGATAAGCAAGTTCACTTTGTGCTGAATAACATTTTGCATGCAGAGACCTTGCCAAGGAGCACTCAGGCTTTGCTATAGGAAAAAGCAAGATTGTTCATAATAGTAATCACTACATATCCTGCTATCTGTGGCAGCAAACAAGTTCGCACAATTCTGAATGCAGGACAAAAAGGTAAGGAATGATGATTAATCATTATTGAACTGAAATAAATTCTGATAAAGACAAATTTAAGTTTTTCTATGGAGTATTTACACAGATAAGGTATCTGCAATTATAGCCGAACTGAATGAAATTATTATTCTTTCCAAGATAAATTATTACACGGATGGGGAGCAGAGTGGAGCCCCCACAATCCAAGTGGAAATGGTCAGAGACTTGCTACACTACTTAGATGCATAAACATCCATGGGTCTGGGTTGGTTCCAGGCAAGGGTACTGAGGGAGCTGAGGATATGGTTTAGTGGTGAAGATGCAGTGTTAGATGAATGATTGGACTCAATGATCTTTGAGGTCTTTGTCAACCTTAATAATTCTATTAATCTATATCCAGATTATCAATCATATGTTTTGGCATCTGTACTTTAGATGACCTTTACAGTTGCAAAATAAAAATTATTTTCCTTTCAGAAACATTGGTGGTAGCATACAATTGCGGCACAAAATATTTATATCAGATACATTAAAGAAAAAAAAAGAAAACAAATGTTAAAGGAGTACGAAAAGATATGGCCAGAGCAACTCAGAAAGTGTTAACCACTTAAGCTTCAAGAAGGAATCTGGAAGGTGTGCACAAAGCTACTTACATGAATGCTATTTAAATGAGAATAAGCTTACCCAGAACAGCAGATAAGCCTAAATCAAGTGGGAGTGATGATCTAAGAAGAGATTTGTTTCTTGCAAATCTTCCTGATGCTGCCTTGCTGTCTGTCAATAATGCCTAGAAATTCTTCATCACATAAGAATATAAACTCTATTTTCTATTTTATTCTAATTCTGGGAGGAAGAGGTGAACAAGAAAGGCTATACAAAGTTTTATGCCAGATGGTATCATCAAAACATCTATTCTCATTTTCGTATTGCAGGCTCTTATCTTTCTCTCACCTCTTTATATCAATCAGTAAGATTTACCATATCAGTCCTCTGGTACAGTTGTAGGGGACAGCTTACAAAAAAAAAAAAATTAAAGATAAAAAGAGTTTTACAGTCCTGAAATTATGTAAACCGTTTAAAAGGAATATATTAATTTGGTGTCCTTTATTTTTATTAAAGAAAATAAAAAGCAAATAAAAGCTAATACAAAAGACAATTGACAAAATTTGAAATCTCTGGCAGCCTAACAGAGAGGAAAATTTCTTCTCAAATATAAATTTAAGGATCAACCTGACCACTAGTATATACATAGGATATCCTTGGTGGCTACAGAAATATAGGATTCTGGTGCTCTATATTCCATATGCTGCCTAGCCCACACTGTATCCAGTTTCTGTTAACATAAACTTCTGTTGATGTTTTGGTCACATCTAAGGAGTAGAAGAGTATGATTGAACCCTTTGCAGGTGATCAGGAAATTAGTAGATTTGCCTAGATGGGTATTTTGATGCCACCCTTCTTCTCACTGGTTTGCAGAGTAACATGTATCTGATAGGATGACCAGGACCACTTCCCACAACAAAGTCCATGGGAAAAAGAATTATCACTTCAGTAAAGGAGCTACAGAGTAGTCAGATATGAAACTTTAGCAGAGTGAAATGATGTTGGAGGAGCTTGGCAGATGGTTTCACTGTTAAATTACCACTTGGATGGTTACATGGAGTTAAGATTATGTGGCAGTAAATTCTTGCCTTAGTTCTGTCGCTGCATATTCGTGGAGGTCTGGGTCACTTACTCTTAGTTTTTATTTCCCCAGCAGTAAAGCAGAGACTGTGGGATTTCAAGACAGTATCTGCTATTTCTTAGTTCTGTGATAAACTCAATGGAAGGATCAATCCAGAAACTTCTAGAAGACAGTTTCTGGTGCGATTCTTGGGGTGTCTTGCACAGGGCCAGGAGTATAACTTGATGATCCTGATGGCTCACTTGCAACTCAGAATATTCTATGGTTTATGAGTCTATACCTATTCAAGGCGTAGGCAGAAATTCTGAGAGTGCAAAGAAAATCTGATCTTAGTCAATCTTTTTAACAACTTATTCTGTTTATTCTTTTTATTGTTTCCTCACCCAGTTTATATTAAATCTAAGTGAATCTGACAAAAGAATAGCTGATTTATTGGAATGAATATCTGTTACTCAGAAACTAAAATTGTAGGAAGGATGCCAAACTGTCTTTAACTATGGCTGAGATTTCATACAGTAGGAATTATGTCTGTCAGTGATCATTTATGTGGAAAAATTATATACACATAGCTCTTGGTGCATGCTTTCAAGGAGTTTGGCATGGCTAGCCCCTAGCAACCTGGATTTTATTTTCAGAAAGGTTTTCTTTCTTTAATATTTTAAAAATATTATGAAATGGATTTCTCTTGAAAATCTATGTACGGTAACCAAACATTACTTAGATTGCCTTGAACACATTAACCAGGGATTTATGGAAAATTCAGTAAACTTAGAGTAGCAGACCATAAATATTTTCTCTCTTTCAAAAAATAATCTAACTCTATTCAAATATTTCTATTATCTTGTATGTCTGTCAGAATATGCTTCAAGGGAAAATTAATTCACAAATACTGTTCTCACCAGGACAGTTTTAACTCACTTGGCTTACAATTTCTGGATAATATTTTTCCTTTATGTATTTTAAACCAGTAAGAAAGATCATGCCTCTATAAAGAAAAAAATCCTAAGATTCCTCTCTGTCCTTACTCCTGATGATGTTCAGTCTCTCCCTGCTTTGATGCATTTCACAGAATCAACCAGATGTCAGCTTCAAGGCATCAGCTGTTCTCCCTTGAGTTTATGTTCAAGATGCCTCATGCTCAGTTTTTTCAACAGTGTTGGGGGTCTTTTTTGGATGACATAGAGGACTTCCTGCTCAGCTCTGCAGACAATATCATTCTGTGCCATTTTGACGCATGAACCAATCCTGGGAAACAACAATCTAATTTAGAAATTATAGAAATATATTCTAATAATATCATAGTAAACAGAAGACTACAATTCAGGTAAAAATGAAAATTCAGGTTCAAATGAATAAACCTGTGTAAGACATCTGATATATTCCTCACTGTCTGTGATGATATCATGATACTGTGGTTTTTTAGATTTCCTTACTTCTTTATTTTAATAATTTGTCCAAAGTCAAACAAGCCATATGTTAACAACAAATATTACTTTCTTTTATATATTCCAGTTCCTCAAGACTGTCGTGGTCTGACACTAATGATGCCCAGCCAAAACCTCCCCTCTTCATCCCAGACTTCCAGTACATATTCCCTACACTTTCTCAGTGCCTATGTCACATCTTGTGTGTCTCACCTGAAACCGTCCAGAGTCTTTTCTTTGTGTCATCCTCCCCAGTGCTCATCATGGTTTCAACAATCCTTAAAAAAATCTTCTCATATTGACAAGGAAAGATACTTGCTCCCTTAATCAGTATTGCATGAAGGTGGCCTAGAGCCTGTCCATAACACTGCCTCTGTGCAAGTTTTTCCTCACTCTGTATAGTTCACCTCCCTGTATGAAGGAAAAAAAAGCAGGAGAGTAAGTTCAGATGGTGCTGTTTAATTAGCTTGAATTGCTGAACACAGAGATGGTCTTAGTCCAAGCCATCATTTTTAGTGTCATCTGACCTCAATGTCTGCAACAGAGGCAGGAGAGCTGAAAGTCATTTTTGCATAATTCCTACTTTTTTTATTTTTCTTGCCCACCCCTCCCCCCCCTATTTCTCTTTATTACAGCAAAAGGAACAGAGGCAAATGTGGATGCTCTACCTGGTCTGTCCCCACCTTGACAGCTGTTGGTGACAATACAGTATGTTTCCTACTGGCCCTTTGTTCTGATCAGTAAGGTAGAATTGATTTCTGCCTTATGTATATTTTCTTTATGTAGCATATCATTTATCCTACCGTAAGTGAGCACAGATATCTTTTTTCAGCCTATCATGTTTGGAGCTATCTCCTCCAAATAGATGATCACAAGTTAATGGCCATTTTGACTCATCAGGAGTTGTTTGCGTGGGGAAAGTGTATCCAACAGAAACAGAGACAGGTTCCCATCCTGTGACCTAGGCACAAACAGATGTTGGCAGGGCACGGATAAAGGGACGTTGTATCATTGTGAATTTCTCAGCCTGTCTAATAAATCTCACTTGTATAATTTGTAATTTGTCAAATTAATTTATACCACAGTACTTATTTATCATGATTTTGGCAGAGATATAACTATATCACTTCCTGATAGCAGCAGATTAGTTCCTGTTTACGCTGTGATGACCTTTGACAGCCCTTTGCCCCAGAGTAGCCCTCTGAAATTAGTGATGTTCCACACATATGCTCTTGGAATTTGTTCATAACTGTTCTCTATTGTTAAATTCTGTTCTGTTGCACAGCCTACTCAGATGTACAAAGACATTTGACATTATACGAGAGCCCCTGGCCAACTTTAAATTCAGATCAGGTCTGTTAATCAAATGCAGATTTTCTCTTTCAAATTCATGAAAAATGTATACACCTATTTTTATAGTTTTCAGTTAAAAGAACAATGTGAAGATAAAATAAAGGTTGGTAATTAACATAATGCTAAATATTTGATTAATACGAGGTTAAAATTTGAATATACTTAAAAACAAATCAAAAGGTATCTTTTGAAACAGGCAGAAGAACATTATCCAAAAAGGGCATCCATTGACTTTCAGCAGGGGAGGATTTTTTAGAATACTTATCTTTCATGGACTGATAATATTGTTTGCTTTGATTGCCTCTTAGATTAAGACACCCAGCTCTAAACATTGCAGAAGTTTTGTATCTTATGCACTAATTGCCGTAAAGAAATCATTAGTCATACGGTTTACATAATTATTCACACAAATTTCGAAGTGCAGCATACTAGAAACATTTAGTGTATTGTAACACCTGATTTACTGTTAGATCAACAAAATTCATAAAAAATGCTTCAGTGCATTTATGATTATATGTATTTTGCTTGAGGCAAATCTCACACCCTGCATATCCACGCTGCAGTCATTTCTTCTCTTTCCTCTACAAGCAATTAAGATACGTGATCCTAACACCAACTGAAGAAGAACAGTCATAGGGTTTTCTTTTCATTGTTTTAATTTCTTTTTATCTTAGCCTGCACATACTTAACTATCAGGTTTATACTCTCACTTGCATCTGATGCAGCCCACTTTGTAGACAATTTGCAGGATATTTTTGAATTTCTAATATAAAACTCTTAATGAAATGTTTTTCACCCTTGATTAAGCACACTGTGTAGAAATAAAATGAAATGAGGAAAAAGAATTCCTGGCAAAATATTTAATTAACTGTTTTTACTCTCATTATACAATGGGGACATAAACAGACTTGAATGTGAATAGGGAATGCAGAACAATGCCTAAAACATAAAAGTTGTGATTATTCTAGATACTCACCTGCTACTGAGCTGTCATCAGGCATTAAGATGAATTTTTGTTGATACCAGTATAGAAGAGACTAAAATACTTGAACTCCCATAACTGAAGAAATTATTGGCTTACATATAAAATATCAGATAAAATATATCATGATACAAACCCTTATATTGTTTCTATTTTAATTTTTAAGGCATATATCTTACAAAAATAGTTATTAAAAAAGTTTTGAAGTGTCATTTTTTTCACATAATTAATATTCTAAAAAGCACCAGGGAATTTTTTTCCTGTGTTAGTATTCTTAAGCATGTCTTGTTCAAATAGAAGCAAAACTGAAAACAAATGAAGCAACAGAAAATAATGACCTTCCCAATAAGTTTTATGAATAATGAATACACCAATTCTTTTTATTATAAATCCTTTTATTTTGATGTTATTGTTAATTTAACTACTAGCTTCCCTATATCTGTCTTATGTAGTCTTCACTACTTTCTGCCTAATAAGTCAGGAGAAATTATCACAGAAAGTCTCTTAAATATGGGAATGTGTTAAAAGGTCTAGCAGACGTGCTTGGATAAGTAATTTTCTAACATTTAATTATGAAAATTATCTGATTGACTGACAGATGGTTTTATGCACAGTTATAGCTATTCTGATTAAAATGTGGAGAAATTAAAATTGAAAACAGTCCTTATTATGCAATGTTTAACAAATAACTCTCAATGAAGTGCCATGTCATCTGCTTGATCTTTGGCTATGTGTCAGACTACCAAGTGAAATTCTCACTATGGAGGCCTTGGCTTAGGGAAGTTAAGAACTGAGCCAAAACCAATTTAAACCAACAGAGAGAATCCTATTGACTTCAGTGGGATCAAGCCTTTGGAGAGCAGCCTAAAGGACTCCAGTGTCAGCCAGCTTACCCACAACTCCACAGGCTGGAGCTGTTGTTTTCCTGCAGAATCATCTAGCTGGCAGTCATGAGCCAGTTGGCACTGGCATTGTCAGACAGGGTAATTTTGTCAGTTTTCTTGCACAGAGTATATAAAATGAAACATCAAAACCTGCTGCATTGCTTGCTGTCTCTTTATGCTTCAGCTTGGAAACTCTTTTCAGGTATCTAAAACATTTAGATAGTTCGACCTTACTGCTTTTTGTCTTTGTATAGAGCTTTGTCCTAGTCATCTCAAACTGCTTAATACTTACGCATAACAAACTAAAATGACTTATCAGCATACCTGGAAAAAAGTATGCTAGCCACAGTTGAAATATGTGGTAACACAAATTGTTTATTTGTGAACATTTCTGGAAACAGAGTAAGATTAATACTTCTGCCTTTATAAAACATGTAATCAAATAGCAATAGTCTTAATTTTGTAGGTGTTTTGATGAGTCAGAGGAAAACTTCCCTAAATCCAGCATTAGAGAGTTGTCTGTCAAATGTGAATGACATTAAAGAATGTCATTGGTCTGTGACTGGAAAAAAAGCACAGATAGTGAGTTGCTGTGTAGATATTGCAAATAATTCTGTATAAATAATTATCTCAAACTGTACAGTATCATAGCAAGACAAAAGTATAAACCTTCTTTCTAAAAGACTTTAAGGTCTTCAAACATTTAAAAACTTAGTTCTACTTTGCTAAAACCTGCATCTCCTTCCATCTATACTTGATTTTTACTATAATGAAATAGAGTTTAAAGGAACACTAAAAACTAATTTACAAATCAAAAGGGAGTAAACATAATGACATATATGACAAGAGCAATAGCTATATTCAGAATTGGGTAATTTAAACTTTTTTTGAGTGTATATATTTTAGTAGAAGTAGTAAGGCTCCATTATAAAGCAAAGTACACAAAACATTTGCCATACAAGTCCTTACAGATTTTCAGAAAACCCAAATATGCCACTCATTCACAACATAAAAAGTAAAAATGAGGAAAGATAAGTGTATTGTAGTTGACGAGCATTAAGCAATGATGCAGGTAGATGTAGGTATAAGAGAAATAAACTAAAATAAAGCTGTGAAAATCCTGAAATGAAGAAAATTGCATACAGGTCAGTGAACTGAATAAATCTGTCTTCAATGTTTACTTCCACAATATTTACATTTTTAGGCTTTTGCTTGCTGTGCAATGGTTTTATACATTTGGTTGAGCTATGGTGCAGCTGCTGTGATGCTTATGTGCTGTAAAATCCTTAAAAAATCTGGCCCTGTACAGAATGTATTCCTTGTTTAATAGTATATATCCACAGCTCACATGCAATATAACATATGTCCTACTTTTCTTCTTCAAATAAAAAGCAGTTGTGGAATATCCTATTTCTAGATGTTTTAATCTATTGAAAAATGTTGGGTTTTGCTTGTCACTGTTTATATCAGCACTTGCATAAAGCCGTGAGCCGCAATCCAGTAAGCCCAGGGTCCTGCTGCAAATGGCTAGGCATTAAATACTGCCTGTCTGAAAAACCTGGATGTGGAGAACAATATTTGAACTATTTCTCGTTCATCTTCTGGCTACAGCAATTGCAAACTGTGTCAGTTTCATCTCTGTTTATGTATATTGCAGAAATATTCAGCTGCAATATTTACATCAGCGGTTAATGAGCTGCAGTGCACCCTACTAACCTTCAGATTTCCCTTTTTTCTCTGAAGGAATTGTACTGCATTTCTCATTTTCACCTCTTATTTGTAAAAGCAAGTATTTATACAGTCAGAACTATGAGTAATGTTGGTGAAACTTGGATTTCCTTTACAAATCTGCTCAATTTTTGGGTTTTGTGTACCTGTTTCCATTTCCCTCCTTTGTCTGTGTTGTCTATGTGGGATTCTAAGCTACTAGAACTGCCATATTTGTATGTGCCATCTGTACATATAGAATCATAGAATGGTTTGGGTTGGAAGGGACCTTAAAGTTAATTTTGTTCCACCCTCCCTGCTATGGACAGGGACACCTGTACCCTCCCAGAAACAGGTGTGCACACACAAGGGTACCCATCTGTAGACAGGACGTGTATTTCTAGCATGTAACCTACCCATTTTCCCACTGACAGCACCTTCCCAGCACACAACACAAAATCTCCCACTTTGAAATGTAAGAAATCAGTTTCCTGCATTCGTTCAGTGTCTTCTGCAAGTTCTGTGGCCAAGATTATTCCTAGGTTTACAGTGGGAGTGGCCTGCTTGAAAAATAGCTGTGGAGGAACCTGTTGGGTTTCCATTTTTTTTTAAAAAAATAGAGGCTGCTCAGCCACAATTCTCTTTCACCATGTCATTTATTTTATAGCTGGGCTGGTGCTCTGTTTCCGGAAATGAAAAGTTTGAGTGTAAGCCCAAACTGGATTCCCAATTTTGAAAGTTTTTTGAGATTTTTTTCATTCTATTAACTCTGCATTTCTGCATAAAGGTGAATTTTGTGCCATGCCAATGGGCTCCAAGTCCAGTAGAGTATTTAGTCACCTAAGTAACCCTAATTATATAAGTGCCTACACTGAAATCAATACCATTCCTAACATACTTAAATTGTCCCTCTACTTAAGTACTTTCTTGGATTCAGGCCCAAAACATTGTCATTACAAAACGTGTTTCTTTGTATTTCAGAGAAATATAACAAGAAAGGTGTATTTCTGGAAAACTTTCACATTTCAGATGCGTGCTCATGTTAGATCAGGTTGAGTCACATTGGATCACATTAATAAAAATTATAAACAAACAATGTGTAATTTAATATGCCTATTGATTCCCTTTAAGTAATTTGCAAAGCCTGTTTTCATTACAAATTTGGACATATTTAACTAATATTTTTCTACATAGTCCTGTATGAATTAAGATTAATTATAATGGAATTCTATGCAGATTTTATTTAGGCCTGAAGAGAGTGATACAGTTTAGTGTTACTGCCATTTTTGTGAACCCAAGCAAGAACTGCTCCTTGGCTGAAAGGCAGCATTACAAATTTACATCTTAGAAGTAAATGTCTAAAAATAAACAGAATCAGTAATAATCAACAGCTATTATGGTTACTGGAATGGGAAAAAAGTGTACATGATATGATGTTTGCTGCAAAAGCTTTTCTTTTTCATCTTTGTATTGTATGCAATATTTCATATTTGTTCAAATTACATTGATTGAGGATTTTAAGATTGTCTTTCCAAGAAACAGTTCTAAAGACCTGAAGTCTTTCCAAATAATTTTAAAAATGCCAACCCAAGGACTGGGGAGAGGATTGCCATAATTGTCTCACTGGTACCTTCCTATTCCCATTTTACCTCTCTTACATCACACATTAACATCTTACAACATCACAATTTTTCTTTATACATAAACTCTTTGTAGTACCTCTGAACTACACTTCAATCCTTACCTGCAACTGTGGCCTACTTTCTTGGTTTAGGCATTTGGTTTTGGAACAGTTTGTTCAAACACTCATTTTACAGTTATGACTTGCATGTCTACATCAATATTATTACTTTTTCAGCCTTACTTCCAAGTGCAGATTTTGCTAATGACTTATTATATTTTTATTATTAAAATACAGAACATCTCTAGACCAAGGACAGATATCTTCTGAACCTGACTAAAAAAATTCTGTTCTGCAGAGGTTCTACGGTAATAATTACTCATGTCTCAGCTAATTTTAATTTCAGAAAATCTAGAGACCTCTTATTTTGATAACATTGATGTGTTTTTCAGAATATTTTATGTGTATTTCTACTGAGAAGTTCCTTGTCCATGACAAGGGGGTTTGGAACTAGGATCTCTTCCAACTCTAATCATTCCATAATTCTGTGATGTTTTTGTGTGTCACCATGCTTGCTCTGTGTACTTGTGAGCATGCCGTAAGTAACAGTTTTATTTGATATTGCTTGTTTTCCTAAAATAATGGTCACTGATGTCAACTATATTGTTGTCCTTTTGTTTTTCTCTTAGTTCTATCCAAATCTTCCTCTAATTTTTTTTTTTTATAAGTACTGTCAAGCTAACAAATATCAATTTCTAAAAGCTCTCTTATTTGGACTTTTAATATAGCAGTAAAATGTATCTCTCTTCCCTTCAATCTTCTAAAGGTTCTATATTATTCCAAGCTTTGTTATAGTTAATATTATTTATCAGTGAGGACTCAGGCAATACTTTTCATAACTTTGAATGAGGATTCTATGTCTCCCTAGACTATGAAAGCTAGTAAATTGAATACTTTTCTTTTAGTGTTATCTGTAACACTAAGGAAGTAGTAAATATTTCATGACCACTATATAAATAGAAATAGTTCAGAAGCTGAAAGTAAAAACTCATTGTGTCTCTTGAGCTTCCTAATATTTTTTAACAAATGCTTTACCAATGATAGGGAAAAATGAGTTTGCATGCATTAATGAAAATTTTGCAACATGTCCATATCTAAACTATGTTTCTTCTTGGTATTTTATTATTTTCACCAAAAAAATTCCTTATTCCTAATTTAATATTAATCTTAGTTGTACATCTTTGTAATTAACCTAGATGAACTAAAATTGATATGCCAGTAAATTCTGAAGAGATTTGGAATGATTCCTTGTATTTGCAGTGTCATAAGTAGTGCTACTTTGTTTATGCTCTGAAGATATGACACTATATGAAAGAATGACCTTCAATGCCTATAATAAATTAAGATATGCTGTGCTATAAACATCTGATGAGGAAGGATTATGTTGAGATTTTAACAGATTGACAATGTCTTGTCTTATAGCTGCACACATGCTTCTTGAAAGCAGGAAAGGCAATTTACCCTCCACTGTGACTATTTATTAGATTTTTAATTGTCTTGGACTACTTCTGAACAAGAAACCATTAAATCATTGCAGAAAACAAAGGATGTGTGTGGTGGGTGAGAGCATCTGTGTTGTTAATTTTTAAGTAAATAAATATCACCAATTTAAACACAATTTCAAACACCTGCTCAAGAGCAATCTAAACTAATAATATATTCTTGGTCAGTTACTTTTTAAGTAGTTGTTGATGGAATGGATTACTGAGAAGGAAAAAGCATCAATTTCTAGTCACAACTGCTCTCAAGTTTGTGGTAGGAATACTTAGAGATGGGCATTTAGATTTGATTCCCTAGAAATAAATTTTGTCTTTGAATGAAATAATATAGCCTTTGAGAAAAAAGTTAATGTAAAACAGGAAGCTCTTCTGTTTTGTTTCAGTAGGTGCACAAAAACCTTTATAATAAACCTGATATCACAATGTCACTGATGGAGAGGCTTCACTCATAAGAGAGAAGTAACAATATGATTATCAATATAAAGTAGCAATTTAACCAAGTTTGATAGTAAATGTACCAGTGGCTTAACAAGATTCAAATGCAAGGTACACTTGATTATTTATTGCATAGACAAGAAAGTCAGACAAAATTATCATGGAGACCTGAGTCATGAGGTTCAGGAGGGACTCCCTTGCTTTCTGAACTCCTCCTCAAAGAGGAGTTTAGGTGCAACTGGATCCTCTAAAAGTCCCAAACTTGGTCAATATTTTGTGTCTAAAGGATTACATGTGCACAATCAATCATCTTTATCACTTAGCTAAGATTTCGAATTTTAGCATGCTTTAAATCACTTACACAAGAATCTGTTGCAACAAGGAGTCTCTCCAACTCAAGAAGTAACCTTGAGAGGTGTCCCTGTTTGGGGGAAGATCCTGGTGTGTGATCCACTCCTGTGTAGGAGAGTCAACAGGTTCTGTACACTGTTTCATAGAGGAAGATAATTGACTTATAGCCATATTTGCATACTAAACACAGAAGTTAATTTCTATAAAACTTGGCTTCAGCCAGACCTTGACCATCTCTATTGTTTAGTAGCAAGAAAGGGCTCAAATTAGCTCTTGGCTATTGTGTTTTTATCTGTCTCCCTCAAACACACTGTGAGTCCAATGCGGCCATCACAACCAGACACATCCATTACAATCACCACTGGTGGTTATTACTGAGAAGAGTTAGGGGAAGTAAAGGTCAGGCTGTGGGTGGGCAGCATATCATTACCCACAAGAAAAGGTTATTGAATGTATATGTGAAAAGTAGTTTGAAGTATACACTCTTTGCATTAAAAAAAAAAAAAAATCAGAAATATGAATTTATGCCCAAACCAATTCTCATGGAAATCCACTCCCTGTAAGGGATTAGGTTTAAGTCCTTGTAAAACAAAGCTAAATTCTTACATCACATTAGACTACAGAAGTATAAAGAACTGAAGCAGATCTCAACAACTTAGATTGTTTTTCTACTTTGTGTGCATAACAGACTGACTCTGACTCTTTTCAAAGAGATTTTAAAAGAACAGTGACAGGAAGTGAAATTTAATATGCATCAAAACCTGTGTTAGACATGCAATATATAAATTACCTGCCTGGGCATCTCTTATGTTTCCATTTGGATGGATTCTAGTTCTTGACATTACCTCAGACTTTGATTTATTCATGTTTCATTTCTTTTCAAATACACCATGGTGAACACTGTCAATTTTATTTTTTTTTTAAGTTTGTGGGTAATGATCATGAGCTCTATTCTCAGCAGCTGATCCTTGGTCTTAATATTACATTTAACCATGTGAATTTATCATATGAAAAATACTTCAATGGAATCTCAAGTATGAGAAAGTGTAGAAATGTTCTTTTCTTGTTTTCTGTCTTTGAGAAGATAGTTACCAAACATCCTTAAGGACATAAGAGCCTGATTAATCACAGTTACACAGCTGATTTCCCCTCACAAAGTAGGTGGGGAATAGCTATCAAAAGTACCTTTAATTTAGTTTTACTGAAAACAACACCACAGGTTACATATCTAAATAGCTTAGTTTAATAATTATAATCCAGATTTGTTACGGTCAAGTTCTTTTATAAATATTAACTATTTTTAGCCTTTATCTGTAGCACAGGCCATTTTATCTATGTTCTGTTACTGTATCTAAGACTTATGTGAATCTCTTGAACTTTAACTTCCAACTGCCCCCTCTTCCACCCCTGCAATTGATTTTTCTGGCATGGGTCCTAATTTTATGACAGTATATTGAAAAAAATTCTGAAGAAAATGTGAAGAAAATGTTAACTCTTAAAAACTGCCCCCCAAACCCACTAGCCTTTAATTCATAGTCAGTAGCTTTCAAGAATGAGAAAAGGGATGATAACTGATTCAATGACTTCAGTAGTTCCTGACAGTTGTATGTTTCTGTGTCTTATTCTGCTTCTAAAATTAGCTGATTCCCACATCATTTTTGTGAAAAATAAACCTTCTGTTTTTCTACAACCTGTTATTAACTCCAAACTACTTTTGTGGGTTTTTTTAAAATGAAGAATATTGTTCATGTAATCAGATTAATAACTTGTAAAGGATATGGTCAAAAATCTTTAAGCAACTGATAGGAATCCATGTTCAGTTTCAAAAGGCCAAAATGGGTTACAATCTGTAGCTGTTTTTGTTTCCATTATGGGATATATATATTTTTAAGAATTCACCTAGAATATTACACTTAAATTAAAATTAGTTGTAAGGTGTGTGTGGACAATAATATGCCAAGTTTTGTCTGTCATATCTCTAACCTACATTAACATTCAAGAGAACCTTTTCTCCCTGATACTCAAATTACCATAGAGCTATTTCTTTTGATTTCCTTCTTAGTTTAGCATGTCATGCTTTCCCACTGGGTAGTTTCAATAATAAAGTATAACAGAAATTGGAAAATGAAATTCATTTTTACTCTCAAAGGAGGTCCTTCCAACGCCTGAATGAGTCACATTGTTTAGGATACCTGTGGGATGTCATTGTACTTGTTTTAAGTGCCTGTATTTAAGGACAATGCATGTCCGATATTTTTACCAGCACTAGGCTCACTTTTTAAATGAAAAATTTCTAACTACATAACGAAGAAAATACAGAAGTAATGGCTTTTCAAAGTCCACTGCTTTGTGCCATGGAATAATACACTTGAGACACCATTTAACTATTCCCATACCTATTGCAGAAACAAGCATCCTTGCAGACAATATCAGAAAGTTATTTTGTTACCTGGCAGAAGAGATATGAAACAATGTTGAATAAGTTTTTCATGGTGTGTAAATTTATCTTGGACAGACAGATTTCTTACTATTTTCTTCTTTGTTGTTCAATAAATAAGGACATTCAGGCTAAGAAACAAAGGAAAGCAGAAAAAAGAATTGGCGAAATATGAATTATGTAGAGATGAAATTTAAAATGAACTCTAGGAAAATGGAAAAGGACAGAGGAGTGACCAGGAAAATTCACAACTTAGAAATATCATGAAGCACATTTTTTACTTGGAAGTCCTAGACAAGATAGGCCTATTCATAAATTAATTAACAATAATGTTGACTAACAATATTTCAAGTAAGTGAGACTTTTATGGGAAAACAGAAAATAGCTTCTTTAAAAGAAATCACTGATCATGAAGGGCTAAAAATGAAATATTAGGAAATAGATGCATGAATACATATGTTAGTACACCTGAAAGAACAAGCTCAAAATAACTTCGTTAACTAAAGAACACCAAGTTGGCAGATGTGTAAGAATAATTGGATTGGAGAAAGCAAAGGGAAATTTGAGCAAATGAGGAGTAGGTACTCTAATTTTTTTAGATTTTGGAGACACTGATAATTGAATTCCGTTTATATTATTTTGTTTGTTTATTTTATCTGTACAACATGAATTTTTGTTGAGGGTAAATTTGAAAAGAAAATATTTAGCCTAAAGCCAAAATTTTTACTGAGTAAAGAAGGATACATGATTAACTGAAGGTAATTCTCATAATTTACTTTATATCAAGTTCTCTTGCACTACATGTGAATAAAAACTTTGTGGTTAGGTAGAGTTTTATTCATTATACAGGAAAAAAAGGCTTGCATTTCAGTTGCTATATATTATTAACTAATGCTAGAGCATCATTGTCATGCAGTACAAATTTGAATGATTTTTTCCCCATCATAATTTCACACTGTAATGCCAGAATGATAGACTCATAATGGGTTCCCTATAGACACATACAGAAATAATTTTGTCATGGTTATCTCACCTTGTAACAGCACCGAAAG
The DNA here is from genome assembly GCA_035041345.1 of Poliocrania exsul. Taxonomy (NCBI): domain Eukaryota; kingdom Metazoa; phylum Chordata; class Aves; order Passeriformes; family Thamnophilidae; genus Poliocrania; species Poliocrania exsul. Next base: position 89,411,858 of record JAWWLZ010000118.1, read on the forward strand.
CAGTTGGTCTCCATGGTCTTGCATTAAACTGTCACATCATTGTTAAAAGCCTCTGTTTCAGGAAATGGTGATGGTACATTTTGAGTTCTGTGAAAAATACCCATACTCAGTGGTTCTGTAAAACAAGATAACTTGTTTATTCATGAATGGGAGGGGAAAATATTTTTCAATAGTAAGTGATTGTAGAGATCAACCATTTTCTTTTTCCTGTTTAGTTGTCTTGAAATGAACAAGTACCACCCCAGCATTAATTTTTGCAGTAATATTTATTTTTCTTCTGTGCTTTAGCTTGCCCTGATTTTTAAGCCATTTTAAATATATTTCAAACACGATTTTTTTCCTTACATTTATCTAATTTCTTATATTAAATTACAGCTCAGCTACTCCCCTCAGAGGACACCTACTTTATTTTTTTTTAAATTTCTGGGAATATATTTGTCAATGTTTTTTTCTGCTTTTATCCTGACCACAGCTGCACTCCAGTTCACTGAGATCCTAGATGAAATAAAAATTTATTTTTCTGGTGCTGTAAGAGAAAAAAATTACACTGACTCAAAGTGTTTGGCTTTAAGGTCAAATTTTTTTTTTATTTAATAAAAGCTCTCATTTTAATAATGAAACTAGAAAGCAGCATTTATCTGTATCAGCAAAGTATGATAATTAGATGGATTATGCGTACTTAGCAGACAAAATATATTTGGTACATAAATAGCACAAGTAAGAATGCTAGATACAGTGTACTATCTAGTATGCCTCTTTTTCATTATAAGTAAAACAATATTCTCTGTCAAGGAAAGTCACACGTTTCGAACCTCTTCAAAATGACATTTTTGTTGCCAATCCAGCCACGGTCATGGACAACAGTGCAAATGTAAAGAGTAAATAGGGAATCTGGAAAATGGGGATTATTTAAGAACAAACTAGATCAGAGCTCTTACCAGAATTGGTTGTCCCGCACACTCAACCACTTACATGTTTTTAGTGGTACATTTAACATGGTTTGATTTCATGGGAAGCTCAAGGAGAAAAGCGTTTTTCCTGGCTCAGCCCTGGCTTTATTTTTTTTATTCTTTTTGGTTTTGGTCCCCCCACATCTCTGTGATCTGCAGGCTCTTTTCACAGTTTCAGGGTCTTTCTTCCTTTCTTCCAGTCAAGATCTTCAACTTCTTCCTTACCAATCCCTTTCTCTGCACACTACTTGTTTTCAGCACCAATTCTTGTCTCTGAAAGTTTGACCATACTCAGTTCCCTCTCAGTCTAAACAGTCCTTGCGCAAAAGCACAGCCAGTGATCAAATGGGTGATGCTCCCATGTCATCTTAGCTGGAAGATTCAAGACATGTAAACTTCATTTAGTCCTGATGTTACCAAAATTTACAATAAGGTCACACAATGACTGCAGCTAACAAGTTGCAGGCTTTTGCTTGAGATATTTACCCACGCCCACATCCAAAATTATCTATGGTCTGTTAACATTTACAATTTAAGCTTATATTTTTGCCTTTTTTTTCCTCCTCTGATAGTAACCTTAAGGATTTCTATTTGTGATGAGTAGTTACCAAATTTCAAGAATGTCAATTCAACTGGTTTCACTGGGAGACACACTCAGCATCTTTGCCTCTATAATTTATCAGAAATTAGAGATTGTCCATTAATTCTTTATATGGTAGAACTTGTGCAGACTTTACCAGCAAGAGGCAAAAATTAGCATTCAAGTTACTTCAAATGCTACATATTCTGAACTCTTTGTCATTTTAAGATTAGTCTTGAGACTATTTCTAAATTTATTTTTGATATTTTCATAGGGTAAAATTATGTCTTGAATACTTTGCTTATAAGGACAGCTAATTTAAATAGACATGAATCTGAGGAGTTATGAAATTGTTAATAGTCTGCTGAATTATTTAAAAGAAATTAACAATTCTCCATGTCCGCTGAGATATTTATCTGGAAAAAAAGGGCATCAGTGTTGGGCATCTGATAGACAATGAGCATATCACAGTTACATGCGTGAGAATTTTAATCTCTTTGATAGAGCAATTCCCATTTGCTTTTTTGAGTCCAGATACATAATTATTATTTCTAATACCATTTGTTGATTCTATTTCTTTTACAGGGAATTATTCAAGAATATTTTAGTTTGATGCCAGCTTAAAATCTCTTAGAAAAATAAATATAGAATAAGACATCACTATAAAAAAACCCCAGACCAACCTCAATAAGAAAGGAAAGCAGAAACCCAAATGAAAAAATGCCAAGTAAAATCAGCTCCTTAAATCCTTCTAAATATATTGCCTCTAATGCATTTTATTTTTGACTACTTAAAAATGTTGTATTTCTCATAACTGTGTCCACAACTTCTTAATTTATTCCTTTTATTCAAGCTGCAAATCCTACTATTCTTTTCACTTGAACTGTAAGTCCTGAAAATCATGATTCAGGAAGAGGTTCCTCAGATGTAAATCGAACAATAGTTGTCCCTGTGCTACCTGTGGTAACAGGTATGTTCAGCATCTTTCTTGGAAGAGAGCTCTTTGTGCTGTCATGTGCAGTTTTTTATCCATAGAAGGTATCTAGATGCTGTTCATGTGTCCTTGTTTTGATGTGGCTTTATAAATTTGCCTGCAGTATTGGCATCCTCCGAAAAAGACATAAATGGTTAAAAAAAATTAAAAAAGGAAAGTTGTTCTCAACAGGAATGGAAGAAACCAATGGGATGTGCTTTTTTTCATCTTTAAACAAAAATTTCATGGTGCTTATGAAAATTGGAATAGGTTGAAAGAAAAACCTGGAAGATCTCCTGCTGTAGCACAAGTAAAATCACTAAGCCTCAGCTTGCACACTTTTTATGAAATCATCCTGTCAGGGGGCCCGGTTTTCTATTCAGGCCCACAGTATGTTGTATGGCTAGCATCTCCCACATGCGAGTCTGTCTTTATTTGTCTCAGCAAGGGTAAATCATACAGGGATTTCTTTAAATAATTGAACACATATACTCTCTGCTATATGTTTGTTCTTAATTCCTATAGAAATTTGCTCAACAGTCTTCAAGTAGCTGTTAAGAAAGGTTTATCTTCTATACAAATAATTCTAACACTTCTATAAGACAATTCTAATGTGTCTGTTCTCTCCTTGTTTTGAAGTTTTTTGCCATTTTTGTATCCTAGGTTCTGACAACAAAAATAAAAATATGACATGAAACACTAAGGAGATGCCTGATGGTTTGCCGAACACAGGATAGCTAAATTGTGCATATCTCCCTTCCCCTCTTAACCCCATGGACATAGTAACGGCTTGACCTTGAATAGCCAGATGTAAAACACATTATCTGGATGCAAATTTAGAGAACTGGAACATCTGGTAGATGATATCTTTTCTCTAATGTGTCTAGATTAATCTAGAAGGTCAGTGGAATTTTGTAAAAGTGAAATAGGTTGCCCATATTGTATCCCTTGTATGATCAGGATTCTTAACACTTGAATGCAACTAGTATGTATATATCCATAACTGTATTAAGAGTGAGTAAGATGTCAGTATCTGAAAAAGAATAAATTAATGTTGCCAGTGTGATTTCCTGTAGCCTTTCTGTTCCTCTGTGCAAATCCATTATAAGCTGAAGTTCCATAACTCCTTTTTGCTTGCAATATGCTGTGTCTACACATGTATGCCAATATTCTTACGTGTCAGTTAAACTTCAGAATACTGAGAATGTCTTCTATTGATAGGATTATTTAAAATTTAGATTAAGAGGTAATAATTACTTTATCTGCTTTTTGCTGGATTCTAACAGTTGAGGAGACTTCTTTATTATTAATAATATTTGGTGCTGTCCTACCTCAATTATAAATGTAATCATGATTTTTTAAAAACATATTTTTTCTATCATATTCAGGATGTGATATATGTTCTTAATACAAAGCTGGCATGTTATCATATGAAATTTTTTGTGTGAAGTATTTCATATCGTCTCTGAAAGGGATCTCATGAAATCATTTTGTCCAACCTTTGAAAGAGAGCCTAGATGAGGGTATCTAGCACCCCGACCAATTGCATCTTGAAAACCTCCACTGATGGAGACTCCGTCATATTCCTTGGGAGGGTGTTCCAGTGAATGTTCTTACTTTAGAAAAAGTCTTCCTTACATCTTTAAAAAGCAATGCTTTTTTCTAGTGAGACTTTAATTTGCCAAGATGCATTCCTGATAGAAAAGACTGTGCCATTCATCTGGCTTTCTATCAAAGCTGTTCTGGGGATTGGACTGCTGTTTGATCTCAGAGAAGGTTTTTAATACAGTAATGGTCTTCCTTTGGAACAAAGATATTAAAAAATGTGTTCTCAACAAGAAGAGTTCACACATCATTACTGGAGGTGTGGACAGTTCAGTTTCCAAATGCACCTTATCTTTCAGTATGTAACTGGTGTGCAAGAGCTTCACATATAACCTACTTTAGTAACTGGCTTAGCTTGACATTTTAAGAGTTTAGGCTTTAAAGACTGTAATATAAAATATTTTTCATTTTTATACTTTCATCCTTGAAAATAGTCTAGGAGTCTAACCACTATATAAAACTATTGCTTTGATGCAAACTGTCTGAATTCAAACTCCCACAAAGATGATCCTAGACCACATTTGTATTGCAATTTAGTAGAAACTAATGAACTCATACAAACATTGGACATATATGGTTTCCTTTAAAAATTATTAAAAATATTATTAAAATTTATTAAAATTTATTAAAAAATATTAAAAATTATTAACCCCCCAAAAATATTAGTAGCAAAAACTTCTTTCTATCAGTGAATAAGAAAAAGATTTAATAGATTTAATCATTCAGCAAGGAAGCCTCTAAGGCTGAGGAAATGACTTGCTTTTCTAATGTATTCATAATACAAAATACTTTTTCTTTGGTTACAGCCTTTCTACTAAGAATGTGAATGTGGAGTCATATTTCTCAATTATTAAATATGAGAAACATTTTTATTTCATATTTTCTATTGAAATGACTGAATTTTTTTTTAGATTTGACCTACAGTTTCTTGGATTATTTTTGACACACTAAAAATATTTTTCCGTTTATGATTTATCCCTTAATATTAGGCTCTGAAAAGGAAAATAATGTTGAGGTTTTTTCATATGAAACATGTTTATGAGTCAGATGACCGTGCATGTGTCTTTTCAGAATATCTACTACTCCCTAAAAACAACTCTGTTTTTAAAACAACTTCATATGTGTAGAAGATTCCTGCAAGCAGTGTTGTTCTCACAAAATTGCTTCCCAATGAACATTATTCCTTCTCTAGTGTATTTATGCCTTATTTTACCTTTCCATTAGCTGAGAAAATTATGGCTAGTACTGGTGGGAAAAAAAAGATCTCATCCTCATCTTGAGAAATAAGTAAAAAAAAAAAAAAGAGTTATAAAGCTTGCAGGTTGAAAATAGTTACTTCAGTGTAAGAGTGTATTGCCAAAAAATTATGAAACTATATCCTTAGTAAACAATTACGCTATATTTTTCCAGATTTGCAACCCCAGAAGCTCTCAGTTATTAATTCCTTCCTTGCAATAATTGAAGCACTCTAATTAAAACCTTTCAATGCATCTTTCAGATGTGTTTTACCATTGCATTTTCAGTGTAGACAAAAGTTATGTAGCAGCTGCATCACCTGCTACATGTTCTGACAATAGCTATTTGCCGCTCAATGAAGGCAATGTTGAAATATTTATGGAGACATAATTTGTTTACCTACTTTTTACACTAATACAAATCCACTGTTTCATGTTTAACTCCAAATTACATTATTTGCAAAAAGATATGATAAGATACAGGACTATAATATACTATACAAGTGTATTAGGACTATAATATACTATAATATACTATACATATGTATTACATGTATATAATATCCTATTATATTATTTTCATGGAGCACTACAGATTAAGCCACAAATTACATCAATATATTTTTACATAAAAGATTTCCATAAATGTACTCTTGACAGCTTGAAAGGATTTACATATGGAACACATGCTTTTTCACTTGACCATATGAAAATATTTACTCAGGAGTAGATGTCTCTCTGGTGTTGCTTATCATTGGCTGATGGAGAGAGGAATTGGATGGATGAGGAAACAGAATTTTTTCCTGGTTCATAGAGCATACTGTCAGGGCTACCAAAGTATTCATATGGGATAAGAGTGTAGAGGACAAAGGTTTGGAGTACTCACATAGAGAAATTTATTCTCATACTGTCAGAAGTATGGAAGTAGTGAAACTGGTATATCAAACATGCAGATATATTTATATTTTCATTGACAAATCTTTTTCTATTTTTTTGTCTAAATTAATTTTACTATATCAAAAGTAATTAAATGGGAATACATGGATTATAATGTAGTTAAAAACGCTCAACTCATTCTTGATTTAAAAATAATACAAATGAAGTTTATTCTTCATGTTCTTCCAGAATATTGTTAGTTAATTAATCTATGTGAAAGAAGTTTCATTTGCCAGTACTCTGACCAGCAAGAAATAAACATAATCAAAGTATAATATACTGTATTATACTGAAAATGAATAATTCTACTTCAGCAGAAATAATTTAAGATAAATACAAATTGTTTTCTGTCTGCAGGACAAATTCTGTTAAAAATGTTACAAATAAGAAATAAATAAAATTCCATCAATATGTTTTCCTTTCAAATATTTCAGAATGGATAATTCTCACTGTGTACACCAAATTCTATTAAAGACAGATTCTACTTATGCCTTTAATTTCTTCCCTCCCATCAATAAATTTATAACATAACAAAGGCAGCTCTGAGCAGCTGCAGCAGTATGAATTGAACTATAGAAGGAAAACTTTATAAAACAGTTTCCAACATCTGCAGCTCTGTATTTGCCCCTCTGATATTCCTTTTGCCTACTAGTACTTCTGTATCAAAAATGCATGGAATGTGAGGAACAAATTCTGGACATTTACATGACTGCTGAGAAAGGGTGACCCTGTCATGGATCATCACAGGGAATTGTTGCAACATTGCAACTAGACATGTTGAGTGCTGGGAGCTCATGAGTCACTTCTATTCTCAGATTTCAGGCTGCCTCCAATGATAGAACTAGGATCAAATTGTGTGGATTTTTTTCTAAACCACTTTGACACTATTAGCAAAACCTGTAAGAGTGTTAAGTGTATATTTCAAAAATGACCTAATACACTTGCCAGTAGCTCTGCTAAGAAGCTCTCAACGAAATGTATTTTCAATAATAATTTATGAAATAAGTAATACTAAAAAAGAGAAGAACAGCACTGAAAAAGATTTTTTCCCCCATTTTTAAGAAAAAAGTGGTGTTTTCTGTGATTGTTAATTTTCTGTCCTTTTAGGGAAAAAACCCAACAAAACAAACAAAACAAACAAAAAAACCCCATATTTGGGCCAAAATGTAGCTAGCCAAGTTTTCAATCTGAATTAATTTCCACCTAGTTGGCTAGTTCTCATTCATAACAAAGTGTCAGAAATTAATATTTTCAAAAGAAAAAAACAATTCTCACTTGTTAAAAGTTTAAAAAAGGTTCTATTATAACTACTTCAAAGTAGGTTGGTTGCTATGCCTAACCACCTTTTTTTTCATAAAGATCAAAATGTTCTAAAGCACAGGCAAAAGGCCTGTGCTTTAGAACTGTCCTGTACTTTTTTACATTCACATGCAAACCAGTTTTTTATTCTTATTTTTTTCAGCTATTAATTTTAAAATTTAAATGTTTAGAGCATCAGCTAATTTCATTGCTGTTAATGTTTTTGCTTTTATTACCCCAAGTTTCTTCAGTATTATCATAAAAACAAATCAAAATATGTAGGTCTTGATTCACTCTATGGGCTCTTTAGAACAATTTTTCATTATACTTAAATCTTGCACCTTTGGTTGCTCTCCATGGAAATACCAATTTATCTTGTCTTCATCTGGCACATTGAAGTTAGGAGCAAGTGGGTAACTCTGCCTGTTTTCCCACAGTGAAAGCAAATTTAACTTTTTTGTTGATTTGTAGATCTTCCAAACTGAATTTCTGGCTCCATATTCAAAGGCTAAACAGTAAGGCAGTTTAATGCCTTCCATTGTTTTCAACTTTAGCCATGCAGCCATATACTTAAAATTGCCACAAAGCAGAATATGAGCTAAGTTAAGGCTAGAATATCTTGAAGCTTATGCAGTAATACTTATGGTTTAAACTTACCATTTCTGCATCCCAGAACACAGAACTTGTGCTGCTGTGGCTTACTGGAAAGTGTTGAAATTTAGAACAAATTAGCATTTCCTAAGATGTCAGGTCTGATCTGTTATGAACTTCTGAAGCCAGTAGCCCAACAGGGATGACACTGGTATAATATCATCTTCCCTGCCTCAACCAATGGCAAGGCTGGGAGGCTTTTCCCAACAGACATACACACAAAAATACAGAACATATATATGTGTGTACTCACAACTGGCCACACAGATAAGAAACATTACACTTGCACAAACATAGAATTTGTAATAAAGGATTTATAATAGTTAATTTTGCCTCTCATGTTTTGTTTTCATTATATCTAATCTCATAATACCTTTGACTCATTAGAAAGTTAGAAGGTGTTTGACTCATTAGAAAGTTAGATAGGTCATGTTAAAATGGTTATTAAACCTAATTTATTCTGTTATTGGAAGTCTGAAAGCACAACACCAATCTGGTAGCTTTTGAGTAATTCTAATTTTACAGTTTAAATTTATTGGGTTTTTACAGAGAAATTCTTCATATACAGAGCTGCATATAAAATATGCAGGTTGAGTACTCAAACATGTTCTCATCATCATGCAGATAGAATTGCTGTAAGCTACCACTTCATGAGCATCTTTATTTACATTTTCACTGTAAAGCTGGTCCCAGAGTACTGTTCTGATGGCAAAATCATAAGGAATAAACAAATATGTGTCTCTGAATTTCGATATGCTCTGTAACAGTTATATCAAAAGGCATTGCTGTAAAACTTACAAATTTGTATGACTCTCACATGTTTTTTCAACATCAATTCATCTCATTCTTCTTTTATTATTTTCACTTTCTTTTGACATCAGGTTATCAGTGAACACAAATAAGAACAGACAAATTGCCTATTCTGAGTTCCGAAGTGAAAGAGGGTCAGACTGTGTAGGACTAACCTTGGAAGTAACGTGACAATGTGTGTTTATGAGAACATGGTATCTTTAAATCAGGTAGATGGCAGACTGTGTTATCACAGCATAGAACACAGCCTTTTTTTGTCCACCACCTTTTTAGGCACTTTATATAAGAAACTATGCCTCTTAGCGGTGTGAGGTGCTAGATATGCTGTGTGCTATCCATGTCATGTCTACAATGTTCAGATAGCTCCCAAGTGTAGTCACTTTGTTTAAATAGGCTAAAGTTCTTTGGCCAAATTATCCCAATTGAAACTTTTTTGGTTTGGGTTGGGTTTTTTTATACATAAAAGATGTTCAGGAAAGAAAATACAATTTCAGAGTGGTTACTGTTCATGGCTTTTAATCCTAAGAGTTCTGAGGAATTTCACTAAGCAATCTTTGTAAAAACTAGACACAGCAGTCACCTGCTGACTATTGTATTACTTTACAGATGCTGTTCATTACTAGAAGGGATTCAGAGTAAGAATTCCCAATATTAGTGCTTAAATATGCAATCACTTGTGACTTCAAATGAACTGGGATATTTGGTTGGTTTGAGTTTATTTTCTTTTTCTTTTCTTTACAAATGGTCAGAGGAGGGAATTAAAAAGGTGACCAGAACTTCTCATGCAGGAACCTTGTGTATTTTATGGTCCAAACATTCATGTTATGATTATCTACACTATTAGTCTCTGAAGTTTTGCAGTCTATATTTCACAATACCTTCCTGTAGGTTTTTATTGTCAAGAAAAATAACCAGGTTGCTAATTTTGATATGGAAACAATGCATGTAGCCTGGGCTTAGTGTGAGAAAGCTCACCTTATCTCAGCTGAAGTAAACCAGACACAGATATGTATTTGAGCCTACATGAAGAGTTATTGCAATATTTATCTTGTTTCCATGCTGTGTTCTCCCTGGGACTACACTTCCATCCAAATATTTCAGATCTTGGTTTACTTTTGATATTGAAAATAGGTTTAAAGGCTCCACTTAAAATACATAGAAAAATAGTAAAGATACATATGAATAAAGATAACCAATTAATGCAGAAACTTGATTAGCAGTGAAAGCCAAATTAGACAAATCTAGTTCAGGACTTGAATTTTTTGTACTAATTTTACAATGCTTCCACTTTTTGGAAAATAAACACTATTATCAGGTATCCAAGTGATAGGAAAATAAACCTTATTGGAAATTTGGATAAGGGGGAACATCCTAGGTTACTGAGGTCAGTTTCACAATACAACAGAATGACAAAAAATAACCTGGAAGGGACAGCATGGGGTTCCCTGGTTTGACCTTAACAATGCTTCCACCTGAACAGCACTGCTTGTTTTCCTTTTATTACAACCGCAAGTGAAAAAAAATGTTCCACTTCAGGAAGAAAGCCTTTTTTAAAAACAATATTTTCTTAACCAAAAATCTGTTCTGTGGATGATACTTTTAACATCAATGTTTAGTAATGTATCTCCTCAAAAAGTAATGACTAATCTATTTCCAAATATGACAGCACAGCTAGCAATGCTGATAAATTATGGAAACTGTTAATATAAAAATTACAGTTTACCTCCTAATAATCTACATTATTTGTACCCTCTGCAATCAGTGTACTAACTACTTCAAATTATCTACATTTTCATTGATACTTAGGTAAAATCATGGGAAATATATTATATTAGGTAATCCAGAATAATCCAAATACTCTTGGTTGTGTGCTGTCTTCCAAATAAGTTCAGTTTAAGACAAGAATGAAAAGAAGATTCTTTGAAAGCATGTCTAATATCTGTCTCCTCTTGTATTCAGTGTAGGTCATGCTTGGTATCTTATGTGAAAATCTACCTTATATTAGAATTCATAAATAAATTCTGCAACAAAGAGGCAAAAGGACTCATACACTGATTGCACTGGGACACTCCATTCTTATCTGCATTTATCATCATTTTGGTGACATTAATATCAACTCCATACAAATTATTTTTTCTGGTGTTCACAAATGCATCATAGATTATCAATACATGATGATTCTGAAGGCTTTTGAGTTTATTTTCTAAATGAGATAAGGTTGAGATGACATAAAAATAAGGAAATATGTAAAATCATTTTTCTTTTCTAACATATACAATTGTCCTAATATATTGATTTATTTGTATTTAGCACTTTTAAAAATAATTTCTTAAGAAAATAAAAAATATATAAATAAACCTATATTTAACAGCGTGGCATGCTTTCACAATACATGTTTTATAATTCAACTCCTAAAAACTTCATAGAAAAAAGAATACTTTTTCTCCATTTGAATAATTACATTAAGGTACATGGAAAGAAATTTAACAGAAAAGATAATAAAAACATTCAACAGGAACACTTTTATGTTGTATATAGATTTCTTTATTATATTTTAGGAACTGTAAAGCTATGAATATTTTGTTGTTCTTCCACTCAAACAGAATATGCTAGTGATTGTGCAAAGATCAGTGGTGATACCTGGAATTAACACAGAACAAAGTGATAGATGTGTGGTGGCTGACCTTGGCTGGCCTTCAGATCAATACCCAGCCACACTCTCACTCTGTCTTCTCAACAGCATGAGGGAAGAAGAAAAGATTAAAAAGCTTATGAGTAGAGAAAAAGACAGAGAGATCACTTACCTGTTGTTGTCATGGGTAAAACAGACTCAAATTGAGGAAAATCAATTTACTTTATTACGAATTAATGTAATTTTGTATAGTGAGAACCAGAGTCCCCAGCGCAGCCTCTGCTGCTGCAGCACTGGGGCAGCAGCGTCCCACACAGTGTGTCAAAGTACCCGTAAGAAGTGAGAAAATGGAGTTTCCCTTTCCTTAGGGAAGTTGTCTTATTCTTCAGATTTTTGTTTTAATGATGTCCTCTTTCCTTTTTTTGGCAACATACGCAACACACAGTAACTGAGCCGAGCACTTTACATGTCCCGAACACCTGACTCAGACAGCATATTTTTGATATGCCTCAATATATTTGTACTCTGTATTTTGTTCCTCTCCATAGTAGTAAGGATTAGACAATGGGTGAGAGATAATTGATGTAGTGTCTCTTATATTGATATGGCAAAATTCAGAAAAGATACTGAGCAACTTGGTCCAGTGGAATGTGTCCCTACCCCTGGCAAGGGCCTTGGAAACAGTTAATCTTTAAGGTCAGTCTAACCCAAAACATTTTGTGATTCTATCATAAAAGTACCAAAATTACTCTAATACAAGCAAGACTTTTGAAAATTTCTATCTTGTTTGCATATGTCTTCTTGCTTTGTGGCAGCTCTTCCTACTTCATTTACTGCTTTATTCCTTCAATAAAGATATATATTTATAATATTGAGTAAGAAATTAATAAAATTTAACTCTTTGTAAATAAAATACAGAAGCTGTAACTTCAAGTTTCCTTTTTCAGGGCAATATGGGTCATAATACCTCTTGGGTTTAGTTACAGAACCACATGTGAAATATAAGTTTAGTGCTAATAGCACACATAATGATGAAGAAAATCAAAGTTTATCTAAACTTGCTTTGCAGGTTTTTCAGGTCAGTACTGTGAAACAGAAATGAATGAGTGTGATTCAGCTCCCTGCTTGAATGGTGCTGTCTGCCAGAATGATGTCAACAGCTATGATTGCTTTTGCCCCGAAGGTAAGGTTTTCAAAATAATTTATTTTTATTATCTCTGACAGTTTTCAAAACTATCTGAAGTTTACAAAACATCTTATTGACAGTCTTCAAAGCCATTGTTAAAATTTCCTTTCTATGAAAGTTATTAATTCTTTTCCAAAGTCTCATCTGTATCTTTGTTTACCAAGGCAACATGTCCATGAAAACAACTATGATCATTACAGTGGAGAAACATATACTTGTAAGTGCTGCCTTTTTTTTCAGACAGAACTTTGTTATTTCAGCAAAGTCTGAAGGAGTGGAGGAAACACAAATACGCAGTACATGTATTCCATGGAAAATGCAATCAATAAACTTAGAAAAAATTATTTCAACCTCAGGTACTAACATGCTGCTTTCTGACTGAGTATAGCAAGCAAATTACAATGGTCATAAAAATGACTTTAATAGGATTTAGTACAAAAATCTATTAAAACATTCATGGACAAAAATAATGTGATTTTCAGCACCTGTAGTCTATTTCTTTAAAAATTCACACTAATCAGGGTTATCAGAATTTCATGAAAAAATGAGTGATTTCAAAAGGGTGATCCAAGTAAAATGTTTTAAAACATTTAAAATTGTGGTATCATTCTGAAATACTTTCACAAATGAGTTGTCTGAATATTTATATGTTTTGATTTATTTTAATTGGATTTTTAGTTACAAATAAAGCCAAGGTTGTGATTTATATTCTGGTATCTTGTTTGTATATTTTAAACGTTTTTTGATTTTAATCTTCAAATTCTACTAACTGCATACTCATGGGAGCTCATTTCATAGCTTACAGTATTTCAGGTATATGTATATTAATACCAGCATTCCAGTGATGATAACTTCCGAAACTCATCACAAAAGATGAAATTGCCGCAAATAAGTACAGCCTCTGCAATTAGTTAGCTTAAATTAGAAGCCCAAACAGACTTTGGAAGGTACCTAAAAATTAACCTTGGAAAAGATAATTCTGCTGTTTACTCTGCCTGACCAGCTTAAAGAAAAATAAGTCTTGACATCCACATTGATAATTTTGTGAATTTACGTGTTACCTGTGAAACATGAGTCTGATTAAACTCCAAATGCAAATAAAAACTGTTACTCTATACATTATTAATGAATTAAGGGTAATTCTAAAATTTTATGACTTAGAGATCAGTAAAAATTGGTTCCATGGTCAGTTTGAGAAATTATGGGAATATGCCTTGCACTGAGGGTGCCAATAGCTTAGCATTAGTCGTGGTCTTCCTGCAGTCATGGCCTGTGACAGTACTAATGATAGTAATTTTGTAGCATGACCATGAATTAGAATACATTTGCAAGAGCGTAAAATGTTAGATATTGGAGAGGAGATTCTCTAGCAATCAACTACAAAAAAAATACTGTTGGACCTCTGAGTTTGCTAAAAGTCACTATGACACAAGAAACTGGGGTTGTTTAGCCTGGAGAACAGAAGACTCAGGGAGAACCTCATTGTTCTCTACAACTACCCGAAAGGAGGTTGTAGTTAGGTGGGAGTTGCTCTCTTCTGCCATGTTTCAAGTGACTGGATGAGAGGAAATGGCCTGAAGTTGCACCAGAGAAGGGCTCAGATCATATATTAGAAAAAAAAAATCACCGAAAGAATGCTTAGACATTGGAATAAGTTGCCCAGGGAGGTGATGAAATCACCATCTCTGGAAGTATTCAAGAGGCATCTGGATATGGCACCTGGGGATATAGTTCAGGGGGAATTATGATGGTGCTGGCTTGACAGTTGAACTGGATTATCTGGAAGGTCTCTTCCATCCTTGATATTGCCATGATTCTATGAAATAAATAAAGAAAAAATAGAAAATCAACTGTTTGAGACCTGATTTTATGAGAGTTTTTAAGAGCTTTTATTTTGAGAGAGATGTCCAAACCCCAGCTTCACTTCATTTGCAATGTTGTCAAAATGGCAGCAGATACATAAATTCTTAAGTCTCTGCTAAAATAAAAGTTCTACTAGATTACTGGAAATACTAAATCCAAAATTTGTTCTTTCATTTATTAGCTCCTTTTATAGTATATTTGACGGACAAATGTATTTTCCTATTAATGACAGAGCAGAAAAAGCTTTGAGAATGATTTTGCCATAGGACATAAGATTATTTTTTACAAGAATAAACTGAAAACAAGGAACTCAAAGACATGTGTTAGAAAAATAAGGCACAAATATAGCAGAATAATAAGGCACAAATATAGCTGAATAATGCATAGTTCTTTGTTGTTTGTTTTTTCTGACCAAGGATTTGAAGGTCTGAACTGTGAAATCAACTTCGATGAGTGCACTTATGGCTTCTGTAAAAGCAATTCAACTTGTTTAGACCTAGTTGCAGACTACAGCTGTGTTTGTCCTCCAGGATTCACTGGTAAGATTTGTTTTAACCTGGGAAAAACTAAACTATTTATTTTCTTTTCTGAAATTAATTGCATTTTGTTCAGTGTTTTAGCATTAATGAAAACAAACTCAACTCAGTTTTCTGTGCAAATGAAAATCTGCATTAATTTCCCTCCTAATATGGTAAAAAATTAAAGCAGTGTGTGTATGCTTTTTGATTAATTAATGGAAAGCAAAACTGTATTTTACCTAAGGAAAAAAAATGTTCCAAAAACAGTCTATGAAACAGATGTGAACAAGTACCTATAGCTAGTGCTATTTTCCTTCAGAAGATCTTATCACAGCCATACTTGATTGAGATGGAAAAAGAACACAATTTTAGTAGGAGACACTTTGTTCTCCTTAAGGGAAATGATATCAGGTCCTTATGATAAATAACTTTTTAAATTGCACAATTATTTGTGGGTTGAACAACTTTAAGAAAATAGCTCTTGCATCAGAAGCAGTCTTCATGGCCCTACTTTCTGCCAGAAACAACTAACAGAATCAATAAAACTGTCTCACAGTCAGTTTTAACTAGAATACTCAGGGAAAGTTGTTCCTTTGAAAATACAGCTACACTTCTTTGGGATATGATAGAATCCACAACAGAGAGCCAGAACTATAAACTCATGTGTGTGTGTGTGTCACCGAGGCAGCCTACGACAGGGTGTGTTATCCTCAGGAGGAAATCTTTATCCTAGATTTATACTAATGCAAACAGTGAGCCAATAACATATCTGTTAATTCCAAGACAAAAAGGACTCAGGATCTGTCAACAGTAAAAACAGTTACCAGTGAGTTTTAAGTAGATTTAAATGGATAGCTTGAGGCCTATATTGAAGTCAGAGAAGGTCTCATGACTGTATAATAGACTATTATGAAAAAGCTCTATTTTCTTCTGCATTTCCTATGTGAGAGGCTTCTCATAAAAAATGTGCTGTTGATCTCATTTCATATCAGGTTTTATTTGTGTGAGTGTGAGGCAGGACAGCTCCCACAAGAAAACAAATCTGCCACTCTACTGACTGGAATTAGAAGCAGGGACAAGGATCCTCCTGATTACACTGAATATTTTCATCTATGCTCATGTTGTTTGTATAATAATTGAGTCAACCATTGTGAATCTCATTAGGTCTGCTCTCTCCAAGTCTTCCAACAACTGCTTCAGTGTCTCTAGAAAGATTACTAGATGCAAAATACTGCATATATTGAGCTTCTACCTTCAAAGCAAAGCAAACAGCAGTCCTAAACCCTTCCATGTTCTTCTGAGTTTTAAGATTGCTATAAATGGTGCAAGAGGATATTGCCATAGTAGCAGTGATACACTCAAAAGCTCTTTAAGTGCAAAAGGAAACACAGTGTATATATAGGAACTGTTTGTTTATCCATTTAATATTTAAGCAGTGTAGAAATCCATACTACATCATTAATGTAGAAAAGCACCATTAACAGCACAGTTAGTTCATAACAACAGTTAGCTCTGATTATATGGAGGCACAAGCTAGAAAGTTTCTCAACACATCTGCTAATGCTCTGTCAACACACTTTGTATTCTTCTGATGAGACTTGATCAAGGAAGTGAAATTTGAAAAAGTCAAGTACATGTATGGGACTGATTTTTCCATTTCTTTTTAACACTTTTTGTTTTCTTAGCAGTTAAAACTCATTTCCAAATAAAGTTTAGCATTTGAACTGGTTTGAGTATATATTGCCTTAGACCTGGTTGGTTGCTTCCTTTGCTGTTTACTAGCTCTGTGCCTGGCAGCATCAATTCCTTGTGCTTCCAGCTCTGCTGGAAGGGCAGCATTGGACAGGAGGAAGACAGCTGCCTGTTTGAATGGCCTTGGCTGTGGTGTCCAACAGGCAGTGGAGCTTGGTCCTTGCCTGGGAACAGAGCAGGCAAGAGCCAATGCTCTGTTTGTGGCAGGGAGCAGGGTTAGTTGGAGGGAGAAACTCTCTGCTGCTGAGGAGTTCCAGCAGGGCAGAAACACTCAAAACAGCTGAGAATCCTGAGAGGAGCAGGGAATCTTCTTGCACCTTCTGCTTACAGCTGCATTTTTAAGTTGTTAGAAGAGTGAACATGGAAGTACTGGAAGCCTTTGCAACCTGCTGCATAGTTTCCTTTACTCTGTGCAAGATAGGTAGAGAAAAACAGCTCCTGAGAAAGACAAGAAAAATACTTTCTCTTCTGTCAAAGGTTGCTCTCAAAGGCTGTCTTGTGGGAATCTGCATACACAGGGTCACAGTAATTATCGCATAGTAAAGAGCTACTGGACAAATGGACAGATGGCGCCACTGCCACCTCCTTCTCTCACAATGTTG
The DNA here is from genome assembly GCA_035041345.1 of Poliocrania exsul. NCBI lineage: Eukaryota > Metazoa > Chordata > Aves > Passeriformes > Thamnophilidae > Poliocrania > Poliocrania exsul. The sequence goes on from JAWWLZ010000118.1 coordinate 89,429,450, forward strand.
TTTTCGATTTTTACCAGTTAAAGGGGTTTTGAGAACCCCTGGCTGTTGAGATAGATAAAGGCAGTCCAGTTCTGTAAACCTGACAGCCTGAAAAATTAGAAAAAGACTTGCTCAGTACATCCAGATTAGTTAATACTGTGCATTAACCAAACCTGAGGACAGGTGAAGTAAGGAATTTTAATACTGTAGGACACTTAAGTAGTAAGATACTTTGAATCAAAGCATCAATCAGTTGAGATTGTATTGAATTCATCAATGTTACGGAAGAATGAGGCAATTTTATGAGGTGTTGATTCCTGACTGTTTTCTTTATTTGCGTGGATTTTCTCTGATAATGTAAGACACTGAAATGAAAGAATTTTGTAAATTGCTCTTCTGGGATTAGAAGGCATAGTTTTTTGATCTTAAATAAATAATGGAATTATATGTTGTCCATTGTAAACTTTTTAATTTAAATATTAGAAGGGATTATAAATTAAATTAATTTCAGTACTGTGCACATGTGTCTGAGTGATCCCTATACGAGTAAGGTGACACCAGTGAATGATTCCAAAGTAGTTTTTACTTTAATACTTGGCTCTGAATTTTAGTGTATTTTATACATGCATAGGATTCTTAGTCTAACTTCCTCACTTATATCATGGTCCATATGAATTATCTATGTGCAAAATAATTCTTGCTTTAAGTTTTGCCTGTTTATCATGATAATGAGACAGTATTAATCAACAGTCATAATCTACCATCAGTCACATGTTGACTTAAGTATTTAGGCTTTACACAACAGATTGAATAAACTTGTAAGCCTTATAATATGCTTTTTGAAGATCAGGTTTATATAGTTTCCTGTAGAATGTCTTGTACTATTGAGCTTTAAGAATTTTGTAGTAGCTATTGTGGCTAAACAAGTGGTCATTACAACTCTGAACATTCAAAAACCAGAAGTACAAAAGGATGTGCAGTGTCTTCCAGCTCAACTCATGCCATGATGAGACAAAAGGGGAAGCTTTTCTTTGTGTTTTCAAAAATCTTTTCCTGTGCATTCTTTTCCTATGGTATTCTAAGCTTTGTTTTCAGTAAGCCTATAAAAGCTGTTCTATTTTAGGCAGCTTTTAATCTGACACATACATTTTTAGTATTAACTAAAATCAGGCCAACTGCACAGTTTAAAATTATTGAGTCATTCCATCCTCTACTCCATGCTAATCATATCTAGTTCTGTTCTCAACAAAGGAAAAAAGTGGTCTAAGAAATCTACCCAAAAGAAGATTGTAGCAAGATTTTGGGCTCTTCTCCCAGGCAACTGGTGACAGGACTAGAGCACACAGCCTCAAGCTGCACCAGGCAGGTTCAGGTTGGACATCAGGAAGAATTGCTTCATGGAAAGGGTTGTCAAGCATTGGAACAAGCTGCCAGTGAGGTGGTGGAGCCACAATCTCTGGAAGAGTTCAAGAAAAGACTGGATATGGCACTTAGTTGACATGGTGGTGATTGGTCAAAATTTGGACTTGATGATCTTGGAGGTCTATTCCAACCTAAATGCTTCTGTGATCTATTAATGCTCACCCATTAGTCTAGCTCGCATCTCACAAATCATATTATTGTTCCACTTCAATCGGCCCTAACGGCCCATAGAGAAGCAGCCCAAAAGCCTGGTCTTCTTCTCTGTAATGTCTCCTAATGATCAAAATCATTGAAACAGCATGCCTGTGTCTGATCTCCCATCAAGGCACTAAGGTTTTTCAAACCAAATCAAAACCTGGAAACTGAAGACTGGAGAGGGAGGGATGTTTTCCCAACTCCTGGCCAGCAGAGCTCTGATTCATAGCAGTCCATGGTGGCACAAGATTGAAGGGCTGAATGTCTTTCCCCTGCTCGGCTAGAGCAGTGCAGATTGCTACAAAAACTGCAGAAAGCAGCCTGCTGAGGGCAGAGTCCCCACAGCTGGGTGTGCAAACTTAACATGCTGGAAAATAAACAGTATTTATGCATACATGGAAATGTATTCGCTATGTACTTCTGAGTTATTATAGAGTATTTATTGTCATGTTATGTGTAAGAGTACCTGCTTCCCTTGGAAAGAATTCAACATTTCAATGGGAAAAAAATTCAGTAGAGTAGAGAAAAGTCTGTTTAAGTTCCATCATGCTGCAAATTACATTACATAAAAAACTGATAAAATAATACATAAAAGTTATTCAATTGTATGAAAGAAAAATTAATAAATTGGGTTTTTTCCAGTCACTTAAAATATATGCAAAGTTTCTTCTTTTTTTTTTTTATTTTTTTGGTGAGAAATTAAATGGCAAATTTCTCCAATAGTTTTCCTACTACAAATGCTAAGCAAGCACAATTAGTTTAAACTGGAAGGTGAATAATAACAGTTGGAACTATTTGACTAAAGATAAATTAATTCTTCAATCAAAACTTTAATTAGTTTGCATGGAATTTACTTTATCTTTGCTCTACTGAAGATATTATGAGATTTTTGTATTTTAGCTAAATGCTTTTATTTTAGATATAATGATTGTTTTTTTGATAGTGATGCCAACTGTCATGCATAATATAATGTATGTGGAACATCCATTAATACCTTTTTGGGTGTGACTATGTGTTTATTTAATTTTATAAAAACTGCAACATAATTTATAAGAATAGGTTTGATTTTCAATTTAAAACATGTTGTCAGTTGCTAGGATGATTTTATCAAATAAAAAAAGCAGTCATGTCTAGAAAATCTCATACAGTGATTAAAGCACACACCAAAGACTCTGGAAAATATGGAAGAAATTCTTAGTCTTGCTGAGTTACTGTGAGAAATCATCCATATTTTTCCTTAACTTCATATTTTTCTATGTTAAAGTCATCGATGACATAATGTCATGAACAGTAATATGCCAGCACAATGAGTGTAGTTTTTACTTTTTACATCTGAGTTCATCTGTAAAAATAACATATGGATATCCAGGCAGAATTTCAATCAAGATTTTTGTTATAACTGCCTCAAATAACCTGTTAGGACTAAATTTTCTGTTATGACATGAGCAATCAGTGAATAAACTCTGACATAAGAAAATCTGCCTCCAGGCAACTTCCTCAGTGCACATTTTTCCTCCCAGATATTCTGTTAATGAATTTGAGAAACGGAAGTGGCATTTTATGTAAGAATGGTTTTATTTAGGGGGCTTATTTGTAGTACACACTTCTGAAAAATATCCACCAAATCACAGATGTTGGGAAAAATCTGATTTTGCAATACTGATTAGCATTATACCAGAAGTTTTGATACTACTTTATATTTCCTAGTATATATTCATTTGTGTTTTAACCAGTGAAACAGTTATCTTTGGGCATCCTTTACTTTGACAGAGCCATACTATGAAAGGTGTGACACTATCAATTTTTGTATGACCACACTAAATAGGAGCCTTATTTGATGGTCTCTTTAGTAATGCTTTTACTTTTTTTTTTTGTTCTCCAGTCTTTCTTCTTTTCTCCTGCTCCCTCCCTCCCTCCCTCCCTCCCTCCTTCCTTCCTTCCTTCCTTCCTTCCTTCCTTCCTTCCTTCCTTCCTTCCTT
>JAWWLZ010000118.1:89440559-89451834 GCA_035041345.1 Poliocrania exsul
CAAGGGTTGGACTTGATGATCTCGGAGGTCTTTTCCAACCCAATCGATTCTATGATTCTATGATTCTATGATTCTATGATTCTATGACATAGGCTCTTTAGGAAGGACAGACATAGCAAGTGAAGTGGCAGCATTTGCCCTCTCTCTCAATGACCAATTGGAGTTCGTGAAGCTCTGCCTGGCAATGGATGAGGAGTTGTAAGAGACTGAAATGATTTATGGATTAAACATTATTAAGATCGCCAAAGTCCAATCCTCACACAAATATGACTCCTGGCTTTCAGAGAATTGGACTGTGAGTTAAGCCTCTTGACAGGAACCTGAGATAAAATAAAGGTGACACTATTGTCTAATCAACTCAGTTTTAAAGAGAAATAAACAAGGCTGGGAAGAGGCCACAGCCTACACACTCATTCCCACACTCTCCCCCTCCTGTGAGAGACTGGACTATTAGTGCTGATGGCTCAAACCATCATCAGGGTGCTTTGCTAGCAAAGTGCAGAGTGGTCTCTCAGGTGCTGAGGCTGCACATACCCCACACCTCAGGCTACAAGCTGGGTGTTAAAAAAGATAAGGAAACAGTTAAATCTTGTGAGGCAGGGTAGTGTTTCTCTTTCCTTACACAAAGGACTCAGTTGTGATAACTGGGAAACATCCAGACATTCATACCTGGCCTGGAGGTATTCATCTCTGATGGTGGGCCATTATTAATTATTTTTCTACTTGTGACTTATTTTTCTACAGTGCTTTATAGCAATTCCATAAAAGAGCCATGAAGATGGCCAGTGGTCTGGAGAAACTGATGTACAAAGAGAGGTTGAGGTAATATTGGACATCTTTATCCTGAAAAAAAGACTAAGAGGTTTTATTGGTTTACAACTGTCTCATGTGAGAGTACATGGAAGACAAAGCAAGGCTTTTCTCAGAGGTCAAAATTGTGCCATGAAGGAAGTCAATGGATACAAGTCAGAATGCAGGAAAATTCAATATTAAGGCAAAAATAAATAAATAAATAAAATGAGCAACACTGCAAAGGTGGTTAACTATTGGAACATATTGTCTAGAACACTTGTGGTATCCCTATCCACAGAGTCATATTCAAATACTAACAGGACAGTTCCCTTAACTACCTTACCTAGCTGAGTATGTGGCTAGATGGCGTCAAGACATCATTTCCAACATAACTTGTCCTGTGATTCTATTATTAAATAAGGAATCTTTGCTCATTTTTTTGTTTACTTTACAAATGTAATGCCTTAAGGTGAATTTGAATTGAACTAACTGTACCTATGTGAAGTCTTTAAGACTGTAAGTATTTTGACAAGACTAAAAGCATTCTGCCTAATCCTCATTAGGATGTCACCTTTATCAAGCAAATTTGTAGTTGGAAAGAATAAGTTTGTTTTTATACAATGTTTTTCCAAGGCCAGAATTTTTGTATTTTTAAGAATTTATCAAATATATTTTTTTTCACAAGTGTTAATTTATTCTTCCTTTTTATAATGGCTTCCTACTTAATAGTGAATTTTAAAAATGGGAAAAATAAAATGAAAAATTAGTGCTATAGTTTGTGACAACAGTAGTCTGTCATCTGGAAACCTTGCCTTTAAATGGTAAGGTAGAGAAATACAGTTAAAGGAAGAAGTGAGAAGCCTCTCTTTAAAATTTATAACTTGTGTACAGGTAATATTTAAGTGATATGTAAGGAAATTTTAATTTACCAGATGTTGCATTTTTACAATATATTCAGAAAGAGAACAAAACTAGTCAATGGAATATAAAGTTCCTTATGAAAAAAGCAAGGAACCTTTAAGTTTGTAGAAGAAAAGCATGAGGGAAACTTAGAAACATAAAGTAACTTTTAACATGACATTCCATTTCTTCATTTGTTGCCACAGAATGTGATGTAACTAGACAATTTATTTGGAAGGTTTGATACTCCATGAGGCAAATTCACAGCAAAAAAGTGTGTAAGTCAATACTAAAGAATCCTCTGTCTTCTTCAATACACCTGAATGCTTGTAGGTTTCAAAGGGAACAGATTACTGGAAGTCTCTAAAGTAATATTATCTCCCTAAATATTTTCTCTTGTTTTGCTCTTAAAAAGTTCTAGGCTGGGTGCATAATTTTTGTCTTTTACAAAACTACACAGCTTCTTTCTCATCCCTGTTTGTTCCTCAGTGATCTATTATCCCTGTACACCTAACTGCATACATAAATATATCTTTTCTTTCAGTGGGATTAGTGGGTGATTAGCATGATTGCTAAAGTAGACTGATTTTGAAGCAGAAAATCCTATCAGTTGTGATGCTTGGATTGATGGGTTAAACCTAAAATCAATTTTTGTTCAACTTAATACACTGAATGAAAGAGCAGTACTTCTGATTAAGAGTAAACTCACATGCAGAAAAATTGTAAATCAAATTCTTCCTTTTTAAAAGGTGTTTCTGTTATTAAAGTTTACTGTACCATGAAATAAGACTGTACTTTCTTTCAAACCTTTCTGAGAGCCATTATTTTGAAGTAGGCACTTGTATATAAAAGTTTTTACTCCAGGAAGAGACCTTACCAGAAGTGTTGCATGCTGTGACTGAAAAGATAAAGTGAATAATCAAGATTACAGATGGAAAATGTCTACAAAATCATTCAGTTCTTCACACTGCTACTGCACAATCACACTTAACATAGAATTTAATGATTTTTATTTATTGCTTTGATTTCAAAGTTGCTTGATAAGAAAGACTAGCATTTTTTACATACTGCTCCACTTGCCAAAAAGATTGCCTGATGCCTAGTTTAAAATTCCAATTATCAGTTTCTTGCTCCAGGTCACAATTCACTTACACTGTTGGTAAGTCATATGTTTTTCTTATATCTAACATCCTAACTTGTACTAGAATACCACTCTTTCTAAACAAGTCCATCTAATCTGTGGTAGAAAGTTTGTTCACCAGACTAACACAGAAGATACTTTGAGTATTCATATAGAAAAAGAATAGAGAACTTCTTGTGGCAATACTTAGTGGACTCAGTATTTTTAGGAAACAGAGGTCAATACATTCACATGATGTTAGCTCTTTTTCAAAGTCTTAATAGTGAAATGGCTGTGGGCAGTCACATACATGAGATATCAGTGTTGACTCTTCACCCAGGACGAGGGCTGAGGCTGATCAAAATTAGAGAGGTTGGAGAGGCAGAGGTTATACAGCTGGGTCCTTAGGGCCTGCCACTTAACTGACTCATGCAAAAGCACTATCTGGAAGCAGTGAATGACAGGGAAAATCATTAGAAGTCCTTGCCAGGAGTTCCTCCTTACACTTATAGCTAATCCATATACTAGCATTATTTTTTCTCTGATATTCATGAAATGTTAAATATAGTTTTAGTAACTCTAGTAATTCTTGGGTTTGAGACTATTGGCGTATTTAAATATTTTTATAAAAGACATCTTTTGCTACCATTTGCTACCATTGAAGTTCTGATTGTTTGCTTCACTTTTTCATGGAACCCTTTACAAAATTAGTTAAACTTCAACTGTTTGTTACATTATGTGTAACAGTTCAGTCATAGAAGACCTAGCAGAAAAAGGCAATAATTCTAAATTTGGCAAATGTTGAGAGCTCTCTTTTAAAAAGAAAGAAAAAAAATTCACAAGTATTCTAGAATATTTTTATCATAAGAAAGTAGAAGAAATAATCTTCCACGGCCATTTTTTACTTTCACTCTGCAGCATAATTATTAACCCATCCTTCCTCTCTCCTCTCCATTAATATTTACAGTGCACTATTTAAGCCTGGTACAAGAAAAGGTGCCATTTAATCTTCCTAAGATATATGAAATAATGTATTCAGTAAATTATTTTGTCCTTATGGAACTCATACATTACTGTAGGAAGGTGGTTACTAGAATTTTGTGTATCAGCAAAGATATCAAAAAATTATATGATAATGAAACAGATTACTACGGATCAGTCCTTCTAGTTTCATACTAAGAGAATGACAAAGGGAAAACAATATCAAGGCTAAGCAAAAATATTTTTGAGGACCTAGGGCACAATCTAGAAAGCAAATATATAACCTGCCCTTTCCACTCAGAACATTACCCATATCATCCAGTAGGCTTGGATTCTAAAAATGTGAAAAAAGTTGTCTACCTTTACCTTCAATATCTAGTTTCTTTCTCTCTGTCACTATTTCATTAAGGAAAAAAAAAAAAAAAAAAAAAAAAACAACAACAAACCACCAAATAAAACCAAAACCAAAGTGGCCAACTAATATTCATTATTTGGAATTGAGAGATATATAATTGAAGAGTCCCTGAGTTTCTCAATATCAAAAGAGAAAATTTGGAAAATACTAAAAAAATGATTCTTTAATGGGTATTCATCCCTACCAAAGAATTGATTTGATCTGTAAACTGTGTCTCGTTCAGATGGAACTAATTTTCTTCACAGAAGTCCTTACAGTGCTGTGTTTCAGATTTGTGACCACAGCAGTGTTTTTTAACCCAGGAATATTTTGGCTGTGGCTGTGTAGTGCTTGCATAGTATTGAGGCCATCTCTGTGTCTCATTTTTCCCTGCCAGTGAGTAATCTGGAGTGAACTAGAAGCTGGGAATGGACACAGCTGGGACAGCTGACTCCAAAGGGCCAAAAATATATCCTGTTCTATATGTATTATAGTCAGCAATAAAAGCCTGAGGAGATTTTTTTCTAAAGTAGCTGTTGCTCACAGACCATATGGGCATTGGTGGGAGGTGGAGAGTGACTGCCTTTTCGTCACTTGGTGTATTTTAAATTTATTTTTGTAACTCACTATATTGTCCTTGTCATGACCCACCAGTTTTCTCACTTTTGCTTTTCCAATTCCCTATGTAAATCAAATTTCAAGATTTATATATCTCTCTACTTTTGTTATTAGGATTTTGTAATTAATTTTGTTACCTAAGGAGAAAAATGACAGTGCAGTGAAGTTTTAAGTTTCCTCACTTGTAATACTTTTGGATTAAGTCATACTTTTGAATTAAGTTGCCATATATGCTTTAAGTTATAATGCAAATCTTAATATACATGTTCCATGCAAATGAAAGTCTTTGAGATTTATACGAATAAGAATGCTGCTAAAAAGTAAGGCATTAGGTCATTCCTCCAGAGGTCATGTAATTGTGCAGGCATTGCATATTCAAAGTGGGCGCTATGATGTAATACACAACTGTGTATTCTGTAATACACCAGCAACTGTACGTTCTATTTGTTTATAATGTTCCCAAAAGAACACTAAGATTTAAACTTTTAAACCTAATCTTCATTAGCTTTTTAAAAGTGGACACAGAGGTATTAAATAAAACTACTTCTTCTGTGATAATTCGTTGTATTACTCTTACACAAATAAGCATTTAGTGAGCTTTTGCACTGAAAGACTGAAATATATACAAATCTAGTAAATTAAGAGAAGGTAAAAAAAAGATTCAATATTTAAAAACATTTAGTGAAATAGATATACCTATTAATTACAGTTATTACAAATGAAGTAAATGGAGAAGGAAGAAGAAAATTCGCATGACGCGATTAAAACAATTCATTATACATTAGCACATACCAAGCAGAGTAAATAAGCATGCAACCAAGTGTAGGAGAAGGAAAAAGACAAAAACATCATATGAAAATAGGAAACAAGATAAGGCAAATGAGAAGAGCAATGTACTTTGCAAAGTTCATTAAAAAGTCTCCTACTTGAGTTTGACGTTAAGGCAGGCTGTGATGAAGAAAGAAAAAGTAAACATGGTTGAGAGCACATGGCAAATTTCTCACTGTTGTGAAAAGATACAAACTTATTAGGTGTAATAGCTTTACTAAGTTACTTTTTTTTTATATTATTCCAATTTTCTTCCAGTATTCCTGTCTTTCTCAGTATAGTGCTTCATGACAGTGGTAAATTAAATTTTTGTGGAATAGAATAAGAAAAAATTAGGATCTTTCTCTCTTTTATTTTTCCCCAAAAAATATGACAAAACAGTGATGTCTGGAGAAATGCTGTAATAACCCATTACATATCCCGCAGATGAGGAAATATCTATATGACTGACTTCAGCTTGAGTCTATTAATTTCTAAAACTACTTTAATGGCAATAAAAGGATCGAAAGGAATGATCTGTCAATATTAAACAATCAATTTAAAAACCTGTTATAAGACCATCATAGCTGTATTTCATAATTCACCAAGGGTATAATCTTTTAATAAAGGATTTAATATACAAATTGTGACTAATTTTTAATTTGCTTCTTCTTATATTTGGCATCTCTACGTTTTTCTTAATGAAATACGTTTCCATTTTTTAATGCCTCTTGCTGATAATTTAATAAGAAATTAGTAAGATTTAAACTGATGTAATCTCTGGCTTTCCAGCTTTTCCTGGCATTAGAAATGCAAATGACATTTGGTTTTGGGCACTATGTTTTTAGTCAATATGCTTGAAAGTGAATTTTTTGTAAAGCAGTTAAACTGATAGTGAAATTATGGCCTTTTTCTGATGTTAGAATGATGTATCTATTAACCATAATTTTAATATGTTTGGTTTATATGTTAAAATTTTTTTTATTCCAAAACTTCTGTTTCTGGAAAGTAGGTAATTATTAAGTGATTTGTCCACTCACATGTCTAAATATATTCAAAGTCCTAATACAGGATCCAAATGTTTTTTGAATTATGATCTGCTAATGTTGATTAAAAAAAAGATAAAAATTCTAAAGTCTATATGAAGAAAACTGAAACACTATTCATTCTACTGCTAATTTTTAAGAAATATTAACATTATTTATTTTGGATAACATTTATTAATTTCCTTTGACATTTCCATATACTCATTTCATTCTTCATCCATGCTTTTTTTCTGTCTTTATGCTTTCCTACTCTTCCCTAAAAAAAACTTCCTTCTTCAACCACTCACTTTCAAACTAATCTCCTGGTCCTGAAATGTACTGAAAAATAATTAACATGTAATCAGTTTTTATTTTCTGTGTCTCTGTTTGCATTAGTAAAAATTAAATATATTATATCAATTTCCTGACATTGTCAGCTAAGAGAATTGGCTTACCAGACCTTTAGCAAAGTCTATAACTGTTGCTTTATGAGTCATAATATTTTTTTTTTTCATTTACTTGTGTGTTACGAGAAACAATCTTTTTTTTTTTTGTCTTTATCCCTCCAGCTTCTCCGGTAATATATGGTATTCTAATCAGATGAGAAATGAAGGATCATATTTGGGTCTCGTATTATCTTTCAAATTTACAAAAGACAGGATGGAAAATATATGATGGATGATATGGAATGGCTATGTACTTTCTCTCTGTCCAACAGATTGCTTAACAGCAAATTCTAAGAAGTAGTTCAACCCCCAAATTTTCCCTATCTCAATACCATGAATGACATGAACAGCAAGTTTGTTTACATTTATTTTTATTTTAATGTTTATCTTCCTAAATTTTACTGAAAAAACTTTTACACTCCTGAGGAAATGCAAGCCTAAATTTATGTTGCACTTCAGAAACCATGATTTCTCTTTTACATAAACTCATTGAACTTACTTTCTATAAGAAATTAATTCATCTCTAAAATAAAACATTAAATAGAAAACCTCTTTATTTAATCCAGTATTATGTCACACTACGGGGCAGCTCATCTGCTTATCAGCTTATTCTTGTCACATGTATTCTGAAAGCCCGGCAATACCTCTGAGGTGTGACTGAGGAAGAATAGCAACACTGCCCACTGCTTGCATGGTTTTACTCAGAGCTCCATATTTTATGGATCTTTTTATTCAGCTGAGCTGAAAAATAAGTTAAGCTGAAATTTTGTGTAATTTATAAGTTAGGAAATTTATATTAACTATTGTTACTGTTTATATTTTTGTAATTCCTTTTGTTGTGTTTTTTGGGTTTTTTTCCCTACCGTCCTGGTAGAAGCAATTACTTTTACCCAAATTCTAACTCATTTTGTTTGCTTTGGAAACAAATATCTCAAATATTTATTTTTTAAAATTTAGCAAAGTATCATTACAATCACTTCTTTATAAAGAGAGGAGTCTGTCTCTGGAACTTAGGCTTTAATTATCTACTGAAGTTTTGCCTTTTTTCAGGCCCTGAAGTTATGTTCCATTAGGTAATATCATATTAGATTGATCTATATACAAGATGATGAAACAAAAAATTAAATGGAAAAATCAAAGCTATTTCTATTAAGTAATTTCTTACTCTTCTTTTGTCATTATTCACACTGGAGTTTTTAAATGCCATAGGCTTTGCATATCAATTACAAGAAGATAGTATATAGGGAAGGTTAATAAATTAGCTATTCCTAATAACAATCAAATTATGTTCTATGATACCGCCTTCTTGGTAGACCTTGACATCATCCCAAAAGAAGCAGCAAACACTGACCACTTTAGAGTCCTCATGGTAAAATGAAAATGGATAACTGCTATTATTCCATAAAGTTTTTATTTTATATTCTTTCTACTTCTGTGCCTATATTATTCTGCAGTTCTAATGTATCATACACAAAATGATAAGATAGTCTGACACATTCCAAACCAGTAAGCACAGTCAGAATAAAAACTTATTCTGTGTCTTCTTAGTGTAAATAATAGAGATTCTGAAGCTGCCTCCTGTGGTACAGCAATCAAACTTCTGTTGTAATAGCTGTAAGTCTTCTGATGTATTTCTGTAAGATATATAGAGTATGCCTCTGTTTTTCCTTAATCCTTTTTCTCTAGTTCTAATCCATCTTTTAGTGGAACTGACAAAACTGCTCTCACAGTAATAGATGCATTTGGTCATTGTGGCCTTCTGCCTAAGTTTAAGGGGGTTTTTTTGAAAGAAAATACTGTAGAGCAATAATTCTCCTACATGTCTCATTAAATTGTATAACTTAGGGTCCAGCTTGCCCAAACCAGTAGAAATGGTCATTAAAGTCAAATAGCTAAAAGAGAAATGATGCACTTATTAGCTGTCACTGTCTAGAAATTCTAGACAGGAGGAGAATGAAGAGAAAGAGTTACAGAAAGGTGAGTCACTCCCTTTAAAAGAACTTTCTAGTTCAAAACTTCTGTTCTGATGTTGTGTTCTATATTCAAGAAAAAATGAAGAAACCCTAAACTAACTAACTAACTAACTAACTAACTAACTAACTAACTAACTAACTAACTAACTAACTAAATGAGAGGAAATGTGTAGCTGAGTAGCTGAGATTTGGGTAATTCTCCAGAAAATTAAAAGTATCAATCTGCTTCCTTACAAAGGGCAAAAGTAGTTAATATAAAATGCCTAGAAGTTTTCAACATCCTTTCTGTGTGACCCTAAGCAAAAAAAGTCAACATTTCCCTGTCTTTGACCATACAGTAAAAGAATAATCATAGAATCATAGAAACATAGTGTTGCCAAATTTTGGGATCTAAACAGGGACAAAGAGTCAATTTTAGAAAAGAGACACTGTTTATTCTGCACAGGGTGCAAGTTGGAAATTTTTCACAGATCAGCTTCCATCTGCAACTGAGATCAAAGAAAGGGACAAGAGAGTTCTACTTAAATACATCAGTAGGAAATATCTAGTTGGAAGGGACCCATAAGGATCATCGAAGTCTGACTCCTGGGCCTTCACAGGACAGTTCCAAGAATCACACTGTGTGTCTGAGAGCACCGTCCAAACCCTTCTTGAACTCTGGCAAGTGCCATGACCACTTTCCTGGGGAGCCTGTTCTAGTGTCCAACCACCCTCTGGGTGAAGAACCTTCTCCTAGTAACCAGCCTAGACATACCATAACAGAGTTTGATGCCATTCCCTTAGGTCCTGTCACTGGTCACCAGAGAGGATGTCAGTGCCTAACCTTTTACTTCCCCTCATGAGGAAGTTGTAGCTGCAATGAGATATCTCCTCTGTGTCCTCTTCCCCACGCTGAACAGAGCAAGTGACCTCAGCTGCTCCTCACATGGCTTCCCCTCAAGACCCTTCACCATTTTCGTAGCTCTCCTTTGGACACTTCCTAATAATTTTATATATTTCTTATATTGTGATGCCCAAAACCACACACAGTATTCAAGGTGAGGCCACACCAGTGCAGAGCAGAGTGGGACAGTCTCCTCCCTCTACTGGCTGGCAGTTCTTTGCCTAATGCCCCCCAGGACAGGGTTGGCCCTCCTTGGCTGCCAGGGCACTGCTGACTCATATTCAACTTGCCATTGACCAGGACCCCCAGGTCTCTTTCCCAGTATCTCATTCCCCAGTCTGTACGATCATCCAGGGTTGCCCCATCTGAGGTGCACAATCCAGCACTATCCTTTGTTGAACTTCATATGGTTGGTGATTGTCCAGTTGTCATAGGTTTGATCCATGGCTTCCTCAGTAACCAGGGTATCCAAGGAAGTAGACATTACAAAGCATTCCACACGTGTTTTCCACGTAACAGAGGAGGAGTTTTACTGCTCCTTGCCTCCTCCTTGCTGCCTGGCTTCTTGGTGGGAAGCTCGGGAGAACAGGGAGAGCGTGTTGGTGTGCCTGGCCCGGGACATGGGTGAGATTGTTTCATGCTTTGTTCTCCTCTCTTGAAGTTTTTAATTGTATTTGTCTGTTTCATTTGTTTTAGTTTGGTTTTTTGTTTCTTTCTATTTTCTGGTTAACCAGTCCTCTTTTCCCATTCCCTTTTTTCCCCCTGGGGGTGGGGCCTTACATAGTGTATACACATTGCATTGTAGTTGCAAATGTTAGAAAATATAATTTCTTTTTAATTCAGTTCAGTTTCTTTTGAGTTCGTTTCTTTTCCGGTTTTTTTCCTCTGCCAGGAAGGCTCTGGGGGGAGGGAGGAGACAGTCCAGGGTTGGTAAAAAAAACTGAGCCAAACCTAAGACACTACAACCTTACTTTCTATAATGTGGGTAAAGTCCAAAATTCATGGCTAATTATATCAAGTATAAACTACATGCATATCACCCCCAATTTTTTACTAGTTAGTCACGATTATGTATGTATATGTATGTATGGCCAAACATCACAAACAAAGATTTGGGAAGGGCTCTCCCCACGTGGGTGGGCCCTTCCAGCCTGTGCAGTGGACTTTTTAGGTGAGGCACAGCATGTGCAGAACTGACCCCACCGTTTAAGTCCTAAGGTCCATTTGCCATGGCCGAGCGAGCTTGGACAGTGACAGTAAAGTCCTTGGGACTGTCACAGAACCCAGTACTAACCAGAGCTGACCCTGCTGAGCATCTGAGATCTGATGGGATCGG
>JAWWLZ010000118.1:89451934-89469804 GCA_035041345.1 Poliocrania exsul
TTTTTTTTTTCCTCTGCCGAGAAGGCTCTGGGGGAAGGGAGGAGACAGTCCAGGGTTGGTAAAAAAACTATACCAAACCTGAGACACCAGTCCTCTAATTTGTTGAGGTCTCTCTTCAGGGCCTCTCTGCCTTCCAGAGAGTCAACAACTCTTCCCAGTTTAGTACTGTCAACAAACTTAGTATTCCTTTGAGTCCTGTGTCCAAGTAATTTATAAAGATGCTGAAGAGCACAGGGCCTAAGATGGAGCCCTGTGGAATCCCACTAGTGACCAGTTGCCGGCCTGATGTTACACCAACCCCTGTAACTCTTTGTGCTCAAGGCATGAGACAATTGCTCACCCACCATATGATGTGTTTATCCAAGTGTGTGCAGGACATTTTATCCAGCAGGATACTGTCAGAGGCAGTATCAAAAGCTTTACTCAAATCCATAGAGATTGAATCAACTGTTTTCCCTTGATCAACTAGGTCTGTTACCTTGTCATGAAAGGAAATTAAGTTTGACAAGCAGAAATTTCTCCTCGTGAAGCCATGATGGCTGTGTTGTCCTATAGGTGTTTTTCAGTAACTCCCAGAATAATCTTTATCAAAATTTTGCCAGTCACAGAAGAATCTAGAATGCTTAGATGAAAATGCATACTTTTCATATGTTTATTTCATATTTTCACATACGTACAAAACCAATCTCTTTGGCTACAGCTTCAGCTGTGTTATTTAGAAATGATTCAGAGCAATTTCAGAGCTGTTGAATTGTGGATAGGTCAAATAACAGGAAGGTAGGAAAGAGCAAAAGTGAACTGTAGAACTGTCAGGTCTAACTTGAATTCTTGAAAAATTACTAGAGAAATTGTGAAGATGAACTATTTATAAGCATCTGACACCTAAAAAACTACAATGGTCACTTGGTAACATGAATTTCTCAAAAGCAAAATGCATGAAACCATTGCAATTTCTGTTGTTAGTTGGTAATAAACCTTAGGGATAAGGAAAAAGTAGGTTGTGTATGTCTTCAGTTCATGAGCATTTTTATAAGGAAACATAAGGAACACTGTCTCAGTGAAACCACCACTGAACAACATGTAGCTCGGTGGAAAAAAGTGCCATAACATGATAGTGATTCAGTGTGGAAAAGAACATCACTGGAAGTGGTTTGGGTCCACTATGGCTCTTCATCAATGTTTCTTATCAATGACCTGGATGATTGAATTAGGAATATTGTGGCTGAATTTACAGATGGCACCAATCTGGGAAAGAAACAGACAAAAAACTCTACCAGTGTTCTGGAAAAGAAAAAAGATTCAGCTGAGCAAAGATGCATCCTCTTTGGCAGCCATAAGCAAATACTTAAAAATTGGAAGCAACCAGTTAGAAATTTGCAAAACACGTCTGGAGAATTCAAGCTGAATGGGATTCAGCCATTTAGTGGTGTTATGGAAAAAGAAATCTCCACATTAAATATTGTCCAGGAGTTCTGCTTGTGTAAAAAGTGCTGTAGTTCCCTGCTTATGTCAGAGTGTACCAGCAGGGTCCTGCTAATCTGATCTTGCTTTGCTGACTTTGACTTCCAGGCTTCATCTCAGACATGCCTTGGCACTGCAGGCTGTCTCATCATCACTGTGCTGTGGCAGATCTGGTTACCAGCAATGGACCTGCTCTGCTTTTCTCACTTGGGTGCTCTGGGACTGTATTGCTTGTCAGCGAGGTTTTGCCCTACCTGCCTTGCTGTCATATTACCTATATTAATTATACAAGTTGATTGAATTTATTGAATTAAACCTATCTGAACACAGTACTTTAAAATACGGTATTAAGACATAGACTCTATATACAGTGTCAGCACTGGACATGACTGGAATGTGTGTTGCTAACCAATAGCTATCTCACAAAGCCTATTAATATTTATTGCTCTAAAGGATTTGTGCCTCTGTATGGAGCTGTAGATACTCAGATTTTGATCATGACACATTGAAAAAGTTTTTATCCATAATGCTAGAGTTCATTAGTGAATGAAGATTATTATCAGAAAAGCACTGGTGTTCAGCAGGTAATGACCAATCTCTTAAAGAAAGGCTTCCTACCATTAAAGAACTCAGTTTAATCTGACAATTTATAAATTTGTAAATACGTCAGATAACTTACATTTGGGTACACAGAATGATTCCACAATGGACTTCATCCATGCAATGGAAATAAAATGCCCTTTAACTGTCCCATGTCAGAGCATAACTGAAGCATGTGTAGGTAAAAATGAATCTCCAGGGTTTAGCAGCCCCTGCAAATATATCAGTGAAGGGAAATTAATGTGCTTGTGCCAAAAGTTTCTGCCCTAGCACAGAGGTGACTAGGACAAATTGGCCAACAGTAATTGCTTAGCAAAAGCTTAGAAGAGAGCCAGAAAGGAGTGTGAACTCAGGCTTCTAAAGGGCACACTTTGCAAGGTCTGCCTGTGAGGTCTGTCCACTGGGGTCTATAAGAATTGGTCTCAGAGTAAGTCCATCGAGCCTAGATGAAATCATCTTTTATTGTCAGTGTCAGGTGACTCAGCTTGCCATCATTATCATGTTAATTTTTACAAAAAACAATATGTCTGAGATGGAACTCTGTGGTATCAGGCATATTTTAAAATATGTGTGTTTCTTGATACCAACTTGAGTAAATGGTAAGCAGAAAGTGGACTAACTACTATATAAGATTCCTCTCCAGACTCAATTGAGCTTAAATGATGTATAAAAGGTTTTGCTGAAAAAATATTTTTTTAGTCCTCCTATGAGAAAATCATAATATAATATTATTGTAGTATAATATATTAAATTCAAAGTGAGTTGTAATGATGAATTTTCAGCTTCCAGTAGAGCTTTTTGAGGAATATATAATGAAAAGTTATTTTGTCAGAAAATGATGGCAGGATGGGATAAGAACTGACTTTTGGCCTAGAAGCTTTACTTTTTTCACTCATTTCTTAGTTGAGAAAACTTTGTAAAAGGTTTAAAACTGTTGAATTACTTCAGCTCAAACCTAAATGATAGCAAATTGAATTGCAAATCTGTTGAAATTATTTTGTCTTAGATTATTTGGTTATTTCCAAACTGGAATATGTGGGAAAAAACCTGTTGTACAAAAACCATAAGTACTCATGATAGTACATTTTTACAACATGTTTAACTTTTTTTTTGATTATGTGTACATGTTTTGACTTGTCCCCAAGCTGGACTGAGAAATAAAACAACTGAATGTCTCACAGGAGCAAAACACAATTTTTTCAGATTGCTGCACATGTTAGATCAGAATTTCTGCTTGTGAAAATGAGCAGCCTTCAGAGAACACAAAAGCTTTCTTAAAGTTGAGTATAATTTTTCAGTCTCTTTAATTTTGAAACATCAAGTTTTAAAAATTTTTAGAATGTAGTTTTGTTATTCTAATCTAACTGCTAAAGTTTGAATTGTCTTTACCAGGATTTGATCTCTGAGATACAGGAACCATATATGCAATAAGGATACAACTGAGAAAATTGCATCTTCCACTATATCTTCTATGGTTGTGACAGGTTACTTCATTACAACAATCCCATCTATTTATTGGAGGAGCTAATCACAATAAAACACTTTCCTGTTGTATTGCCTGAGGCAAAAGCATTATTTGTTTTCCCTGCCTTTCATTCTCTTGGGGGTTGACCCTGGCTGGATGCCAGGTGCCTATCAAAACCACTCAATCACTCCCCTTCTCAAATGGACAGCGGAGAGAAAATATAAGGAAGGGCTCCTAAGTTGAGATAAGAGCTGGGAGAGATCACTTACTGATTACTGTCACAGGCAAAACAGACTCAACTTGGGGAAGTTAAATACATTTATTACTAATCAAAATCAAAACAAGACAATGAGAAGTAAAACAAAATATTAAAAATACCTCTCCCTCCATCCCTTCCACCTGGGAATGGGGGTTATGGTCAGTTCATCACACGTTGTTTCTGCTGCTGCTCAGAGAGAGGAGTCCACCTGCTCAAGTGTGGGGTCCCTCCCATGGGAGACAGTCCTCCACAAAATTCTCCAGTGTGAGTCTATCCCAGGACTGCCGTTCTTCATTAACTGCTCCAACTTGAGTCCCTTCCTACAGTGTGCAGTCCTTAAAGAACAGTGTGGGTCCTCCCACAGGGTCATAAGTACTACTAGAAAACCTGCTACAGCATGGGATTCTCTCTCCATGGATCTGAGGGTCCCTGCCTGGAGCCTGGTCCAGCACAGGCTTCCCATGGGTTCACAGCCTTCATTTGGGTATCCATGTGCTCTCTGGTGTGGAGGAGACCTGCAGGCTGCAGATGGATCTCTGTATCCCCATGGAATTCCATAGGCTTCAGGGGGATAATGTGCTCCACCGTGGTCTTCACTATGGCCTGCAGAGGAATCTCAGCTGCAGCTCCTGGAACACCTGCTCCCTTTCCTTCTTCACTGACCTTCAGGTCTGCAGAATTGTTCCTTTCACCTATTCTCACTTCTCTCTTCTGTGATTGCAGTAACAATCTGTTCAATAATGGTTTTTTGGTTTTTGTTTTTTCTTTTTGAATATTATTACAGAGGCATTACTGCTGCCTCTGGTGGGCTCAGCCGTGGCTAGTTGCAGTTCAGTCTTGGCGCCAGCTAGCATTGGCTCTCCCAGACATGGAGGAAACTTCTGGCAGCCTCTCTCGGAAGCCACCCCTGTAGCTCCCCTGCTACCAAAACCTTGCCACACAAACCCAATACACTTGCAAAGGTGATGACTTTTTAAATGCTATTATTAGTTGCACATTTTTTACAATTTTTATATTTTTTATAATTTTTGCAGTAAGTACAATTTTTATATTTGGCATTCTAGAGGACCCAAGGAAAAGTAGGATTTCATTATTATAGATGTTGAATGAAAAAAATCAGTACGAATCAGTCTATTCCTAAAACTAAATTAATAAAATGACTTGTGTGTAATTATTATCATATCTAGCAGAAATAAGGAGAAATTGGCAATCCATTATTATTCAAGAATCCTAATGATAACAAAAATATTGTCCAGGTTTTTAAATGAATTTATTAAATTCTAGCATTGCTTTCTTTCAGTCTGTTTAAGCTTTTCTCAGATGTAATTTTAACAGGAACCATATAACTTTTCCCCAGAAGGAGTATTTGTTCAATAAGACTGAATGAATGCACATCAAATCCTGCTGGCTCTGACAATAACCCTTAATGTGAGGTTTCAGTTAATAGCTTCAGATGTACCTGCCATCCAGAATATAAGGAACCATGTAGTGAAATTGCCATAAATCACTGTGTGACTGGACTTTGTCAGAATGGATCACAATGCAATGATCTCCCTAGAGAGTTTCTGTCACAGTCTGAATAGTAAAAACCCTTTTGTCATGAGTCATTTGACTGTGTCAGAAAGAAATGTCTCAAGAATGTAAATGCAGCATTTCTTAAATAAATAAATAAATCGAATACTCAGTTGCTAGATTTCCATTATTTAAATTTATGAAGTAAATGGGTATCTGTAGCAGAAAAATAGACACTTGCTCATTTCTTTTTGTAGGAAATAGTGTATTATTTAATTCTGCAGCTGAATCTGTTTTGATGGCAAACTTACTCAAAACCAATTAATTAAGCTCTGAACCCACCACTCTTTGTTTTTCAACTTAGTATAGCAACTTCAGATATATTTCTCCAAGCCGCAATACTTTGATAATTAATTCAAAACACAGAAATAAAAGCATACATAGGTTAAGATCTTTATTTCAAGTCTATAGAGTTATTATGAATATTTTTTTTATTTTGTGAAAAACCCCAAAAACCTACCTGTTGACTTTTCTATATTCATTATCTCTACTTAGATGATGGTCACATATATATATATGTATATCTGTGTATGGCTCTTACCATCACTAATCAATGTTTCCATTTTACTTCTTTATTGTATTTTTTTATATGAATTTTATGTAGTACTTCAGTAAGCAGATGTTAACATATATTTGCAAAGGCAAAAATGAGAGGGACTTAAATTTTTAATAGCAATCAACAGGGAGGAAAACTTCAGCTGTGTGAGAATGTTGCACAGCTGGTGTTTGAGATGCAATTGAAACATAGCTTGGAGACACCTTACTGGATGTTCTGATTTAGAAACTAAAATGACTGCATGTGTAGGGCAGTTTTAATATGCAATGTCTTGTATTTATGCCTCAAAGGGTTGTTGTACAATCCAGAATTTTTTAAGTGCAGCATGTTCCAGCAATCTACTCTGGTGGTCAGCAGTTGCTGTCTTACCTCATGTAACAAGATGTTAAAATATTAAAAAATCATCCAGATCAGGAGCTCTTCAGTCATGCTCCAAGGACATCGTTTACATTTCTTTTAATTTGAATACTAGGTCCAAGCAGGACTGAACTTTTAGAATTTCATAATATTTTATTACTCTGAATCTGCACTTAATAAATGCTATTAAAACAAGGTTATGTTTAATTTTTAAAGCTATCACATATACTGTAGGAATACAGATTTGTTTGAACATCTTTGATGAAAGACTAATCCTTTTTCTCCAAAACATTGATGAACGTGAAGTCAGATATAGGACAACTTGATGGCACACTAGAATCTGTTTTGGCAATACCTATGCTAGTGAAGCATGGCATTACTTTACAAATATTTTGTAAAATTAAATATGAAGTTCAGATTTCAGCCAGACTTGGTATCTAAGTTTGTAAGACGTTGCAACTAACTATACTTAGCTCACTGAACCAAATCTCTGGTTTAAGCCTTTAGAGGCTTTTCAGGCTGCAGTTTTCAAATTATTATAAATTAACCCAGTCTATTTTGATATTTGTTGTTAGAAAATTTTTAAGTTCTTAGTTAATAGGAGACCAGAAAGGTATGCTTCTTATACTTTAACTCACTGAGGTTTTATGACCAAAGTTACAACAAAAATGTATAAAATTCAAAAGTTCGCAGTTATATTCAGTATTTGGATACTAGCCCCACACACATGGATTGATTTTTTATTGTATTATATCAATTAATTAAATATTTTTATCTGGTTTGAATTTTTCTTTTCAGGGAAACAAAGAATATATACTTGCAATTTTTTTTTGTGTATGTTGAAAAATAAAGGTGGTGTTATCAATGAAAATTATTATTTTCTTGCTGGGTGATGGCTTCAGAAACTATATCATGGCCAATATAACTGAAAAGTGAAATGTAGGTTAATGTTTTTTCTTTGAAATTTATTTTTTAAATGTTGTGCATATGTACCCCTCAGTAGGAAACTTAGATGGTTAGTTTTCACAAGACTAGGTTCCTTATTAACTATAAGTTAACTGGTTCAAAAAATCAATACTAATATGCTTCCAAACATGCCTGTTCTTATAATACCTGCTTTCTAATAGAATGTATTGGGATAATTTATTTTTTTATTGGTTTCGAAACATTATTTTCTTAGTGAGGTAACAGAACACCATACCAAAAAAGAGAAGGCTTTTATCAACAGTCTTTTTATTGATAAAACAATAGAAATCAGAATTTAGCATAAAACCACTTGAAGAATTTGACATTCTATTGAATTCTCTTGAAGGCGCACTGTATCTTGAATGCTTTTTGTTGTTATTGCAAGTACAGGGTTACCATTGGCTTTATCATTATAGCTTTGTTCCATTTATAATTTGTTTGCATATGAAATGAAACTTTCAAGGAAAGAGATATTTTCCCCTATACTAAATAAGATTTTGAAGCATAAGCACAGAAAAGTACACAGTAAATTGGCCTATCACTTGTCCATTTTTCCAAAATAAATGTGATAGTAAATTTCTAAGTTCTCTGTTATTCTTTTTTTTCAACAGGTTTTACTGGTCACTTATGTGAAGCAGATGTTACTGCCTGCCTATCACAGCCATGTGGAGCTTCCAGCATCTGTAAAGACACACTGGATGGCTATCTTTGTTTCTGTGCACCAGGCTTTATAGGTGGGTTCAAAGTGGTGTTGTTTAACATGTTTAAGTCAGTCCTAAATCAGAGAAAAGAAGGTTATTCAAAAGTAGCAATAGATATAATTTGGCAGTGTTCCTCTGAATCAGGCAGAAACTACTTTTATTTCCAGACACACAAAAGTACTTGGCTATGTAAGAGTATTCAGCTGTAAAAAATACTGACTACAAGGGACTATTTCCACTCCAATAATTCTTTATACTATTTTAGACATGGTGTCTGTCTTACATTGATGTGATTTGAACTCCCAGCCATATGCAAGTTGGCCTTAATTTATCTGCTTTGTGCTCTCTGTAATAATAACTCTACAGTAACAAGGCCCTCAACTGCCAAATATACATCCAAGATCCTGGGCAGGTTTAACTGCTAAAGCTTAAATATACCCTGCATGTCACTGTCATTAGTCTGACTAGATTAAGATTAGTTTGGCTATGTCAGCATACTGCCATGGTAATTCCAGATTAGAGTGTAAAAAGAAATCTTTCCAGATACAGGTACACATATTTTTCATCAGCTGTATGATGAAATAATCAAGGGCAGTAGGAATTCCCTGAGGGACAGATCAGCCCTGCAACCCAGATCCATCCTGTCTACCTCCAGGGACTTTGGCACCTAAAACAGGAGAAAGATGACACTACAATCTCTCTCGATAGTCAGGGAAGACAGAGACAACCAGAGGAAATCATATCTAGAGTAGACTCTAGGTACTCTAGTACAGTACCTCTTAACTTGTTGCTCTACATTCTAAACAGGGCATCCATTTAAGTGAAATAATCTGTAAATTTAATAGCTGTAGTATTTGTGTCTTTATTGTAATGAAAGACTGTAGTCTGTTTCTATGGTTGGCTTATTATTATAAAAATATAAAGTGAAATTGTGTGATTTTACTTGTGACTATTCTTAGTGAGGTCTTTTTTTATTGAAGTGTTTGTTTAAATTCTTAAACTTATCCCTAAATATAGTTTTGTATTTTTATTTTATACTTTTTCTGTGGCCAAATAAAACCTTCAAAAACTCTCTGAAGCTGTCAGGATGTTTCTATCTATCTTTTAGGCATAAATAATAATAAATTTGATTTTATTATCAGCTATTTAGATAATTTATATGCAAAATGCAAATACTTTCTGAGCTTTGTTCTACCTCAAAGACCAGAAAAAATATTAGATACCTCATTCACAACTAGAAATCAGCATCTATATTTTTCCTTCATATATTTACAAATACATATCAATATCTAACTTTCTAAATATTTATTTTAAAATATGAAAATATATCCATAATTAAAATAATTTGCAATATTTCCCATAGAGATCTTCAGAATGAACCCATAAATTAATAAATTGATTAAAAATAATATTATAGAAAAGACTGATATTTTAATATTTGGTCTTAAATACCATAATTACACTTTTGTGATGTTTTAGAAAAACTCCAGACTTTATTTCCCTTAAAATATGAAAATATTCAAATTTGTGAGTACGTTTATAAAGGAATCTATAAAATTCTCACCAGATCTTTGTTGAACATTATATTCTATATATACATTTCACTTTTGCCTTTAATTGCCAAGAAATTAATTCCCCAACAACAATTTATGGCTTATTGATAAAAGTTCTCTAACCTCAGTTATTTCTTTTTGTTGCTGCTTCCACTGGTGGCCCACCACTGGTGTGTTCCTACTGAAATGAAACCTTCACTTGTTTCCAGGCCATAACTGCGAGATTGAAGTGGATGAGTGTCTTAGTGACCCTTGTCACAATGGAGCTACTTGTGTTGATCATCTGAATGCCTTCAGTTGCATCTGTCAGGATGGATTTGAAGGTATAAAAAAATCCATAGAACTATAACTCTGTAAATCTACTTTGAGTTTTACACCATTCTTTTTTAACATATCAGATGAGATGCATGTATACTTATGTGGGTGCCATCTGAACTTACAAACATGTCAATTATGGAAAGCGCATTTTGACTAAATTATCTGTTTTGTTTTCATGGTAGCCTGGAATTAGGCATTTTCTACAGGCTGGTGGCTTGGCTGTTGAAAATGGACCTGTTGGGTTCAGTGAAATTTTGCAAATAGGAGATACTGTTTTCTGTAAGCTTTTTAAACATTTTGCTTTTATTATAATAGAATTGAGCTAAAAAACCACTTTGTGGTAAAGGTTTTGTTCTTGGCATATTTGTACAGTTTATATCAAAAATTTAATCGGTTTGACAAGTAGATGCATTAATATCTGCAGCAATTATTTGCTTTCAGCTCAGATCAGGAATTTAAAGTGTATTCATTTTCTTTTTAGAGTGTCATTTTTTTAAATATCATGGATATTTAATCATTGAAATACAAATAAATCCATAATTCAAATGTCACAGTGCAAAATATTACATTTCTACTGCTTGTTATATTCAGAACAATAATTTCTTGAATTTTTGTTTCTTAAAATTCTTTTAACTTCCCAAACCTTTCAACTGATGTAAGTTTTTATTTAGTTGTCAAAAAAATTAAATTCGCTAAGAAATATTAGCAATCAAATATTTTTACATGAGTAGTTATATGGGGGTTTTAGCTATAGTCTTGATTGGAATAAATTATCTTCTTGTCTATATCAGAATTCTTCTTCAGATTTCTGGGAGTACCTATATTGCCTTATTATGAACACAAGAAATATTTCCTCTGATGTCACTGCAGTGCAGTATATTATATTCAATGTCATTTGTTTTCTGTTCTTCTATACTCATATAAGTGGGAATTTCTCTGCTTTAGGTCTTAGGAATATATTTGATGACTATAGTTTTAATATTTTTTAAAATTAGTGAACAACTTAAACATTTAGAAGAGAAAGGCCTGTCATAGATGCCTGAAGTTGAATATAAAAAGTACATCAAATACATTCTAGTATGTGAGGTATATTCAGTTAAAATAAATGTTCACCTTTAAATAAATATGCATTTACAGGTAAAACTTGTGAAGAAAATATAAATGAATGTCACTCTTCTCCATGTCTTCATAATGCGTCATGTGCAGATGTTATTGGTGGCTATGAATGCATCTGTCTACCTGGTTTTACTGGTGAGTTGTTTTCATAGTAAACCTTGTTTTTCACAGTGAGGTAGTCCACAAAGCATCCATTAAGACATTATTGACTAATTTTCTTGTGTTTTATTCTCATTTCTCTTTATCTGCCCTGGTCTATTGTTTCATTTGCATTCCAACAAACTGTAACACTGACTGGATGTGTAAACTACATAGCATAAGATAAATCAGTTCACATTTAAAAAGGTTTTCAATGCTTACACACAGAGGGAAGATTAGTAACCATTTAGCAACTCAAAAATAAGTCATTATGTGTTTGTGGTAATAAGAGCTAAATGGATGCTGATATTAGTAGTGTGGCTCTTTATCTGGCTGATGTATGTTAGCTTCTCTTCACAAGTTGCTTGAGATTTCTGTGGTGCAAGTGAATTAGAAACTGGCACCTGATTGTGTTAGTAAGTGTTCAAATCTTTCATCTTTTCAAAGGTGCAAGATGTGAAACAGATATAGATGAGTGTGCTTCATTTCCCTGCAAGAATGGAGCCACCTGCATTGACCAACCTGGTAATTATTTCTGCCAATGTGTGGCTCCGTTTAAAGGTAATGGACACCAAGGGAGAGGGGAAGGCAAACATAATTAACTTTAGAAAGCAATTCTGTCAATTTTCTGATCTCATTTCACTCTTCCTACAGCATTATTAGTCCTTCATTTTCTCAAAGTGACCAGCCAAATATGCCTTAGGCTGTAACTAAGGTGAAGAAACATCTATTGAGTGTGTTTATTTATTAACTATAATTGATGATTTAAAATATGTTTATTAACAGAATAGGATTGCTTACAAAATGAGAGCTACATGTCCATTATGCTGCTATCACAAAGATTGGTTTCTTTTCTATGGTTTTCTCTCTAATTTTATTGGTCATGGCATTCTCTAAATTATTTTTTTCATTATTAAAAAACAATTTATAGCTTTCTTGGAATCCAGAAACTGTGTGTGATTATTTCTTTTGATGCTTTTAAAGGAAATACATTTAAATGTCAAGGTTTATTGTGACCTTTATCATAGAAATTTTGGAGTTAAATTTTAAACATTCAGTGCTAAAATAATTTAAAATAACAAAGTGTGTGGTGCTCTTGAGCAAATCTAGCTCCAGTAATAATCTCAGTGAAAAACACCTATTGATTTATAAATTAAATATAAACACATTTTTCCTCCAACAGTTCAGTATAATGATACATACCTAGGATTCCATAACAATCATTAAAAGACAATTTTCTTGTTATGTTGAGACAGCAGGACTTTTCCCTTTAAGGGAAGATGCTTGAATAAAATTCATTATTCGTGAGCTCATGAACAAATACTCAGGTCTGGTTTTATTATTTTAATTTATAGTCAAAATTTAGTTAGCAATTTTTATTCATTTAATTTATATTCTACTGAATAAAATCTAGTACAGTAAGAAGAAAATGACTACTGTAGGATAAGAATTGCTTCTGCGGAGGAAGATGTAAAATAATTTTCAGTACATGGTTAGAAATAGTGGTCTCTTAAGTACCTGTCACAAAAGGAGCCAGAGTTCCAAAGACTTTGATATTCATTTAAACATTTAAGTAAGTAATTAAAAATTCAGAAAGCCAACATTTCTATAGTCATCCTTTGAGAAGCTAGTAGTGTCTCTTACACTCAATGGAAAAGATAAGCCCTGCTGGCAAGATTCATAAAGTGTAACTGAGATCGTCTGAGAACATAATAAGAGGAAGCAGTTAATTACCTGCTGTGCCTCTTAGGCACTCACGAGTCCATGGGGCCTGATGGGATTCACTTGAGGGTACTGAGAAGCTGGCAGAGGAGCTCACCAAGCCACTTGTCTTCACTTATCATCATTTTGGGCTAAACAGGTGGCTGGAGGTTTGCCAATGTGATGACCATATACAGGTAGGGTCAGGAGGAAGATTCAGTGAACCATAGGCCTGTCAACCTAACCTCAGTGCCTAGCAAGGTCATGGAGCAAATTATCTTGAGTGCCATCCCATGGCACATACAGAGCAACCAAGAGATCAGGCCCAGTCAGCAAGGTTTAGGAAACACAAGTCCTGTTTTACCAACCTGATCTCCTTTTATGACCTAGTGGATGAGAGAAAGGCTGTGGATGTGTTTTACCTGGACTTAAGTAAGCCTTTGATACTGTCTCCTATGGTTTTCTGAAAAAGTTGTCAGCCCATCGCTTGGAAAGGTGCACTCTTCTCTGGGTTAAAAACTGGCTGGCTGGCTGGGTCCAGAGAGTAGTGGTGCATGGAGCAACATCCATTTGGTGGCCAGTCACTAGTGGGGTTCCCCAGGGCTCAGTGTTGGCGTGAGTCCTGTTTAAGACATTTTTTGATTATTTGGATGAGGGGATCAAATGCATCCTCAGTCAGTTTGCAGATGACACCAGGTTGGGTGGGAATGTTGATCTGCTGGAGGGTAGGAAGGCTGTGCAGAAGGATCTGGACAGATTGGATTGATGGGCCAAGGTCAATGGTATGAGGTTCAATAAAGCAAAGTGCTAAGTCCTGCACTTTGGTCACAACAATCCCATGCAGCACTAAAGGCTGGGGGAAGAGTGGCTGGAAAGCTGCTGGCAGACACAGACCTAGGGCTGCTGTGTGACAGCAGCTGAACATGAGGCAGCAGCATTGTCAGCTGACTGAGAAGGCCAATGGCATCCTGGCCTGCATGAAATAGTGTAGTCAGCAGGACCACAGAAGTGATTGTTCCCCTGTACTCGGCACTGGTGAGGTACCACCTCGAGTCCAGCGGCCACTTCTGGGCCCCACAGTTCAAGAAAGACTTTCTGGTTCTGGAGCATATCCAGAGAAAGGCAACAGAGCTGGTGAAATGTCTCAAGAGCAAGTCATATGAGGAGCAGCTGAGGGAGCTGGGGTTATTTAGCCTGGAAGAAAAAGGGCTCAGGGGTGAACTTATTACTCTCTACAACTACCTGAAAGGAGGGTGTAGCCAGGTGGGGTCGGCCTCTTCTCCCAGGCAACTAGTGATAGGACAACAGGAAATGGCCTCAAGCTGCACTAGGGGCAGTTCAGGTTGGACATCAGGAAGAATTTCTTCACTGAAAGGGTAGTTAAGCATTGGAATGGGCTGTTCAGGGAAGTAATGGAGTCACTGTCCCTGGAAGTGTTCAAGAAATGACTGGACTTGGCACTTAGTGCTATGGTTTAGTTGACAAGGTGGCAATTGTTCAAAGGTTGGATTCAATGATCTTGGAGATCTTTTCCAACCTGAATGATTCTGTGGTTATATTTTATTCTATAATGATATTCTTGATAGAGGATTTCTGAGTCTGCTTACTTCTTTGTAGGTCTGCTCAATAACTTCTGAGATCAAATTCTTATACTGATGTTACCTAGATTTATGTTGCTATAAATAAAAGCAGATTTTGTGTCATATGAAAACACTACCTCAATCTAAACCCACCTGTTTATTTAGTATTAAACTGCTGTAAATGTTGTTTTTAAGAGATTTACAGTAAGCCAACATAATGGTTAAGTAAGCAATGTTTTCTAATTGTGTGGATATATTCAGGTTACTGTAATAAATAGATGTGTGCACTAATTACAGATTAGAGAATTACTTCTTTAAAAAAGTACATACATGATGTTAATGGTAGAAGTTATGTAGGAACACCTGCTTTATTTTTGAGTATTTTCATAAATTTTCTTGCTTGTGGTATTCTTAGTGAAAAACCATAAATGCTATATTATGAATGCTGTAATTTACATTGGAATTTGTATTTCCAAATTATATTGCAATGATTTGATTCTCACATCACAAAATCTAACTTGAGGGGCATACTTTACTATTAGGAACATATATTAGTAACATTTACCATTGGTTCAGGAAGTAGAGCAGACCTCTATTATATAGAATGGAAAAATAAGGAATTCAGAGCATGATTTGGACATTCAGGTGCATTCATACACAAGGTAGCCTATCAGATTAAGGTAGAAATTGATTATATATATAGAAACTGTTAGCATACATTTATCTTGCTTTCACCTTTATTGTCTATTCTCATTTGGTTATTTTGACAAGACTATGGATTATTGTGACCAGAAAGTTCTGATTTTTCCTTTATCCTTTTTCTTCCTCTTGATTTCCTCTTGTTTTTAAAGAGGAAAAAGAAAATTTTTGCTTTCTTCACATTTCAAGTCTACTGAGAGCAAGTATAGTTGCTACTCATTTTTGTATGCCACAAAATTTTTTGATATCTCGAATGTATACTTTTGTATTTTAATTTTTGTTAATCCAATAAATCTGAAAAGTCACCAGAAATTTAATTACAGTATTACTGTGAACTCATAGTTTTCTAATTTTTCTTGGGAAGTGAGGTGGGTTTGTTTTGTTGGTTTTTTTAAAGCATTGATTTGTCTACTTTGACAAAATGTTTTAACTAATTCCATTGGCTTCCACAGCATACTGGAAGACATCTAAGGCTTTTAAGAAAAAAGATGCTTGATATATATTTCTCTTCAAATGTCCACAGTCCAGGCAAACTCTACAAGCCTGATATGTGATTGAAGATTTACTTTTCTTATGAGCACAAAACTTTTTTTTTAGAAAATCCAATTTCCATTAATGCATGGAGAGCAAAGGAGAAGTATATCTTCTGATGCTGCTGGTGTAACCCTAACAGTGACAAAATTACTGCATTCCTCTCCATCAGTGTTCCCCTAAGAGAAGATTTCCCCATAGCTAGTGTAGATCACCAGTCCTTCTATATATTCTAGTAGTTCATTGGAATTTTTGCCTCTGAAATTGACTTTGACTTTAGCCAAATGTTCAAAGGAACAGCTTGAGTGTACTAGCAGTCCATCTATGCATAATTCAGATATGAAATAACATCCTTGTCAACTTCTAATAATGTTCTAACTCTAAATATTATAACTCAAGAATTTTTATCCTGTTTCTGCCAAGGTCCTTGTCTTGTGGAGGAGATAATTGATTTTCCGTTTTCCAAAATCATTGAGTATTACCTATAGTCCCAGTAAGATACTGAAAATGAACTTCAAAATCCACATACTTTCACTTCATAACTCTTTTTACCTTGTTTTGGAGAAGCTCAAGATTTGATTAATGAATGAAAATCTATACCTGATTATATTATTAATTTGGTTAAAGGATGAGATTCCTGTGTAAACCCACACAGAAATCCTAAAAGTTAATGAATCTTACTGAACCTGTGCTGTGACTAAGGTTAAATGGAAAAAAAAAATAGCATCCAGATTTGTATAATATGCTTTTTCCAGTTATAATAATTATCTACGCTGGAAGGACTCTGTGTGTTTGTGAGCATGTTCTAATTAATCACACATGGCCATCCACTTATAAAAGTCCAGTTCTGTTTCTGTCTGCTTTCACTAGTGTTCTGCCAGTAACTTATACAGTACAAGTCATCATTACACCTTAGACTTCAAAGTTGAAATACTATTTGCCATGTTGCAACTTACATATACTGCAGTTTAATGTTCTTTACATACAGGATTTAACCTCAATACATTATTTTTTACATAGTTGCTTTAGCTTGGTTGTAATATATTAGTACTTGCAAAGATGTTACTCTTTTTAGAAATTTCTTCCTCCTCCACCTTTTTTCTATCATAACTGAGGTGCAATAATGACAGTGATGTATATCAATAGACATTCTGAAGGTAAGTTGTTCAGAAACAAAGAACTCAGCTGTTGCATTTCCTACTGACAAAGTAACTGTTGGAACTGGGAGAAAGAAGGAAGATAAACTTGATTTGGGTGCAGGACAAATCAGGATTTTATATTATTGATATTATGAGTTTGATTTCATTACAGTATCTTAGCTGGGGAGTTATTATAATAATTTTTCTATAATTATATTGATTCTAAAATTGTAGCCTTTCTACCATGGAATCACAGTTATTACAGAATTGATACTAAGTGCTTCAGCAGAGACCAGAATGTGTGAGAAACATATGGTGAGGCTGCATCTCATTTAGAGGTCCTAACAGTTTTGTGGAAGGTAGAATGAAAGCTCCCATGACTCTATCAGGAAACTCTGTCTTGTTCCATTAAAAATTATTAAAAATATCCAAGAGCACTGCAATTAGTAAATGTTATAGTTTTATCTATATTTATATCCATGCTGTTTCTATTTGTGGTTTTGTTGTTTTGTAAGAATGAGGCATAGTCACTCTTAACAGGCAGTTTCATAGTAATAAATGCAACCTTACTGTTCACAATGTTGAAGTGCCAACATTTTTATGTATCACACGGCCACATCAGTGAAGTTTGTCACAACTATTAGACATCAGCCCTTGCTGAGAGTGTAGCAGAGTGAGTTTGTCCCTGTGTCAAACACATTGCTTTTCAGCATTCTTAGCATGCAAAAGGTGAATAATCCCACTACAATTCCTAGACCTGCTCATTTCTACAGAAGATAAAGTAGGATGTATGAGGCTGCTTTATTCTTCTTTGTTATTATTGTTAGCTAAGAATAGATCTTGCACTCTCACACCAGAACTCCATATTTTCCCCATTTTCTACAGTGATATTTCAGGCAAAAATGAAACTAACAAAATTTGTGTGACCCATGGACTGAGCCAATGTTCTGCTATTCCCAAAGAAATCTCAGGAGGAAAGCATTAAAATGCCCATTTCAGTTAGACAATATATTTGATATATAATAGTCCCGTAAAGTTGACATGAGGTTTTTTCTTAAAAAAGGGGGAAAAATCCAAGCTGTTTAGTAACTTGTTTTTAGTAACTGGAGGAAATACTTTATCCTTTGATCCAAATTATTACATGACTCATTTAAAAAC
>JAWWLZ010000118.1:89469904-89481089 GCA_035041345.1 Poliocrania exsul
TTCTCTTGACAGTCAAATAAATTTTTATTTAGGGGAAAAATGAAATCAGTGCAATGGTATCTGAAGGGCACTCTGCAGAGTGACCACATTTGTGGTATATTACCTAGAAAGCATGCATTTCCTTGGAGCAATAAAGAATTATATGCAATGCCTAAATGCAAATCAGTATGAGATTGTACTTGCTGTTGGCTCATATAAGAAGTCATTGCAGGACTTGGAAATTTTCTCTGATACTTTGTTGGGTTTTGTGTTGTTTCTAAAAATTGCCATCTAGTTGCATGCACTCAGCTGTTTCTGTCTCCAAAATGAAACAATTCGGAGCACAAGCATTTTTCCTGGCAATTTCTAATGTCAATTTAGACACTCTTGGGTATGTTGGATACCCACAAGGGTCTGGCAGATATGAAAAGATCTGTAGGAGACCTATGGCCTTCCAGAACAGCACTGAGAACACAAAGACATCTCTAAAAGCTCTGTTGGCTTAACTCTGTCCACACAAATTCAATGAGGTATGTGCTGTAGTTTCAACTTTGCTTTCAGTTTGCACCTTGGGACACATCTTGATCCAAGAAAAAATTTCTAAGCCTTTACAGCCATGTTTACTGTGGGAATACTGAATGTTTAAATCTAGTCATCTACAGCTGATAAGGGGTTTGAATTTCATCCCTCATTCTGTGAGAATAGTGCACAAGATCCTCTGTTACAGAAAACAGATTTAAATTATGTGTATGACACAAGTTATATTCATTGAAAATTAAAATCTAGCCCTTAGCTTTGCAAAAAGTATGTGCAAACCACAATTTTTCAAACACTTAAAACATGATTACCTTTTCCTGGTTGCTTTACATATTATGAGGGCACTGCTGTTGCTCAAAGGAAAGTTTGTGAAATTTCAAACGTGTTTGTTTGGCTACAGAAGCAAATCTTTGTAGCTTTGTTTTTCTACAGAGTTGACCTATTTATAGTATAGAGCCATAAATAAAAGTAATCAATTATACCTTTGGTATCAGCTCCTATAAATATTATCTATCCAATTGCTCAAATTTAAGAAAGTGAAAATGGTATCTCAAAACACAGAAAAGTGTGGCCACCTGAACTAAAGGGAGCCATTACTGTAACTCAAAATGACACAAAGGTCTTTGGCCAAAAGGAACCCTGAATTTGAAACATGTTTTCTGTAAATTTTCCACACATAATATTAATTTCAGTTGAATGCTGATATAGATGAGACAAAGAATGAAAAGAAAAACATTCCTGTATATTTCAGTAGGAAATATTTTTGCATTGATTTTTTTTCCTTAATAAAATGAAGCATGTTTTTATGTTGAAATGTCAAATTCACGTATGTGGATACAGACAGACCTTAATTTTGTCATTATAAACTTGTATATTTTGAGGAAAAAATGCACCTAAATAATATATTCAACTTATTATTTTCTCTGTTTTTACAGAAATTTATACAGGTATGGAGCAATAATATATGCATCTCTGTGTGATTTTCATTTTAGCCTTTGGGATGCGGGTCTTTCTTATACTCCATTTCACCACTGTTGCATGCCCTGAATTACCATATACAATTAACAAAATGGCTTTTACTTGAAAAGTGCTAAGTATTGCTTTTCAAACATCCTTCTTTTAAAAAACAAAACAAACATGATTTTCAATTAGTATGGATTTCACAGAAAAATGTCTTTGCACTGATTATATACAGAATCACAAAGCAATTCCTTTCATGGAAAGTAGAATTTGCATTTCAAGGAAAATGATGGTTTTGCTATAAATTTGAAGTATAAAAAACACTTGCTATGTTTTTAAATGGTTCTGATAATACTCAGCTTAATTTCAAGTAATATCAATATATACATGCTTTCTTTTTCTTCCTATCCACTTCCAGGATACTTCTGGTTGGGTTTTTTTGTTTGTTTGTTTGTGTTTAATTTACATTTATTAACATTTAATGCTCTCAGTTGTAGAGGTATTTTATTTTCCTATGCCACAGGGCATATCAAAT
Organism: Poliocrania exsul; assembly: GCA_035041345.1. Lineage (NCBI taxonomy): Eukaryota > Metazoa > Chordata > Aves > Passeriformes > Thamnophilidae > Poliocrania > Poliocrania exsul. The sequence goes on from JAWWLZ010000118.1 coordinate 89,471,916, forward strand.
AAGCAGCTAGTTTATAAAATAATGACAAGCTTAGAGGTACATCTAAACTTTCAAAGTTTTTAGCTCTTAATTGAGATAATTTAAATTTATATTAAATTATATTATTATACTTCTAATATTTAGAGCTGCAGTGAACTCAAATTTTATGTATCTAATGTCTTGCTCATTAGTGTTCCTGGGATTTTGTGGTAAGTCTGTGAAAGCCTATTCTTAGTGAAAAGGAGCAAGAGCTACTGAACTGTATAAAGTTGATGAAAACAAAAACGTGTATTTCTCTGAAGTGATCAAATGATTTTTTTAATTTAAATTGTCATATCTACTAGTTTCAGAATAATCTTGGGAAAAACAGTAAGTTGCATATAGATTGAGGGCAGGGATTTTTTTTGGGAGCAGTGGGTAGGAGTGTCATTATGTATCCTTATAGTGCCTTCGTACACTGGATTATCTCCAATAACTAAACACATATTTATTTTTATTGTACAGTATTTAGTTTACTGAATTTATCTTGGAAAACAGTGGTGATTAATTTTGATGTTAGAAGTGCCTTTTAGCTCTGTTGTTAAAAAGTAAGTACAAAAAGACTGCAACAATGCTGTTGCAGTGATAGTATGATCACAGAATCACAGAATATTCTGAATTAGAATGGGACCACAAGGATCATTGAGTCCAACTCTTATGTGAACGGCCCATTCAGGGATCAGACCTGCATCACTGGCATTATTAGCAACATGCTCTAACTAACTGAGCTAATTCTAGGGTTTGATTATGGAAAGAAATAAAACATAGAAGACATCTAAGAAAATCTACTTACTGTGAAAGATTCACCTCAGTAATTGGCTTTTAATTCATAGATGGAATTATTTTTGTGTCATTTTGAAAACTCTGTGTTCTGAACCTGAGTATATAAGCTAAACAATGAAAGCTTAAATTAAAAAGATCTGAGTAAAAATGAACTTTTGAAAATTTTTGTGTATTCATGCAAGCCAGATAAAATGAGCCTGTTGTAGATTTTCTGCCTATTCTTTCCTTGCTGACATCCTTTAATCTGTTATAATTTTCTCATTTTATTGAAGAAAATGCTATTAGCTTCACTCATAATATGCACTGTTTCATAACAATGGTAAATAGACTAGCAAGGCTACTGAAATTCAATGACACCAGTGTCATAAAGTTACTGCAGCTGTATCCCAGTAATATAAAATAAAATAGATAAATACAGCTCTTAGCTAGTGTCTAAAATTCAGATATAAAGATCAGATGAGTCTCACTTTCTGACAGAGCAGACAGTAGAACTGGGACTGTGACACTCCATAACCTCACAGCTACTTCCTTTGGCCCCAGGCTGCGGCAGAAGTGTTGGTGCTGCTACCTGCTTAGTTCTTCCTCTCTTGTCCGTGCACCTCCCGTGAACCATTTGACAATAAGGACACTTGTTCTGTCCTGAGAGCTTTTCGTCCTCATGAGTGCATATTTAACACCATTAGCAACTTCCTTGTAATTTATATTGCCATCCAAATGACAGACTCATTCTGGTACTAGCCACAGATATTTTATTTTCACTATATTGCAAGCAGTTTGCAAAGAGATATACTTTATCATTGATGCAGTTCATACTTATACAGCAAAATACTGAATTTGAAAACTGCTGTCAGAACTAATTCCTTCAAATATTAGCAGAAAGTGTTTTATTTATTGGATTATTTTCCTAAAGAATAACAACATTGAGGAGATGCCACTTCTGATTATAGGAGAATTCAATACTGCACATCAAAATATTTCATGTACATATTTATGCTGAGCAAATAAAACAAACAAATGTCAATAGTTTCACATAAAGCAATGAAAATTTATCTCAGGCAATTTATTTTCTATGTCATTTTTATAAACTAGACTCTTGACTTTTAGTAATAGCTTTAACAGTAAAGTCTTTTTCAGCAAAATAAAATATATTTTTGGTGTTAATTTATGATATTTAGAGATTCTACTCTAGAAATATTTATAAGCAAACACAGTAGAAAAGAAAACTCATTAAAAACAACAGAATATAATTTCTGCATAAATAATATGCTTCTCATTCTTAAACAAAAAGGATCTTCCAAATAAATTATTCATTCTTTGATGTATAGTATGCTAATACAGAAGCATACTATATGCTGTGACTGCATGCTATGAGTATATGCTTGTACAGAGAGAAAGAAATATAATACTTTATCCAATATATTGTGCAACTGAAAAGGAAATTGTCCTTCAACTGACTGTTTAATTTAATCATTTGTCCATATACTTTTGGGGTTTATTCAGGTTTATTCTGATAGAAGGGCCTTTAACTGTCGAATAAAACAATCTCTTATTGTAATCAATGAAATACAGCCAAGAATTAAACAAGCAAAAACGTTAAATCTGTCTAATGGAAATATGCACCATTGGAAAGATGTGCTGAACTTATTAATTCATTAATTATTTTGTGTGCTTGATTCTTTCACATTTGATCTGTTGGGCATACTCTCTCTTTTTTGTCAGTTAACTACATTTGGTGGACATTATTTTTTTACTCTGTAATGGCAAATCTAAAATTTCTGTGTCATGAGGGAAGACAGTTTATGAGCTGTTTTCCTGTCACAAACTTCCTTTCTGTCAAGAATCACAGACTTTTTTATTTCAGAAGCTTACCAGATCAAGTGAGATCAGCTAGAGTAAAACATTTGTACAAAAATATTTTTACTGAAATTGTCTAACAAGTATTTAGAAGAGAGTGAAAATGCAGAAGACATGACTTTTGTTTTCTGTTTAAGTTCCTTTTATAAAGGAATTTTCAACCTATAGCCTGTACACTGCTTGATTTATCCACATAGCTTCAATCATACATTTACAGCTTTGTAAAAAAATGCTGATAGGAAAGCAACAGCAGCAAGGGCACTCTTTTTGCCAATATGTAACCACCACTGCGTGCTACTATCCAATCTTAATCTTTGTGTGGAAATGATTTTTTTTTTTTTTTAAAAACCTACTTAAAATAATCCATTTTTCTTTCCTTGTTTTCTTGCTCCTTGTATTGATTGACATTAAGAATCAATTACTTAATAGTGAATGATTTTCAGAAATGTATTAATATAAATAGTTGTGGTTCTCTGAGTGAGGGAATGGTCTTTTAAATTATTAATTCTCAATACCAACAGTTTAATATTTTGATTCAGGGAAAGGAACTGAGTGGGATGGAGACAGTCTTATTATTTTATTATCTTTTGTTTTACCAATCTTCCAGTTAGAATAAGACTGAAACCTTTGCCATTTCTGCCAGTAGCAGAAAAATGATTTTTCATGCAATGATATGCATGAAAGCTGGGTGGGAAGAAAAAGACATTGAATGCCTAATTAAAGAGTGGTAAATACTATTTGAAAGAGGGCACTGAGATAAGTGTTATATCATTAGCAATTAGCATTATACCACATGTTTTATCCTCATTTGGTAAACAGAATTGTTAACCCAGGTCATTAACTTTGTGGCCATATTTTAGTCTACTGTTTTTTATAAATGTCAGGATAATGTAAATTTCGGGGTGGGGCCGTTTGGTCTGGTTTGGTTTGTTTTCTTGGTGCTGTTTCAGTTTATTACTGTTTCAATGAAATCAGTAATTTGTTTTCCCTAATTCCATAAAAAAGGGAGAAAAACTATTTTTTTGTCAGGAAACAATTTTGGTGTAATTTCAAATCAATACAAACTTCACTGTAATTCATACCCTTCTGGGGAGCTGTCTTGAGCAGAAATCATGTCTGGCTTCCAGAACAGAATGGAAGGAAGGTGTATGAGCTCCTTGCCAATCAGACATGCATCCGTGTTTAGTTGCCATGCTGCAAGGAAGGACATGGCGAGTACAGACAGGCTACACAGCATCAGCAATGACGATATGGAAGATGAAGACGTTTTTCTTAGAAATCCTGAAAGGAGAAAAGTCTGATACCCACTGAAGAAATATCAGAGTAGAAGGTCAGGCTAGGTAGAGGATACTCTCAGGTATGGGGAGTCAGAAAGAACAGTGAAGGCTGGAAAATTATTCCTTCTGAGTACTTGGATGAAAGGTTCTCTTATGGAGTAAGTCTTGGGCTGTGACAACAGGTGTAGAAGAGTCCATTTTATCTGGAAGGGCATGTAAGCTGTCTGAGTCTGATGCACACACCCTCATCAGTACCACTTAAATAAAGCAATGGTTGATAAAGATAAGACTCATTCTGTGAGGGAGAGTGGTACCCACCTGTTGACCAGACCTGATCTCTGAGGAGGTTTATTTACATGTCAGAGATCTGGATTCAGGATCTGGGAAAGGGAATGCCAGAGCCTGGCTGATGTCCAGATTACTACCTTTTGCTCCCTGTCCATGAAGGCAACAATGACACTGCCAACAGAGACCCAGAGCATATCAAAAATGACTGGTAGACCTTGGCAGCAGGGGCAAAGGCTGTGGGGGCCCAGGCAGAGTTTTCCCTAATATTGCTAGGTGGTTAATACCTGTGGTTAATACCTGATTGGTGTTACAACCAAGACTTCATCGATTCAGTGCTCAAGCTGATCAGGCAGAATGGAAGGGGAATCATTTCCCACCATGGTAGGTGTCTGCTACAGACAGCTTGATGTAGAAAAATTTATGAAGTCATCTTTAGGAAACTGGAAAAATACTTAGGAACACAGGTCCTGATTCTCAGTGGGATATGACCATGCTGACTTTTGCTGGAAAGACAACATGGAAAGACACAAATAATTGAGGAGAATTTTTGACCACGTTGACAATTTTTTTGAAGCAATTGTGGGGTGAGACTGCTAGGGGATATATTTATCTGTATTCTATGCTCATGAATAAGCAAGAGGAGCTTTGGCGTATAAAGGTGAAAAACAGCTTTGTCAATAATGGCAGTGAGATCACAGAATTCATATTCTTAAGAGAAATGAGAAAATCAAGTAGCAAAATGATTCTGGACTTCAGTGAATTGGTTTTCATTCACTCAGAGATCTGTTTGGCAAGCTCTCATTAGAGATTACACTGAAGGGAAAGCAGATTTATCTTGGGCCCACTGATTTATATAGGAGGAAATTTTCCTCAAAGCACAGTTCTTTCCAATGTGCAGGAACTCAAGCAGGTGTGGCAGAAAAAGAGATAAATGGGTCACTCCTGACTAAGTGTAAAGAGAAGAGGAAGTGCACAGAAGGTAGATGCAATGGTAAAGCAACATCTCAAGGGACAGAAAATCAAGTACCGAGATACTGGATCATCTGACTGTTCTGTTCAGGATTGTGAGCCATGTGTTAAGCTTATTTGTGTGTGTGTGTGAACTCCACTTTAGGAATCAACAGGGTTTTCACCCATGCCAAGCTGTTGTGATATAAATATGAAAACTTCAGGGCAAAATCTCAATGTGCCATATGGCTCTTTGCTAATAAATTTCATGAATAGCAAAGAGTGTTGCCTGTCTTTGGCAGGAGAATCCTGCATCAGAGAGAGCACTGGTTCCAAGACAGGGAACAACTTGTGTCATTTTTTCCTTCTTTTATCAGCATCATTACTGGGGTCAAAGAGATGTTGGATTTTTATTTTTTACTTCAATTTTGTTTCTACTTATTGTTCTTCTCATTAAAGGTCTTAAGAATTCAGCCCTTAGATGATTCTGTCTTACAGTAAGCTCACCTAAGATCTTGCTGCCATCTTCAGCAGTGTTTATTTCATTATTATAAAGAAGATTCTTTAGGAATTGCAGCCTGGGGTGAGGTTTGCACTGAAGGGCAAAAGTGTGAGGAGGAAAAGTGGTCATAGGGGAGCTATGATGGACTGACTGCAACACCCATTCCCCATCCACCTGTGCTTTTAAGGGGTGTGGAGCAGGTAGAGGAGTCTGGAGTGAAGGAGTGAAGTTGACTCTGGGAAGAGAGGGATGGAGGAAGGTGGTTTCAGTTTTTTGATTTTCACCATCCCATGCTATTTTTAATTGGCAAGGAATTCAGCCGGTTTCCCTTGTTTTGTCCATGACAGTAACTGGTAAATGATGTCCCTAACTTATCTTATTTTCTCCACCTGCCCTGTTGAGGCAGAGTGAGGGAGCAGCTGGATGGGCATCTGTCAGCCAGCCAAGATCAACCCAACACAGAGTAACTCTATAGATTTGTTTTTCCACATGACTACCCAGGTATTTTATGTTGTAGTGTCACATTGCCCATTGGTGGGTTAAGGTTTCAGTCTAAGAAATTGAGAGGTTATTGGGACAGGGAAAAGCTTCTCCAGAAAGGAATGGCTGGGAAACCAGAGCTGAAGCGAGGGCACTGGTGAAGCGTGTACAGCCCTTGGAGTACAGCAAACCCTGGGAATCTCCACCAGAAAGCATAGCATGGAGACAGCCAACCTCAGCAGTCATGGGATGGCATGGACTTCAAAGGGGGTCAGGGGAGCTTGTGCACAGGTTTTTGCAGCCCTGAGAGCCACTGAGCTCTGTCTAAAATTAATCCTGAAATAATAGACTTGTCTTCAGCAGTACTGAGTGAAAAGGAAAGCAGCTTTACAAATCCAAACCCATTTGATATCCGTTGTCTCTGCCCTCCTCATTTCCAATTTCTGTACTTCAAAACATGAATAAGTCTTGTTTATGTTCTAACAAGCTAAGACTCATTTTATAGGGTCTTTTAATCTCTTTTGAGCTATTTATTGTAAATTAAAGATATAGATGAGGACATCTGTGACCAAGATCCCCACCATCCACACCAAAATCCAACATCACACAGTTCCTTGGATTGCTCAGATAAACAAACATAATCTGGTATACATGACAGTACAAGAGAGGAAAGAGTACAATGGGACTGTGTGAGATTTTCTATTGTATGGAATTTTTATAAATCATGGAGGCAGTCAATCATTTATAAGTAAATAAATAATTTCACTGAAATAATTATTTTTCCGTCACAGACTGTAGAGAAAACTTATAGAAGGTTACATACATTTAATTCATGTTCAGTATTATGGGTTAATGTATGAATAGTTCATACGGTAGTTGTGACAACAGGCTATCAGGAGTAAATAACAAGGAAAAAATCAAAAATCAAAATTAATTAATTATTTTAAAATATATTTTTGAGCCATTTTAGAGCAGAAAGTTAAACAGAAAAACCATAAGATATACCCATGTACCTATGAGATAGCTGTTAAGATTTTAAAATGCATTTCCATTATATACAGGAAACTGATAAAATTGTCTTTTTTATTACTTTACAAAGCAAATAAATGTTTCTTCATGATAATATACATGTATGTACCTCTGAGACTCTCCAGCTCAATTTGAACCAGTGTTATAAAGAAAATACAGCTCATAGTAGGCAGCAGCTGCAGGGATATATTCATTAGTTAAACACTGACAGCTTTGCCATTTTCCTTTTCAGGTTTGAACTGTGAGTTTAGGCCTTGTGAGGCCAGCAATCCCTGTGAGAATGGAGCCGTGTGCATTGAAGAAATGAATTTGGACGTTTTTCCCCTAGGTTTCCACTGCCAGTGTGTGAAGGGCTTTGCAGGTCCACGTTGTGAGATCAATGTCAATGAGTGCAGTTCTAACCCTTGCCTTCACGGATACTGCTATGACAGTGAGTTCAGTCTGGTTACTCTCTTTAATGTAGAGTAGTCTTTCTGTTGAAGCGTCTGTAGCTGCTGAGCTGCTCTGGGGAGAAGAGTGGGTAATTTACTGCAATTTAGCTTGTCTGAAGCTCCACAGCCTGAACCAGAAGGATTATTATTGCCAAAATGCCTCAGATCCTGGCACTGGGGTTTGTGTGTTCTGGGGGTCAGAATTGTAGCTAATGAGAAATTTTAATGAGATTTGTGCTGTCTCCTTTGATACCTAAATTAGCCAAACACATCTTACATTGTGCATTTGATGAGAGAATATTCAGGTGCTGAAAAGGGGCTTGTGGAGCAGTCAGGAAGTATACGTCATAATTCTAAGAAGTCCAAAAATACCATTTAATTTCCAACTGATGCAAAATGGAGTATCTGTTTACTATAAGGCATGTTCTATCACATAACTGTGTAACTTACTCTTTCATTGAAAAGATATACTTAAAGGTTTTAGAAGCAATTTGATTACACTACTATATTCTGTCTGAATTGGCAGGCTAGATTAGCAGCAATCACTAGCTACGGAGTAGTTACTTATAAGTTTTATGGAGCAATTACCACCTATCAGACACTTTCTATGCTTGTTAAAAAAAAAAGGTAGAAGTATTAATTTTCAGAGAATCTTAAAATGCTGACTGGAAAGCAGAAAGACATCTGTAGGTCATTTAGTTAACCCTGCATGAATCTGAATAACCAACACTACTAGAACATAATTTTTTTAGAAAAATTCACACAAGATCTAATCAACTTGGTTTCAGATGAGATATTAAAGAACTAAATCCAAATTACTAAATATATCATTGCCTAAAACTCTCCTAGTTAAAAGAAAAATAATTAAATTAAATATTTTAAGAAGTCTGCCTTTCCATACATCAGAGTCAGTCAAGTGATTTCATCTTTTATCTAGTAAAGACTATTTCCTAAAACGTTTACAGATGTTTTCTATGTACTCTGTATTGTTTTAGAGATACTTTTAAACTGTAATTTAGGTGAGATTCATTAAAGTTCTTCATGCTGAAAAAGTGCCAAAATTTGGGGAGCAGCTTGTCTTTGCAGTGCCTCTGGCTTGAGTTTTATCTGATGGACATTTGAGTTCCCCTGCCCTATGTGCACTGACTGCAGAAAGCTGAAATCCTAAGGAAGCTTTTAGCGGATGAATAATGCTGCTGTGATGAACGACTTAAAGCATTTAATGAATACAATAGCAGGTGTATGTACAGGCACGATGGTAGAGTAGATTCTATGGTAAATCTCAGAAATAATGAAGAATCCACAGATGTCTCTGAGGTTAGAATAAAGGCAGACCTGCAAGAAGTGCAATTTTTGCTGCCATAAGCTCCTTATATGAGTATAGCATTCTAAAGATTTCTCTTCATTTGAATCATTAATGTTGAAAACCAGACAGGATTCTTATCATTAGCTTGTTAAGAAATACATAATAGAATAATTGAACGTAAGCAAGTTTTCCTTTAATATAGTGGTACAATATGAGGTATCCCTTACACACACAGACACAGACACAGACACAGACACA
>JAWWLZ010000118.1:89481189-89496336 GCA_035041345.1 Poliocrania exsul
CCCCAAAGTTAAAAACAACCAGCAAACCAAACAGTGTTCAACTGCCACCTACCATTTAGGTATAATATCAAAGATAGAATCTTATGTACTTTGTGACAGTTTTGTGATGGAAAATTACTCTTTAGCTTATAAGATACCATCACTTTTTCAGAAGCTAGTAATGGGTCATTGGTTTATAATTCTTACATCAAAATACTTCAGTTTTTGAAGTAAAGCGCAGTACATGAATCTGCTTTCATATTAAAAAGGGTTTGCTATATGCCACAATTAATTAATTTCAATTTTTTAATGTGGCCACACCTTTTAGGTAAAGCCAGTCCATCTCTTTTTCAGATAGCAACCATAAATGTAACTTACTAATTTTACTACATTCAGTTGTTATGATAAAAGACTTTTATTACAAAAGCACTGTCTTTTTTGCAGTTGTCGATGGCTTCTATTGTTTGTGCAACCCAGGATATGCAGGACTGAAGTGCGACCAAGACATTGATGACTGCATAGTCAATGCTTGTGAACACAATTCGACATGTGTTGATCTACATCTGGTTAGTACAGAATATTTTTAATTAAAATTGTTGTTTTCTTTCTGAAATCTAAAGCAAAATTTGAGAGTTCTAAACCTTCACTTATCAAGGCCTTTATAATGCTTTCCAACCACTGCTTTTACATTTATTTGTAATTATATAGGTGGTGGGAAAGAGGAATGCTTTATCATGTAAAAGCAGCTATTGAGTCAATGTGGGTATCCAGGACTTCAAAAGGAGTGGAAAATTTTCAACTAGGCATGTTTATGGCCTCATTATAAGTGACAAGAATACTCATTTACACCAATGGCATTGGCATCAAAGGGGCTTAAAAAGTGTCTTACCTGAAAAAAGGGCTTTACTTTAAGTACTTCTGCATTTATTTTCAAAATTCTTCAGCTATATTAGTTCCTGAAATATGAAATGCATTAAAAGTAAGTTCTTTCACCTAAGAAATAAAAGTATTCTATGAACTGATTCCTCTATGGGAGGAAAGAAGACATTCATATTGCATAAACTTTGGCACCAGAGGTGGCCCATGTTCTGTGACACTCCTCCCAGGAATCTGTTAGGAACCTATTTGTTTTCAATGTACTCAATAGAGACACTAAGACCATATAGTATAAATATTTTCCTTAAGAAATATTCAGACCGTCAGGGAAATTGTGTGTGGTTTAAAAAAAAAGTGAAATAAAAGTTCGCTTTTTCTTTCTTATTCTCGTTTTTCCCAGCATGTTTATGAGACTATTAAACTGATAAATGTAGAATTCATATTATTATTAAGGTGCCTATGTGTAGGTGTCTATATATAGTATAAGCTAAGCACCTAAGTACCAACCAATGATCCTTCCTGATGAGAGTACAAACCACCATTCAGCTGCCCATTTTTTAGACCTCCACTTCAGGTGAACTGAACAACTCTAGAGGTACCACTGATTGCTAGATTTACTGCTGAAGGGGTCTGTAATTCCACCTGATTCCCATCCCAGAAGCCCTGAAGTGTGTGAGGGGTGTGTGGGCTTCTGGGGTTTTGTTTGTTGTTTTTTGGCTTTCTTTTTGGTTTGTTGTGTTTTTTTTCATTTTTGTTTGTTTCTTTGTTTGCTTCTTTGTTTTAGTACATGCGTAAAGAAATTGTACTTCCTTCTGACAAATCCTGGTGGTAACCTGCATCTATCACTGTTTCCTTAACTTGAACCAAAGTTTTGTGCTTGAAAAGAATTTTCTCAAATTGTGTACTCTGATTTTCAGAGTTATTTCTTAATTTCACACTTAGAACACAATGTATTGTACAGTGATGAGGGATTTTTTAATATGTTACAAGAATTAGTAAACACCCTGGACAAAATCAAATGCTTTATATGGAGACCACAGAGCTTGTGATACTTTGTTATTGTCCTTGGATGCTTTTGTAATGCACATTTTTCTACCAGTAGACTGCAATTAATATTTCAAGGTCTCATACTGGACACATATTGCCATTTTAAAATCAGGTCAGAAAGCATTCCAGAAATAAATTTTGTGCTTCCAAGGCACATGCTGTCCCATTCTTCATGAGATTCTGTTGTATATGTCAACATTGAATGTACTAATCCTAACTTAAACTGATAGAATGGAGTTGTATATGCAAAAGTTTAAAAAAACATCCTTCCCCAAAAATAAAGTATCAGAAATGGACAAACTTATGAATTTTTTATGAAGTAAACACATTCTTCCACAATGCATACCCACTAAGCTTCATCAAATGAGTTGCAATATTAATTCAGGATGATTCACTAATTTGGGTAGAATTTAACCTGACAAAGAATAGTAGCTCACTGCAATTTTTAGCACTGTGTTAGATTTTTCTTCATGTGTCTTTCATCTTACTTTTTCTTGAATAATTTGTGTTTAGTTTTGTGCTGCAGTTCTTATAAGTTTCTTATATTCTTTGTCACAAACTTATGCCCTTTCATTTCAAATGGAATGTAACACAGCAAATCAATGACATCTACATAATCTTACTATTTCAGAGAAAGTGTGACATCAAAAAAATAAAAAAAAAGAATGTATGTGGATTCAGTTAATATTTAAAGAAAAAAATAGTGTAGAAACTTAAGAGTAAGGTGTCATTTTAGACCCTGTATTAGATCCTTTTCAGACTTTAATGGTTTTTTCTACATTGTTCACCTACATTGTCAGCCTTACAGCAACCATTTATACGAAAGTGTTCATTGTGATGTTGGCTAGTGCACAGACAAAAAATCTTCAGTATTTTTTTTCGATTAGAAGACTGTTCTTTGGCATTTTTGAGAGCAATAGAATTTTATGCTAAAAAAACAAAGAATGCAGAATGGTTTCTGCTTAATTGAAAAGTTAGTATCAGCATATTATTAACAATAAATATGGAATTGCTAAGAGGTAGAGACTGGATGTGGCACTTTGTGCTATGGTCCTGTTGACAAGGGGGTATTGAGACATAGGTTGGACTTGATGATCTCAGAGGTCTTTTCCAACCTAATTGATTCTGTGATTCTATGCGATTCTGTGATTCTGAGATGTTCAGTAATAATACATTACTATTCAATATTATATTTCTCCTTTTGTATTCTTTGTGGTATATTTACTTAAACTAAAACTTATTATATAAATTTCTGAAATAGCTTTCATGTGTATAATCTTTTAAATTGTATCTAGAAAGGGACATAAAAGGCTTGCTCACTAAGTGATTATTCAGTTTATATCCTATTATATTATTACACGTTCTATGTCCTTTTTATTGTATTCAGTATCAAAGAGTATTGAATATTCTCCAAATCAAATTATGCTATTTAATACACCAGGATTCCACAGTGATGGATGTAAACAGGATTAATGATTAACATATATTCATAAAAATGGAGGAGGGCCCATCTCTTCTTTTTCTTCTTCAGCCAGAGCAGCTGTAAAAGAACAGATATTGAATTAACAATCCCCTAGAAAACAATTTTTTAACATTTAAAGGGTCTCTTCCTCCTCCTTTAAAAAGTAAAAAAACTAGAGGATGGGGAGCAACTGAGGCATAATCAAGGAAGATTTAAAACCAGATGGAGGTCTCAAGAGTTTAATAATTTCTCCATAAAATACCATTTTCTCCCAAAGACATATTAAAGTAGCCGTACTGTACAAGTCAAAGAAATTCAGTACGCACACTAGTTGCAATATATACTTCATAGACTTTAGCTTGGCTGTCCAGGCAGTAGGTGGCATTAAGAAATTGGACTGTGGGATGAATCACAGAACAGTTTACATTGAAAAAGGCCTTAAAGATCACTGACTCTAACTGCAAACCTAAGGCTGCCAAGTTCACCACTCAGCCATGTCCCCGAATGCCACATCTACATGTTTTTTGAATGCTTCCAGGGATGGTGATTCAGCCACTTCCCTAGGCAGCCTGTTCCAGTGATTGCCCACCCTTTTGGTGAAGATATTTTTCCTAATATGCAATCCAAATCTTCCCTGATGAGAGATAAGGATAGGTGAAGTACACAGATGACATAACTCCATCAGCTTGAGGGGGCTCCGATTTTCTACTGCACCTGAGAATTCCAGTTACCTAAGAGTTATTATATACTAGTGAGTTATTATACACCCGCACAAGTCATTGTTGGTTATATTAGATCCTCTGGTGGCTCAGGAATAATTAATCAGATACCCTTATACTAATAAAAGCTCCATTCTCCATTCAGCTCAAATAACTCTGATGCATTTTTCTAGTTCAAAGAGAGAGAATTAGCATTGTCAGAATGACATCTGCAATATATATTTTTCCTCTTTGGTGTTAGTAATGTTGTATAGCATAGAGCCTTAAAATTAGATAACCATGTTATCTTAACAATGCATCAGAAAGAACAGGTGCAAAAAATTACACTCATGATGGGTTGAGCCCAGTTGACAGCTGCCACACAGCCACTTAATCACCCTATCCACTCTACAGGATGGTGAAGAGAATAGGAAGAGCAAAAGGAATAAAATTTGTGGGTTGAGATACTTTTAATAAAAAAATGAAAGGGGGGACAGAAAGAAAGAAAGACTGAAACAAATCAAGTGATTCAAAGGCAATCACTCACCACCTTCCACAGGTACGCTGATGCCCAGGCAGTTTTCAAATAATGGCAACCTTCCAAAAATCTGCTTCCCCTCCGTTCTCACTACTGAGCATCATGTTACATATCATGGAATGTCTCTTTGGTCAGTTAGGATCAACTGTCCTGTTTGCATTCCCTCCTAGCTTCTTCTGCATGTCCAGCATACTCACTATGGAGGCAGAGTGGGAAAAAAAAAGGCTCTGTTCAGCAATGAGTAAAATGTTGCTGTCTTATCAGCACTGTTTTGGTCACAAATCCAAAATGTAGCACCATATGGTCTGCTATGAAGAAAATTAACTCCATAGCAGACCAACCGACAGACCTGCTACAGAACAGAATTCCTTTCAAGGAGGTTGGTTAAACTTCATAGCAGAAAATCACAAAAGCTGGGTTTGTGATGCAGCTCCTGATGTTTTAAAAGGACTGGTTTGTAAAATCTCTCTGCAGAATATTTATGTAAGATGTTTATATTGGCCAGTCCCACCAACGATGTGGTCCTCTTCATTTTAATACAACCAAAGTTTCTAACACTATACTGTAAGGGATTACTCTTTCTTTTATGATGCCTTATTCAGAATTTTAAGGTTTCTCTATGATAAAGGTTCTCAATACCATAAAATTCCCACTCAAAACGTATTCCCAGTGCTAATATAAGACATAGTAAGCAGCAGCAGGAAGCATAGAAACACAAATTGTTTTGCTTAGCTAACTATAGAGAGAAGCAGGCCCACAGCCATTGTATTCTCAAGATTCTAACAGCAGAGCGCTCCAAGAGTCCATCCCAAAATGTAAGGGCAGATGTTTATAACTGAATACTCAAAAAAGACTATGTATGAGGTCCTCAGATAAAATTTGAAACATCTATTGTTTATTCAGTTCCCAAATAGATTCATATGGTTAGGTGTCTGGGCATTACATTGGCCAGATGCAGTGTCAAGGAAATGGAGTATTACATACTCACAAGCAAACATAGAATTAACAGATGATTTTTTAAAAACCAGAAAAGTCATCTTACAAACCTATCAATGTAAACAATATGCAACAAACTATAAAGGGTTTTCTATAGAAGTATTATGAAAGAAGTATTTTTACTTGCCATAACTAATAGGAGACATAAAGAACAATTGGAATAGATACTTCCTTCGTTAGGTCACCTCGGCCAGCAAAAAGTCACAATTGTTAATGCTTTTAGCACTATTAGCTCAACAGAATTGTCCTTTTTTTTTGTCTGACTAGAAAATACTTAAGATACTGAAAATGCAGATTAAATGTTAGTCTGACACGAGTTGCACCTCATGAATTATTTTTTTTGTTAATTATTAAAACTTTCTGTTTAAGATCTTGCTAAGTGACTTGATTTTCACTGTAGTAAAAAACACTTGGTTAGTCATATGAAAACTCTCGGTTTAAGCTGCATATAGAAATATTTCAATTGTTCAATCAAACAAGTTGATGAAAATAATAGAATGATAGAAGTATGAGAATGCTTGAATGGCAGTAGTGTTGACACTAAAAAGGTGCAGTCCTCTGGGGAAAATTGCAGTAACTGGGGAAAAGAAAAAGGGGTGAAGCTTCCTGCATTCACTGTATAAGTAATTAATAAAAATAGAATAAAACTGAAAGATATGAAAAGTAAAATATTTTTACTAAATAAAGCTAGTAAAGACTCAAGAAGAAAGAGTAATATTATCCTCTAGCTGTGCTTATGGTAAGGCAGGGTTTATCTAGAATAATTTTAAAATTCTTTAAAAACTTTAAATTATTAAATGAAATTATTGTTGGGAAACAGCACACAAAGAGGTCTAATCCATAATAATGAGTTCAGATTGTGCCTATGGTCTACATTACATAAAATATTATTTTGGGGTATTTGTATTTTAAATAAATAAAAAAAATTAAAATGTTGTAGCTTCACAATAGCACTGACTTCAGTATTTGCTTATGCTGTTTTGTATGTCAAAATACAATGCAAATCCTGTCACATTTGTGTATGTGGATATCCATGCAGAAAATTGCAATAGATGTTTCCTTCAGAGCTTTGTTTCTGGAAGCTATTATTTTCTCTGTACTTACTACATAGTGAAATAAAAAATATAATCTGTAGGTAAAGTTAGTTGTAAAATAGTGCTTTTATTGCAATTCCATGCCCTCCTTATGGTTAACTCTATCCCTACTTGATTTAAAACATAATTATTTCCTTTTCAATAAAAATTAATGTTATGGAAATGAGTTATCCAGTACAATAACAGACAATACTGTCTATTTGAACCTAAAGGAAAAATATTTTCTTGTTTGGTTTCTATTTTTAAATTGCCATAAAAAAAGGAGATTCATAACAAGCTGAAATTTAGTAATTCTGGTCTTTTAGGAACTTATATTTTGGTTTGTAGGGAAGGCTTCTATGAGAATTGACAGACAGGAGGTCTATTCCATGGATGTTATTTTAAGAACATAACCCATAAGTAGGTTAGCTCATTGAATAAATTGTGAAAAGAGGATTAACTGGAAGGAACTGTGGCATTGAGAACTAAAGTACAAAGTAGTAGCTAAGTATTAACAGTTTGTGTTTCCCAGAAGAAATTAGGTCTTTGGACTAACCTAAAATTACTTCCTACATTGATCATCCACTCTTAATTTCCATGTTAAACAGCATCTTCTGTACTTTCAGCTAGATAGAGAAAAGAAAAAGACTTGTCTCCAAAATGATAATTTATTTTAAAGCATCCAGAGACACTTGAGATATGAAGTTACTGAGCTTCAGGTGAATCTTCCTCTTAGGTGATGATAGCAGGTGGCCTGACACTTCAAATGAGATAAAAGGCCTGCATTCATGAAAACTTTCCAGATATCTATGGGAGTGGAGATTCTCTACGCTCAATAAAGCAGACAAGGTCTGTCACTGAAGTTGGTCTGAAATGGTACCTCAGTTTAATTAAAGATCAGACCACATACCAAGAATGGCATACAGTGTACAGAACAAATGATAAACTCTTAATGATTCCCAGGTCACACAAATTAAAGTTGACTTCTATGTAACATAAACTTATACACTAACTTCATTGAAAAAATCCATGTGATGAAATTATGAATGTGATGTTGGAAAAATAAGTTTCAGATTGCCAATTGCACATCCCAGAACTGAGCTATAGAGCAGGTGAAGTTCACCTAAAGAAAATTAGCAGCCGCAGCAGTACTTCTGCAAAGTGTTACTGCTAATAAGACTGTGCTGCCTTGAAGATTTGACTTGCATCCTTGAAATATTACTTATATTTAGCTAAAAAATCTAAACAGGGTCTTCATAGTCCTTCAACAGAAGTTGTTTTTTTTTAAGAGGATCTACTGAAATAGCTCTCTCCTCTGCCTTGTACTATAGAGCTAGTGGATATAGCAGTACAAAGACTGAGAACAGTCATTACTGGGTGTACTCCTTTATGCTCTAATAAGCCCAGTTGAGTCAAAAGCATGGAAATGCACAAAATTAACTATTGACTGACCAACTTAAGATAATGCCCTTAATATTGATTTACAGTATTATATATTGTTTGGATTATGATGTCCTATGCCTTAGTCGTGTAATACAAAGTTGAATTGGGCAAGCTAGTATCATATTTCCAATTATTTGTTTTATTTATGATATTATTTTTAAATGCTTTAGTTTGATTTTTTGAAAGAAGTTGCAGATGTGAAAATTTGTAGATTCAACCAACAATGTCAAAAAATACCACAGGAGTGAGAGCCTTCTATTGTCTTTTTCATAAACTGAATTTTAAATACTCTACAGCACTGAATAATACTGTGACAAAGTGAAGGAAATGGAGATTAAAAGGAAGTTAAAGATTGACTTTCCAATGAGACTTGTGAACAGATGGCAAATCAATGTGGTAGAGATACAGGAAGGTGGTCCCAGATGGTGTGCTGTAAGTTGTGCCCACAGTGAGGAGGCTGGACAAAGAAAATCAGTGACAGCAGGGAAGGAAGTGAACTTAACAACATAAGGAAGAGGCTGGAGAACTGTGGCCTATTTGTGGAAAGCATAACCCTAAATTTGATTTATGTGTTATATGGAGACTAAAATTATATTTGAAGTGGGATAGGAAGAGTTTGTACCTTTGTAAGCATTAAAAGACTAGCAGTGGTATTATAGAGACTTGGGACTACAGAAACTTTATTGGCTAGTTTTAGTGGATCTCTCCAGCTGCTAATCTCTACCTAAACTATATTCAGGCTTGGGGAAACTGCTTGGAACTAGGCATGAAAAATATCCCAGGGAAAGTATTGTTATCCCATTTCTTTTCATTACTTTAAAGTTCTGAGATCTATCCTCCTTTAGATTTTAATATTCTATTCCAGGGATTCTCACTGAAAAACTGTGAGTGAAAAGCCAAGCTTCTGGTATCCTTTCACTGTGATTAAGTGATTGTAAGGGCATGCAAGGGTGTGCACTACAGATAGTGCTGTACATGAGATTTGACATGCAAGTTTTTGTGGCAGAATACATACCTAGAGTTGCATGTGTAGGGAAAGAACATCTTGAAGTACTATATATGCTGGAGGATGGTACCTTTTTTTTTTTTCTTCTCAGATTTAGTTTTTTTGCATTGTTTAAAATCTCTCAATATAAAAATCAAGTTCTGGGGAAGAACTAGGTTCACTAGAAGACCTTCCTCAATTCCTTTATACTATTCTAATCTCACTAGTGAGGATAGATTTTCAAACCAAGAAAAAACACACTTTTGTAATATATATGTTGATTTTAAATAATCCAAAGATTATTTATCAACAATAATTACTGAATATTGCCTTGTAGCTATTATTGTGTTGCTGATTAATTTAGCATTATTAAGTCCTTAATAAGCTGTTGTCATATGCAGATTTCACTGTATGCATATGGTTCTGTAAGAGGTTCACATGTAGTTGGGAAACTGATTATTTCACTGTTACCAAGTCTGTCCTGTGATAAAAATATGTCAAGGTAACTAGTATGCTGATTGATAAAAAATGGGGTTGTCAAAATAAAATATTCTCGGATATTTGTCATAAGTAATACTTTCCACACGAACACTAATGACTAACTCACACAATTCTACTCACATTCTAGCATAGAAAATTGCTTTAATTAGTCCTAAATTTTCAAAGGACTCAGGCTAGAGGTAATGTTTCTTCCTGAAAAGGTTTGATCACCAGAGATTAGCTTTACAGGCTTCTGAAATGGCTTTTCTAACACTGAGCAAACTGTTTAATAATTTTCTGCTTTAGTTGACTAATTTAGAAAAAATGCAAATCTAGTTTGTTCCCCTCACTGGGGGAAGTTTTGCTCATAGTTCTGAATTTCATTCAGAAGTGGTGGATGGTATTTTAGATACTTTTCTTGTACCACATTTCTCTGTGAACCAATGCACTTTTTTTTTCTTTTTCCTTCTGTGCCACAGTCTTGCTAGATGAACTCTTTAAAACTAGTTATTTCTACATCTTTCCATCTTGCAAATCAAGAGTAAAAAAGAACAATAAAGTTTAAATTCTATAAAGAGTCTTTTAGGGTATATTTACATTACCATTTTTGTGTGTGTTACAAGAACACTTTCAAAGCAAACCTCCGAGCTTTATCCACCTAGTACATAAAATTTGTATTGTGAAGATTTGGATGATGCAAACAGGATTTCCCTTGGATAAAACCAAACTAGAAAATGCTCTAGAAACATACATATAATGGGTTCCAATCACAGATTTTTAGTTTGTGTGTTTAGATAAAATCTATTTTAAAGTAAAACATTTTGAACCAGGTAGTGTGCCTGTTGGGGCTTCAGTGACAACAGTAGTCAGAGATTTGTTGCTATTGCTAGTGTAGCCAAAGTAATCTGAGGTTTCATGAAAATATAGCACAATTCATCGAGCCTGGTTACATCATACTACATAGTATTTGCTTTTAGATGTATACAAATTATATAAATTATGCATTATTTTAGTAGAGGTATGTTTTAGTAGGTTTTAGTAGATGTATGTAATTATGTATGTATATACACAATACATTTATTTTACCACTGGTGTTGCTACAAAGTAAATTGTCAACCAGTCTAGCAATATTGTCTTACTCCATACATGCACAGCATGTAACTTCAAATGTTGAAATTTATGCTTAGAGTTAAGCCATGCAATTGCTGAAAAACTGCATGAGTCTGAAATTTACCTCATGAAGTCCATTTCTTTTAAAAGCTTTTTCTGAAAACAGCAGTGTTGCTTTCTTGCTTGTAATATAGAAGTTACTTCTATTTTACATCTCTGAGTTTATTTCTCCCAGCTAGACTGAGCTGACATAGCAATAGATTTCATTTGAATCTCTAAATAATATTTTTCTCATGTATGAAGGGTGTGGGCCTGTTGTAGTGAGTCCAGAAGAGGTCACAAAGATGACCAGACGGCTGGAGCACCACTCCTGTGAAGACACACTGAAAGAGTTAGGCCTGTTCAGCATGAAGAGAAGGCTCTGGGGAGACTTTAAAACAGCCTTCCAGTACCTAAAAGGGGCCTACAAGATAGGTGGAAAGGGAGTTTTAACAAGAGCATGTTGTAATAGAGTAAGAGAGAATGACCTTTAACTTGAAGAGGGTAGATTTAGGTTAGACATTAGGAAGGAATTCTTTACTGTGAATGTGATGAGTCACTGAAAGGGGTTGCACAGAGAAGCTCTGGATGCTCCATCCCTGGAAGCAACCCGATCTAGTGGAAGGTACCTGCCCAGTGACCATATCTTGCAGTATTTTTATTCATATATTTTTTTCATTATCATTTGACCTTCGCCTATTTCTTTTATGGCAAAGAGGGAGCTGAAGAACATCCAAGAAAATTTAACAGGTCCTGTACTATTTGGCACTTTTACTTGACATAAGAGTCAGTTGTTATTATTTCTTTATTTTAGCTAACCTCTTTCAGAGAAAAAAAATAAAAACTAAACTATATTAAATATATAATCTGTCTGTATATAATTTATTTGCATAAAATAAAACCCTGAAATATGCTGTGATGTTGCCCAGAAAAAAAGTAATTTTCGAGATGAATTCTAATAGCTTATCCTTGTATAAGAGATCTGACTCTGAAAGCACTGAGAAAACATTTCATTCAGTTAGTAATCATATAAATTGATTTCTGCAGGACTGTTATGGAATTGTGAAAATGCAAGATTACATCAGATTTGGGTTTGATTGAAATTAAAACTCATGATGAAGTTTCCTTTCAAAATAATCATGATAGTTCTTAATTATTTCCTCATTACTCTCCCATATTAGTTCAAGTTCTGCCTTCATATTTGCTTTGTCTGCCATTAAGTAGCCCAGTGTAAGAGCTATTAAATCCCCATGCAGGGATAAACTTGCACGTACACCCAATAAGAACTTGTGGTTAACTAGAAGCTTTCTGAAGTAGCAATTATATATGCATTTGCTTATTTGAGGCATGCTACCGGACTTTAAAATTATTTAGTAACAGATATCTGCATCACTTTCTGAATCTGTTATAACAAAAAAGCTTATTTAGAGTTTTCTACTAACATTTTTAATAATTTATGATTTTTTTATGCTAGGGCAAAGATTTGATATATTGCATAAATGCCCTCTTGTGTTTCAATACAACTTTAACTCCAGTCAGCAATTCCCTGAATGTCACAATGAACTGTGTTTCCACTCAGATTAATTCTGTTTCAGTCAGGCATCGTATCCCTCATATTTAAATCTAGTACTCTTTTTCAGGTTCATATGAAATATGTTCCTGTTTATAGGCAAAATAGATTATCTATATTAATGTAGACTAACTGAATTCTTTTAAAATAGTAAATTGAACAATGTCAGATTTTGTTCCTTAGCTTTAAGATCAAGCTGTCTGGAACATCAGAGTCACAGAATATTCCAAGTTGGAAGAGATCCACAAGGATCATGGAGTCCAGCTCTTAAGTGAATCGCTTGTATGAGTATCAAACCCCTGACATTGGTGTTATTAGCAGCATGCTCTAACCAACCAACATCTTGCTGCTTAAGCAATTTTAGCACCAAAAAAAGGTTAATGGTCACTAATGAATATGCGTATAATTAGCTAATATTTGATTCCTTGTACCATTATTCTCATTTTGTCTTTAGAATCTCTCAGCACAAGAGCATTCCATGCTTCTTGATTTGTTGCTGAAAAGTACCTACCACATCCTGAGGCATAAAATTATAAAAATGCATGTAATTTTCTGCACTTGCAGTTTGCATCACAATCACAATTGGTATCTTACATCAAAAGTAACACATTCAAACAGCTAAGTTGCTAAGCAACTATTATTAAGTCAAATAATACTGTGAAGTACTTACCATTGTATACAAACATACTATTTGCATGGCAGGATTTTAAAAGTTAACAATTAGCACCAGTCAGTTCTTCAAAACTTTATTATTATAGGTTTAATCTATTTTCACTCTTACAGCAGGATTATATTCTACCAAGAGTATGATTCTCTAATCCAGTGTGGTCAGCACCTGGATAAAGAGCTTGTGCCTGCAAGTGGTCCCAGAAGTTATTCTGTAAACGTCACTCAATATCCTCAAAGATAAAAAAGTCACCTAGTCACCTTATTTGTTCATTTCATGATCTCTTGTGTTCTTTCATCTATAGTCCATGCCTTGACTTTTAATTTTCCCAATTACTTCTCATTTACAGTTACCTGTTTATTATGAATCTTCTCTTTATTTTCTGAGAGAAGCACTACCTCAATGAAATAACTATGATGATTTTTGCAAAAAGCAAACATGAAATTTTATGCATTTCACTAGTGTCCCATATATAAGACTGGATAATTTTCTGCTAAAATTTCTTGTCATCATCTGCTGAGTAATATCCTGCCATGATATGTCACCTATACAGAAGGAAATTCCATGGGAAAAATTCAGATATTTCTATTCTGTCAATGACAACTCAAGCAAATCAGCAAAGTTATTTAATATCTGCTGCTGAATCTCTCTTACAGTTAAATGGCAACAAAAAAAAAAAAGGGAGAAGACAGGTGGAATGAAGGAATTATTTGTATTCCACCTATGTTTTCTCTCTTGTTTTTTAAGATAGCTGTTCTTCTAATTTAGGAAATGCCAATTAATATAATTTTTTTATTCAGGAATTTCAAGACCTTCTCTAGTAGGAACAAAACCAAAAGATGAACATATAAAAGGTTTTTATCTGAAATCCCACTGAGCTGAAACCAAAAAGCAAGAGAACTTGAAAAGAAATTATGAATTTTAGCATATTTTTTATTTAATGAATATACAGAACAAGTTCACTATCCTGGTAACAGATGAGGAAGTGGGAGTTATGCCAAAAAAGTGTCCAAGCCAGCTGAGCCAGAGGTACTCAGCAGCACTACAAAAAAGCAGGACTGACAATACTGGGGCACTCCATGCTGAGGATGAAGGGTGCTATCTGCCAATATTACTTGCTGTTTAAGAAGGAGTGCTGCTTTCCAAGGGCTTTGATTTGGGATGTTGTGGTGAGTCTAACAAGGCTTGTCCAGCACTGAGGCTATCATCTCTTGCTGTTCTTCCATGTAGGCATCAGTGCAGACCTGCAACACACCACAGGTGACTGTATATCTCCAGAAACATGATAAATGGCATGGGAGCCCCAGTGGTTTTCTCCACAATCCTGCCAATGACAGAAAGCACTTGCGAGGGTGTGGATGAATTGTTCAACAGCTGGTCAGCAACTGGTTACATAGCTGGCATTGAAAACAGGGTTTCACCTTTCAGGACCATGGGAGGTTCTCTCAGGACTGAGGCTAGGAAGATATGGTATTGGCTTGATTGAAAGGGGCAGAAGTATCTTTGACATCAGATTGGCTAACTGAAATCAAATGAAGAACTGATGGAGTCAGTTTTCAAGCAAAGGGTGTAGCTAATTTAGATTATAGAGACCTCCTGATCAACAGACTAGGGCAGCAGAGGGCCCAGTTCCGTCTGTACACAAGAATAAGGAGATGCCAAGAGAACTGAATTATGGAAAAAACTATCACGCCTTTTCTGAGAAGTAAGCCCAACTGTGAGTCCATCTGAAGTACCTGTACATTCAACCATGCAGCACACCAGCAGGTAAAGAAGACAGAGCCAGACTCTTCTCAGTACACAGTGGTGCCAAAGAGGCAAAGGGCACAAACTAGCAAGTCCATTTAAATTTAAGGAAAATCTTTTTCACTCTAAAGGTGACTCTGGAATAGATTGCCTGGATAGGAAGTATCCATCCTTGGATATACCAAAAAACCCAACTGGATAAGGTTTTGAGCAGCATGTCATATTGACCCTGCTGTAAGCAGGATGGTGGGAATTAGGCAATCTCCCAAGATCTTTTCTGGTATCTACTCATTTATGATTCTGCAATGCTGTTGTGGTTTAGAATTATTATGTAAATTCTCTCCCCTGCCATTAACTGTCTTCACCAGTGGTTAACAAAGAAAACAATTGACTCCTGATCACTTGGGTGAGGCCAGGTTGCCTTCTTTTGTTTCTGGG
>JAWWLZ010000118.1:89496436-89511241 GCA_035041345.1 Poliocrania exsul
GCTGCTTGCAGCATCGAGAGGGAACCTGTAGCTGCTTTTCCAGGACACTTGGCAGTTTTTCTCTGCTTCCAGTTTTTTCCCTCTTCATTTGGGACAAGTGACCCAGAAAGAGAGACTCGGACACTAATACTGCCTTAAGTATAACTCCTCCCCAGGAGGAAACTTGCCAGTGTTGGGGGGGGAGTTGAGGTTTTGGGGGGGGTTTTGTTGTTTTTTCTTCTCTTGTAATGTTGGGGAAGCAATTTGCTCTAATCTGTATACATATGTATATATATATATAGCAGTTAAAAACAGTTATCCTTCTTATATTAAAGTTCTTTCTTTCCTTAAATTTAATAAAGAATGACGTGATTATCTGAGGAGGAAGTCCCCTCCTCCTCTTAAGAATAAACATCTTGGTTTTTTCCCCTCAAACCAAGACAAATGCTGAAGCTTGATTTCTGTACCTGGTCTAACCACATACATTTTAATATATACCTTTTGCTACAGTGATATAAATTTTTATGGGCTTGGTTAAAGGCATAGGAAAAAACCAAAGGAGGGCATTAGCATAGCACATCTTCTATTTCAGTTTCTTTCAAAAGTAATTGGATTTGTGTGCACTGAGACGACTGTGTGGCAAAGCACAGTTAAGTGAGGATCGTTGAGAAATTAATGTCAAAAGCATAGTCCTGGGCTGAACTAAAAAGTTAAGTCTGAACCATAAAACCATGGACTACAAGAACATATGAACACATGATTGTTTTGAAGTTGCTTGGGCCAGAAAATTGTCATAGAATCATAGAATTGTATAGGAGAGGGCTAAAATGTACCTCCAAGGAGGATGGCACTGGAAAGCAACCTGGACCAGACCAGCTATAAATATGAGAGACTCTTGTTGTTGGAGTTTAAAAGTAATGTGTTTTACTGTATAGTTTTTGGTTCAGGAAGTTTTCTGTATTCCCCTGCATGGTTACCACCCCCACCCCATATATCCCCCTGAGGGTCTGTCCCTGATGAGTTATCGCGCCACTTAGGTGTGGGGACTGTGCTGCCTGGGGGGGCATCCCTGCCTCACACTGCCAATGCAGCCACCACTGCAGCTGCTGCTGCTGCCACACAGCAGCAGCCAGGGCCTGCCAGGGCTACCCTTGGCGGGTCTGGGCCAGAGCAGCCCCGTTTTGGGATTGCCTCTGCCTCAAATTGCCAATGCAGCTGCTGGCGGTGCGCCTGCCCCTCCTATCCATTTTCACCTCTGCCCCAATCCCTGGGTTCCTATTGGTTATTTCTTCTGTCATTTGACGAGTTGTTCCCCATTGACTATCCGGTTGCCAGTTACCCACTCCATCCCTACCCTCACCCAATCCAGTGTAAGTTCCAGCAGCTTCCTCTCAAAACCTTATAAGTATCTGTGAGTTCCTCAATAAAGGTTCATTTTTGTACCTTTGTTCCACTGGGTTGGAGTGGATCTTTATTTCACTGGTCAATGCTCATCAGAATTATACAATGTTAAAGAGCTGGGATGGACCTTAAAGATCCCAACCCCTCCTGCCATGGGCAGGGACACCTCCCATCAGACCAGGTTGCTCAACCCTTTACCCAGACTGGCTTTGAACATTGCCGGGGCTGGGGCATTCACAACCTCCCTGGGAAACTTGCTCTAGTGTCTCACCACTCTCACAGTAAAGAATTTCTTCCTAGTATCTAAATTTCCCCTCTTTCATTTTATATCCATTATTCCTTTTCCTGTCATTACAGTTTCAATGAAGAGTCCCTCTCGGACTTCCCTGTAGGCACCCTTTCAGATACTGGAAGGTTGCTATGAGGTGTACATGTAACCTTCTCTTCTCCAGGCTGAACAGCCCCAACTTTCCAGCCTATTTTCTTAGGGTATGGGTTCCAGTCTTCTTAGAGCCATTGTGACCCTCCTTTGGACTTGCTCCAACAGTTCTATGTCCTTCTTATGTTGAGGACACCAGAACAGCACACAGTAGTCCAGCTGGGGTCTCATGAGCACAGAGTAGAGGGGGACAATCATCTTTGACCTGCTCTCCACACTCCTTTTGCTGCAGCCAAGGATGTGGTTCGCTCTCTGAGCTGTGAGATCACACACTTATGTTGAGTATTTCATCAACCATCACCCCTAAGGCTTTCTCCACAGGGCTGCTTTCATTTGCATCTCTGCCCAATCTGAGTAGGTGTGCCTGGGATTGTCATGACCCAGGTGTAAGACCTTGCACTTTGCTTCTTTCCACTTCATGACGTTTGCAACAGCCCAGGTCTCAGGCCTCTCAAGGTCTCTCTGGATGGCATCACTTCCTCAACTGTGTCGACTGCACCACATAGCTTGATGTTGTCAGTGAATTTGCTAAGGATGGCCTCAATCCCACCATCCATGTCACCAACAAAGATGTTGAACAGTATCGGCCTCAGCACTGAGTCCTGAGGGACACCACTTGTCACTGGTCTCCATGTGGACAATGAACCATTGGCGATAATTCTTAATTCATAAAGATTCATAAAGGACAAGTCTGGTGACATGGCAGTTTGTGATTTCAGTATGGAAAACAACTTGGAAATCTCTAGCTCTAAGTCTACCCTCATTAGTCAGCTGAGATGCTCAAATTAAGTGTAAATGTACTGATTTCCTATAAATGTTGTCCATATGTTTGTTTTGGTTTGTGCCCACTAGAAAATCAGTGGTCCATTTAACAGAGCCAGACAAAATACATCAAGTGATTGAAATAGTTTAACTCTTACTGGTCTCTAACAGTGCATGTCGGACCATCTAAAACAAACAGCATTTGTTTGTTCATTCTAAAAAATTCTCCTATTGTCCCAAGCCATTAAAGACATTAGAGAATAAATTTAGACTGTTCTTACTGACAACCTACTTGTCAGCAGAGGTACAATATTGAACTGAATTGAACCATAAAGGAACCAGCTAGTTGGCAGCACTGCAATGGCAGATATCAAAGAAAGTACATTTTCTTTGAAAGATGAATGACTAGATTCTTTAGGTAGCTTCACTCTGTGACAAGCTTGACTTATATCTCAGTGTAACATCTGTCTTGATGTAGTTCAGTTAGTGATATGAAATAAAATCCTAGTAAGGAGATATTTCCAGTTCCTTGATTCTGAGTGCTAAGAACAAAGATTTTTTGTTCTTGATCCATGTTTCTTGATGCATCAGGTGCTGAGTAATGTTCAAGAACCTTGCTGTTCCAGTTTCACTCAAATGCAATCACTGAGATATAGAAATTATGATGAAAAAAAAAAAAGAAAAAGACCACTGGTGGAGGATTGCAAAAGTTTTCAGTTGGTCTGTTTTCTTGCAGTTTATGAGTGCATATATTGCTCCATCTTAATTGTAGCACAAATGTATGAAATGTTCCTAAAAGAAATAACTGATAGCTACTGATAGCTACTGAGATATTTCCCTTATCTCATGCATGTTTTTATGCTACATTTGAGATGTTCTTTGAAGGAAGTATCCACATTTTACAGATTTTGTAGAACTATTTTAGTATCTGCAAAACTTAGCAATTTCTCCTGTAAGATTCATATCATATTTCTGATTTTAATGTTTGAAGAGTCCAATAAAATATATGCAGCAGTTTTAAAAATAAGATGAGAAATACCAAAGTTAATCTTAAAATTAGCTTAGTCCTAATACATATATATATGTATTGCGAGAGATTGAGTTTCAAATATTGAACTGGTTTTGGTTGGGATTTTTTTGGTCTTTGTTTTATTTTGTTGCCTTTTTTTTTACTTTTGTTAGGAGGAACAATGTTCTGGTTTGTTCAGCACAGAAAAACATAACACACTTTTTGGTTTACTCTATTGCCACTGCTTGTTAGCTATCCATCTGGGATGGCTATCATTAAACAATTTCTAAATAAGTCCAAAATTGGAAAGAGTCTGCAATTGAAAGTCTCAATGCTACAGAGAACAATATTGCACATTCTGCATGTGTGCCCACTGGGAAAAGACACAAAAGGCACATCAAAGAGTCTGGCATTTTCATTTTATTACCTAGGCAACATTCCCAGTCTCCTCTGGCTATGGACATATGCTTTTTAGTCATGTTTTAATAGTTGTTTCATGCTTGAGGAATGAACTATAATTGAGATGCTGTTTTTTACATGCTTTAAATATGTCAGTTTCATTAATAACAGTAATTATGAACAGTAGGCTGAGTACACCTTCAGATAGTACCTGCTACTGTGTAGAAACTCAGTTTTTCTTCCTCTTCAGCTGTTACTATGTACACTTTTAGCTTCTCAGCTCTATATATCCTCTCTTGGTTTTGGCTATATTCCCAGATTATTTACAGTTCCTACCTTCCAAACTGTCAGTTTTTTCACCACTAAACCTATGTCAATTAAAAAATCTACACTATTTACATTAGTATCATTAAGAGCTCTAAAAAACTCTTGGGTTTGTTTCATGGAAATCATGTGAAGAAACAAGTTTTTTAGTGTGATCTTTTAGCAACAAAACCCATCCCCTTTTAAAAAAAAAAAAAAAAAAAAAAGGACTAGGGAGGAATTGTAAGAGTAACCAGAGCTTTCAGCATTACGAACAATGAATCAAGATGTGTACTAATAAATCTACCAGTTTAGGTGGAGTTTCTGGACTCTCCATTTCCAGCTGTTCTGCATGATACAAGTAGAAAATTAGACTAACTTTGGTTTTATACAAAAAGAAATTACAAATAAATGCACATTGGGGAAAAAAGATTCAGAAATTTATTTTAAACTGGGTAATTAATATGCAAGAGTTGTTTGATTTAATGCTAGTTTTGGTCCAGTTCAAGTGTGAGTCTCATGTATGGTAATCTAAGAACACCTACACTTCTACAAAGTTTTACATTTTCCTCCCCTATCTTTACCAAATATCTCTTTTTCTTACAATAGTTGTGTAAATCTTCTCTTATTTTTTTGAACTATCTCAGTTACTCTCATTATCAGATGTATGATTTTTTTGTCTTTCTTCTGCTGCACTAGGTTTTCAATACTAAAATTTCCTTCAGTTTCTCAACTGTCAGATAAGCAAAACACACATCAAACACAGTCTTTATTTAGCAAGGGTATATCAGAGTGTTGTTGTTATCTTTTTCTGTCTCTAGTCTGTAGGTAAGAGAAAAATGCACTTCAGACTTAATTTCTATGTTGACGTTTAACCCCAGACAGCAGCTAAGCACCACACAGCTGCTTGCTTGCTCCATGCCCCATTGAAGTGTGGGAGAGAGGGGACTGAGTTAAGAACAGTTTAAAAATTGAAATAAAATTATTAGAGAGAAAGAGAGAGAAATGAAATCCAAGGAAGACAAGCGATACAAATGAAAACAATTACTAACCACTAACTAACTGATGCCTAGCATGTTCCCAAGCACTAGACTCCTGGTCACTTTTCCCCCTTGTTTTTGTGTTGAGCATGGCATGACAAATGTCCTTTGGTCAATTGGGATCAGTTGTCCAAGCTGTGTCCCCTCACAGTTTCTTGTGGCCCCCCAGCCTACTCACTGGCAGGGTAGCATGAGAAGCTAAAAAGTTCTTGACTTCATGTTAGTCCGGCTCAGCAATCACTAAAACGTCAGTGTGTCATCATTATTCCCATCCTAAATCCCAAACACAGCGCCTTAGCAGGTATTAGGAAGATAATTAACTCTATCTCTATCCCAACCAAAACCAGGACACTTTCATTCTCCAAAAACATAAAAGTCACAGCAATACTTACACAGTTATAGTTGATTTATATTGGGAATGTCCCCCAGCCATGGTTAGAATCATAGAACTGGCTATGGATCGTCAAATCCAACTGTTAACCCAGCACTGCCAAGCCCACCATTAAATCATGTCCCTATGTGCCATATCTACACATGTTTTAAATACCTCCAGGGATGGTGACTCAACCACTGTCCTGGACAACCTGTTTCAATACTTGATAACCTATCCATCAAGAATTTTTTTTTTCCGTAATAATGCATCTAAGCCTTCCCTGGTGCAACTTGAGGCCATTTCCTCTTGTTCTGTCACATGTTACTTAAAAGAGACTGATCCCCACCTGGCTACTGCGTCCTTTCAGGTAGTTGTAGAGAGTAAGAAGGTGCCCCCTGAGCCTCTTCCAGGCTGCACAACCCCAGCTCCCTCAGCCTCTCCTCATCAGACTTATGCTCCAGACCCTTTGCAATCTTCAAGTGATTTTTTTTTTTTATTCTGTAATTTCTTATTAGCATAATGGCCATTCTGAGCATTTGATTGTTTAAAAAATATTTATTTATTTATTTTCATTTTAGATTTTAGTTAAAGGTCCCTTTGGCTTCTCATCTTCATGTTTTAGATGAAGAGATTATTCGTTATTAATTATGGGTTTGTATTCTAAATAAGCACCATCCTGTTTGCTTTATAAAATTGAAACCTCCATCCTCATCTATTATGAAGTACAATGGTGGCAAATAATCCAGAATAGTGCTTATGCTGGCTTTTACAATACATAATAAACAAATATTTTTTATTCTTGTTCAGAGTATGCATGTTCAATGAAATACCAAAACAGCAAGATGCTCTGATGCACTTCATTATCTCATGACTTCTTGATGTACAGAATGTTACAGACCTCTGCTTTGTTTTCTTCAGATGTATTATCTTTAAACATTATGCACACAGTATGTAAATGAAAATAAGAGCAGGAGCAGTCCTTGAAATAATTTTCATTTTTAAAATTACTTTCAATATTCACCCTTTTAAAGCAGTGATACTTTCTAGCTCTTCATCCATTTTTCAGAAATAATCATTTAATTGGAGACAAAGAATTTATTTACATTTGTATTTTAATAATTGTACTACTGCGCACTTTTTAAAACATCTGATTCAAAGAAGCTGGTTCAATTTTTTCTCACTAGGTTCCTACAGATACTACACTTTTAAAAAGAATATACTAAAGTTTTCAATTTAAGTTTTCAATTAAAGTTAAGAGAAACTAAAAAGAACTCCAAAACCTGCAAAAACCCAAAACAACTGCACCCAGAAAAATATCAGTTTAATATAAAAACCACTGAATTATATGCTCTTGCATCAATTTACAGTTTTACATTCTTCTGGGCATATAGTCAAAGTGAAATATGCAAACATATAATTTAGTGAGATATATATGAAGTAAAAAGAAATTGGAATGTTATTTTTTTAGATCACATAAATGTTTGTTGTGTTTTAATATTCTTAATAAAATAGTTTAAGAAAACCTATGATGTGCATACAAAAAATACCCTCTCTGTCCCATTCTTGCTCTGGTTTAAAACATTATTTTGAATCTATATAGTTATAAATAAGTGGAATGAGTATCAGGAAGCACTTCATATCAAATTTTTGTAGAAAGGGGACACTGGCATTTGTTACTATATTAGTAAATGATGAAGATGAAAATGTTCCTGCAAAAGAAATAATTTGTGAGAATAATATTTAATGGTAAGGTATTCTTTGGATAACTTCTATTTGAAACTTCATCGAGAGAACTAATGTCTCGCTTTATTTAAGCAAATAGAGTTGTATATGTATATGTGTTTCTCTTTTCCCGATCCTATCATTTTAAAACTATTTTACATAGCATTTCTACACCTCAGGACAGAAAAAGATGACAGCGTAGGTGAAAAAGGAAGAGGAGGGGTCTTGCATGTGTGTCTTGACAAACCCTGGTCATAATTTTATATGCCTGAGACAGCTGGTGGGAAACACACAGTAGCGATCTCTTAAGTCTGGAGTTCTCACAATGCTCTTGAAGCCTTTTTAATTCCAGCCTGCAGGAAACCCATCTTGCCACAGCATCCCTTAATTGTTAATTTAACTCATTAACAGAAGATGATCAAAATCAGATTTTCTAAAGACCTAAAAATGCTAATAAAGATTGCCTAGTCAGAGGTTATGTCCTTTCACACTCTCATTGCTCTGAATCTTCAATTCTATATCTGACTTTCTTACTTTTCTGATGCTTCCCTCCATTTAAATCTCTCTGATTTAGTGCATCCCTCTAGGGTCCACCACTGTTTCCTCACATTGCTATCAGTTTTGGGCTTCAGATTTGGGTTTTGTTTTTTATTCTGTTGACTTAGTGCTACCTTCAGAATCATGCCATTAGCTGCAATGGCTGCACAAATTCAATCCTTCATCCAGTTCCTGCCCGGGCCTGGGTAAGAGTCCATGAGTAGAAGAAAATGATAAATCTTTTAATGTTGCAGAGAGGAGGGAGAATACAGAACAGAGAATAAAAAAAAAAAAGGAAGAGAGAGTCAGTGGCCTAATGATGGCACAACTGCAATCACAGAGATAGGAAAAGAATTAATATAATTTATCACATTTGTAGACAGATTTCAGTCAAAAATAATCTTTTTTGTGGCTTTTTGATGAGATTGACAGTCTTATCAATATGCTGCTGAAATCCAAAGAATGAAGAAAAGCCCTAACTATGCACCAGCATCGTAAACTGTAATTGATTTAATAAATATGGCTGATGGATGCAGTGTTTGCAATACCATTAAAAGGTGTAGAACCTGTAGGCAAGCACCTTCAATATCCAGAAATAGAACTTCATTAGAGTAATAAGAGGCAAACTCCAGGAAGGCCCGCAACATGCAAATTGCAAAAGATTGCCCTTAATAAGATCAAGCTCTCCCAGGGAGTGGAAATGAGACAGAAAAAGTTATAGCTAAGATTAAATATTTTTATAGCTTTACAAGATTAGAATAAAAGTCTTTAAATTTTCTTTCTATCAGAGAGAAAGCCTTTTCTTTCTCTCTTATGAAATATGAGCTAACAGGTAAAGAGTTGTTAACCTCTACCATACCAAATATAGATAGAACCATAAAATCCAAAATCGTAATTTCTTAAAGCATTAATTCCCTAAGATCACAGTGTAGCCTACCTTATTGATGGTTTTATTGCTTCATCCTAAGTACTATTAAAATTCATTTTAACTATGTGTTACGAAAATAGATAAAGAGGAAAGATAGTCCTTAACATTTGAATGTGAAATATTAAGTTAGCATTTTATTCTAAGAATACTTCTATTCCCTTTTCTCTTTCCTGTATAAATGTTTCATAATGGAAATCCCTTCTTAATAGTCCTTGAGTGCTCTGAAAAATCTATAATTAAACTGCATTTTTCAGGAAAAGGAGAAACACGTTACTAAAGTTTGGATCTGGTGCTGTTAAAATCACTTTCAGATTCTCAAGGCAAAGTAAGACTACCACATTCAAAAGCAGAGAAGAAAAACCAAAGACTGGAACAATTTTCTAAAAAATGGGGAGGATTGATCATGCTGTTAACCATTCAGTTTATCTAGTCTGTTTCCAATTTTACAGTTCCCTTTTGTCTCTCTCTCTCTTCCTTCTAATAAATTGTATCTTTAAAATGGTGACAACCACTGGCTAATTAAAATGTATGTCTTTTGTGTCCTGGCCTACAGCCTCTTTATTAATTTTTTCAGTCACATACAATTTTTAGAAAACGCCTCAAAAATAAACTCTCATTGATTTTTCAATTAAGTAATTTAGATTTCAAAAGAATGCTTGTATTTGACTTTTAGTGACTTATTTCTAAATTGTGTTATGCAACAAGTGAATTAGACTGTTGGACACAATTTGTGCTTTTCACAGAAAGTATTGATTCCTATAACAAGCCACTCTGAGACTACAAGTATTACAGAAACTCTCTCACAATCCAAACCTGCTATGATTTTTTTCTTTTGTGGATGCAGCTATCACTGGGTAACCCTGTGAAGTAGAATGTTTCAAGTTTTTAGTGCAGGGACCAACTTAAGTTATGCATTACCAGGCAATCACATGCTCTTAGTTTTGGTGATGCAAGGCTGCGAGTGAAGAAACAGTGAGAAGAGCACTGAGGTTTGGTTTCCAGTACGGAGGACATGTATAAAACACAACCATCTTGTACATTTTTTGGCCTGGGCTAAGTTCTAGAAAATTGGGCTGCATTTAGTGACTCAGAATCTGTCGACGCTAGAATTCCCTATTTTGGGAATTCAACTTGTCAGGTTCCAGGAACCCACTGTCTTTCCAGATTTAGAATGACAAAACTCTTGACAAAAAAGATGTTGAACTTCCTCCCAAAGCATGCACAGTGCTACACAGGCGTTAATAACTGTCTAGGTGTATGAGCTAAATACATGAAAGTATTCAAGTATACTTGAATACTTCTGTGCTATTGTTCTAATTAAAAAAAAAAAAAAACAAAACAAACAAGAATGAAGACGTAGGTCTGAAAACAAGCACAGTCAAGCCCGAAGAGCTGCAAGTTTAGACCAGAAGAATGTGGAGCCATGTTCTCATTCTTCCAAATTGCTTTCCTATGATGTGTTTTATTACATTGAAATGTTCTATAAATTTAAATTAAGGATGAGTGAAAGTTCAAAATAGGAAAGGTGACATCAAATATTTTGAATTTCTGAGTGCTTTTAATGCTTTTAGTTCACAGTATTATTGGAATAGTCTGTTGTTCTAACTTTCTCCTACTTTTAAGCCTGAGGTTGGTAAAAGTGGCACTTTGTGGTATTTGAAATACACTGATGTGATAATGGTTGTATGCTTAAGGTCTAAATATGAATGAGCTATTATGTTAAGGCATGAGATATGTTTGTTTTATGGAAACCAGTAGCTGTTCTTATATTTTTTTCTTACTTTATTTTAAAAGTTACCAGCAGCAACACTAGGTTTGAAATTCAAAGGCAAAATATTATTCTATATGTCAGTACCAAGAGTATTCCTTTGGAATATCAAAGTTAACTTCCTGTTACCTGAAATCTACATGCAAACTAAAAGCTCTAGACAAGCTTTTAGGTGGGTGAAGTTTCCATCAGTACTTTGGCTTAACAGGAATGTGTTCGTGACCTTTCACTAGTCATTGAACAATTGAGCTAAATGTCAAACCAGATACACCAATCAAAGGCTAATACTCAATGTCTGTCACTAGCTGGACTAGTTATTTGGTTTATTTTGCACAGACAACTTAAGGCTGTTACTTTTCATTAGTTGTCTTGTGCTATTCAGTACCTGTCATGTTCAAGATGCTTTGATTGGCACATTTTCTAGTAGGGTCTCTAGGAGACAAAGAAACAAGCATATAAACAGAATAAGGCCAGAGGTGGAGAAAAAAATTATTTCTAATTATTAAATATGTTAGAGGTCTCAAACTGACTTTGGTTTGTTGTCATAAAATTGCTACTATTCAAATTTTTTTTTCCCAGAAATCCTTCAACTTTTCCAAGAAGAATCTTTTCTGATTTGTATCAACAATTTTGAAAGCATTTTGACTGCAACACTTGTATTAATGATTGTTCTTAAATAACTGCTATGGTTTTCAAATTTTCGTACTTCTTGTAGCATCTCATAGAATAACATTTAAAAACTAGTAAAAATACAAAGTCACAGAAATGTGGATTTGTTCTGAGTATTTCTTATTTTTCTGCAAACATAATACTTTTGTACTGTTAAATATTGGCCATGCTCTAACAGAATATCTGTGTCAATATGAGTAAAAGCCCTGTTGCATGTTTGCATGCCTCAGCATGCTATGGATGAATCTTCACAGAGAAACCTATCCCAAAAAGATTTACACTGGACCATGAGCACTGTTATATCTGAGCAATGATGGAAATAGCTGGTCAAATTGTAAAGGCATAGGCCAGAATTTATTTGCACATTAAATGCAACATGCAATCTAAAATAATTTCAAGAGAAGTCTGTTGCTAGAATTTTCATGATTCAATTTTAAGATAACTAAACTTTCAGGAAAATATCATACTTTTACAAAAGTGTCATTTAAAAATTATTGTCAAAAGCAGCAATAATTATGATTTGTTAGCAAAGCTACCATTTTATGAAATGGTTGTGTATAGAGACATGCAGTGCAAATACCTAGTATTCCCATTTAAGATAATTTTCTTTGTGGTTAGAAATTACAGTACAGTTCATTTAGAGTTATAAATACACAGCATGTCTAAATACCAGCCATATTTTAAGCTGGAGCTTGCACTGAATGAAAATGTAAGCTTCTCTTTACTAAAGGTGTGCTAATCAAATATCACGCAAATTGTATTTTTTTGCATAAGTTTATTAATAGCATTTAGTATATACAGACACAGAAATATTACAATGTGAGTAAAAAGTCCTAACAACTCATCAAACTTTGCCTGTATCAGATGCTTCATTTATGTTTCTTCTTGTTAATTTAACTAATCATTATTTAAAATGTTAAAGAGATAAGCAAATTAAAAACGTTCATTGGGTCTTCTATAAGCTTTGCTCCAAATTTAAATAAAATAGATCCTTTTTTATCCTTTATATCAATTAATATACAATTTAAAGTAACATTGGGTGCAAAGGAATATAAGTAGGTTTTGAAGGACAAATAAATATAGTGGTTGGCATTTTTAGGATCTAACCACATAGAAATAGATATATAAATAAAAATAGGGAATATAGAAGTGCTTGAAAATCTGTAATGTTACCTCAACTTCTGTTAGATAACTACTACTTAAGATTAAGTGACTTACCCTATTATTTCACATTTTGCAGTGCTTAGAACAATAACCACATAGGTTTTGTAACTTACCTAGCAAGAGCAAAATAGAAAAAAATCCCTTTTAAAAATAAAAGAATAGATAAAAATACATCCGTTAATGATTCTAATAATAAGATTCAGTAAATAATTTTGGTATTTTAAATAATATTTAAATAATAGTCTTATCTAAACCAATTAGTTGTTGTAGCACTGTTTAGATATTAGACTTTTTTATTGCAATTGTTCAGGACTTTGTTCTTTCATGGCACTTCTTATAATTGTTCCTCCAAGTAAGATCAGTATTAACAATCATATTGCAAACCTCATGACACTTATCCCCAAAAGGTGTTTCTTTGCAATGAGTTAAGCAATCTGACTACCCATTACAAAGTTAATAACTACTATTAGAGCAGACGATGTATGTCTTTCAGAGTAGAAATTACTGAGCTAATTGCAGATTTTCTTCATGCATCACAAGTCAATTTTCTTTCATTTGTGGAGCAGCACTGTTAATACATTCACTGTTCCTACATCCTGTGAAGAACAGGCAAATAATTAATTACCAGAAGATATAAAGGTAGTGTAGTTGCTGGGACTTCACTCTGAATGAATCTTGTTTTAGCTTGGTCTTCTTAAGTAAAAGTTAAAGTAAGTGTTAAACCTAATGAAGATTAACAGGTGTCCTGTTTTTGTTTTGCTCTATTTTATTTTGCTTTGTTTTGATTTTAAACAAGCTTGCTTATTTAGGATATAAATGCAAACAGACTTGCATAATGAAAACAATGCCATAATGAGAAATGGGAATCTAATTTTGTTAGTGACTATGTGTAATTATGCAAATGACCAAATCAATAATAAGTTAAAAGTAAACCTGAAAGTAGCAACTCAGAGAAGATCCTTAAATTAAAAAAAAGGCTGCATAAATAATGTTAGGATCTCAATATGGTTTAGAGCAATTGCAAATATGACTTCACAGATGCTTACGTTTTTATGTTTACATTTATTTCACAAGGTTAAATGAACTGCTGTTAGCACTAACAAAATGAAGTTCAGTGAAGGTTTTCTGAAGGAAAAAAAAATGCTCTGCT
Source organism: Poliocrania exsul (assembly GCA_035041345.1). Classification (NCBI taxonomy): domain Eukaryota; kingdom Metazoa; phylum Chordata; class Aves; order Passeriformes; family Thamnophilidae; genus Poliocrania; species Poliocrania exsul. The sequence goes on from JAWWLZ010000118.1 coordinate 89,510,080, forward strand.
TCCAACAGAAAAGAGTTTTGTGATGAAGTTTTCTGTAGAGGCTAGAGTACATCTCCCATTATTTGCCAATGATAAGTACTCTTATGATATTCTCATTCTGTTTGTCCTTAACGGAAAAAGAGTTGCACCACAAGAAACATGATCTGGCAGAAGAACTCGGAACACACAGAAAAAAGGGACATTTCTACATTTTGTTTTGTGTGTTTCTGTTTCCAGGCAATGTATTTTTTGTTCTTTCTGTAAATTAAAAGCTGTAAAATACCCCCCAAATGTTCCAGTTCTGTGGTATCTTTAAAAATTAAATTGCTTCCATTTTTCTGTAGGTATGGAAGAAGTGTCTGAAGCATGTATTTGTGTGGTAAAAATTCTGCTTAACCTACACATGCAAAGGACAGGCTTGAAGATTTGCCTTGTTCATAATTCAAACCCTTGTTGTGTGTGATGAACCTTTTTCATTGTAGTTTCTATTTGCCAGATGTTCAGCTGCCATTTTTGAGTAAAGTAACATTGACTATGTCTTAAGGAAATGATTAACTCTTCATTTACAACATTGGAGAAGGGAAAATATGCAAATACCCTTAAATGACAGTTTCTTACCACAGACACACATAACTAGATAAATACTTGCTGGTATGCATATATGGTTCTGGGTATGCATGAAGGAGATAAAAAAAAAATTGCAGTTTGACCCTGAGTATAGCTGGTAAAATCCACTGTTCTCATGTAGACTGTGCTATGTCTTATACAACGAAAAGTTAGGTACAAGGAATAACACAGCTTCCTGTCATTTTATGTTGTTCATTGTATGCTATACTCTGACTGACAATTGCACCTCCCTGAGCCTTTCCTCATCTGAGAGATCTGTCAGTCTCTTAGTAATGTTATTGGCTGGACTCTTTCCAAAAGCTCCATATCTCTCTTTTACGAGACAGCCCAGAACTGGCACAGCGCTTCAGGTGTGGCCTTTCCAGGGCTGAGCAGAGGGGAAGAATCACCTCCCTCCTCATGCCAACAGCACTCATCCTAAAGCATCCTGGGATTCCACTAGCTTTTTTGGCCACAAGGGCATATTGTTGACTCATGTCAGCACCACAGACATGGTATTTGTTCTCAGACAACTGCAAGAGAAGTGTAGGGAACAGAACAAAGGTCTCTATGTAAC
>JAWWLZ010000118.1:89535471-89550066 GCA_035041345.1 Poliocrania exsul
AAGCATTGAAGTCTGTCTCCTTGTCTCTTTCTTTTTTCCATTCCTCCATATCCACATACACTGCCCCATCCCCAACATCTCAGTACTGACGATAACAGATATATTAATTGCAGTGTCACATGACAATAGTATTACTTGTCATTTTCTGAGTTACAAAGATATGGATATAATACATAGGATATATGGATATAATACATGGGATATAGGATATAATACATAGGATATGGGAGTATATAATACATTAAGGTAAAGGCTGCCACAAGCTTTGAGTTAAAAAAAAAAGTCACTGGGGAGGTATACAAGTTGCTTATTGAAGCAGCTTTTTTTTTAAAAAAAAAACACACCAGTTTTTAACACAGTGTATTGATTTTTTTAAGCCTTTTTCAGAAATGATGTGTAGAGAGGCATGTAGTTCAAGTGTTAGCTTTCTTCAGAAAAGTTGTGTTTTCCAAAAAATTTTGTGCAGTTGCTGAAGAATCAAAAAAACATGTCACCAGGATTCTCAGGGAGTTTTGATGAAGTCTTCAAGAATTCTTGAAGCTTGCAACTAGGAATATTCAGGGAAGTAGTACAGGAGATATGAGAATCAGTAACATGCATTGCTGACAAATTTTGGAAATTGGAAAATTCAGCATTGAAAAGGGGTAAAAGGCATAATTTATGAAGTGAGTTAATCATTCATGCTAGAAAAAATGCAACCATTTATTCAGGGCTCTTATCAAAAAAGGAGAGACAGTAAAAGAAGGAATTTTAATTGAAAGCAGTTTGAAGAAATCTAATGCCTTAGTTGTCTTCTATTATTTATCTATTTTTGTCTCTGCCACATGCCTCCCTTTTTCTATCAGGATTATAGATTTGATCACAAAGCACACTGACATAAGAAGATTACTTCGAGACACCTGATGTAGTAACAAATGGTATATGGATTAAACAACTGGCCAGCAGTTAACAGTCCAGTCATTAGAAAGCATTACTCTGGTTTGGCAGGAGTCACAAAATATACCCATGCTTACCAAAATCTAGCAATTATCTATAGAATGCTGAATCCGAGATGAGTACAGCAGGGCCATAAATCATGCTATTGACAGTGGTACCTATTTAGAAGAAAAAGAGAACATCACCTGACTAAGGAGAGCTGAGAGTAGGTCAGAGAAGACAAAAGTTGATAGAATATAAATTGGGCAGAATCAAAGTTGATGTAAGATATTAGCCTAGGACAGAATTACCACAGAAAATTGATAGGAAGATAATGAAGTCATGATTGGTTGTAGTATAAAGTAAAACTGCATATTGGTTCTTGTATGTATGTTAAGGAACTGCAGTTGCCTGGTTTTGCTCTAAAGACTTCTTGAATTCTATAAATAGCATTATGTAGAAGTCCTTCTTGAGCTATCTGGCCTAGATATAGAGTTTCTTCCTGCAAGTATGTGTAACATAGCATAGATTATGAGACAGTTAGCCTGTGACTTTAAGTTAAATTGTCAACACAAAAAGTTACGATCACTACAATGTACGGTGCTATACTGAGGGTTGCAAGAGTGTTGTAGGGGAGGCTATTATTGGAAAAGTTTAGGCATCACTGCAGTAGAGCAAGTTTCTGAAGTGTACAGAAAACATCTCGTCTTATGTCCTTTTCCAGTAATAGATAAGCAAGGGTTTGATCAAGGTAATTGGAAGGACATGGGGTTTTGAGCTGTTATAGCCAGCATTCTATCTCCTTAAATGCTACGTACTAAATGCAAACAAAAGAGAGTATGAATAGACAACTTAAGGCAAATAGTAGAATTTTTATTGCTTAATTTATCAACATGCTTTTCTGTTCTTAGGGAATTCCATTCTTGGAATTAATCGTAATAATGTAAATGGAAATTTAGTGTAACAGAATAGGAAGGTAAGAAATGTGAGCAAAATTATACAACTGAAATAATGTTGAAGTATCTGTAGCTGAGCCTGGACAACTATTCATAAATTATCCAAAACATCTATATGCTATGTGTGTGTGTGTGTGTGTGTGTGTGTGTGTGTGTGTGTGTGTGTATATATATATATATATGCATAAATGTGTATGTATGTGAACTAGACTGTAAATAAAAACTATGGGCATTACACCATGCTGTTCTAGATAATGTCAAGCACAAAATTGTTAGTTTTGTCAAGACAATACAAAGGAAAACAAGGCAATTTGGTAGAAATAGTTCAGCATTCTGAGAACAATTTTGTTCTAAGACAAAACAAGTTACTGAAAAACGTATTCAAAATGAAGAAAAACTATGAAAGAGCATGGAATTACAGGGTGCAAGATCAATTCTCTGGCTAGGACTGTTGAACAACAAGCTTAGTAAATGATGAAACAAGAGATAAAAGGGGAACAGTTTTTACAAAGTTTGAAACCTGGGGAGTTGAAAGCACATAAATATTACAGAGAATAACAAGTCAAGTATTTTGCAACCATAAACTATGGGCCAGAAAATATCTGATGTTTTCTAATAGAAGACTTGATATTTATTTATTCTTCTATGGGAATTTTCAGTAGATACATCTAGGAACTAAAGCAAGGCAAGATTAGTAGGAACAGCACATATAGTTGTTGCTGACACAAAAACAGGATGGGAAGGGCAAGGTTGTTGAATTAAGACAGTTCTAAGAATTCCTGCTGCTTAGAAGATAGAAATGAATCTCTTTAAAACTAGATGTTGATCTTCCTTCACTAGTCCAAGTAATATGGATAGGATAAGGTCAGGCTTATGCAGCCTCCTTATTACAATGGAAGTAATTTTATGCTTACCTGTTAGATTGTGATGAAAAAAAATATAAGGAAACACTATACATTATACATTGCATAAATATATAGAAAGTTCATACCAAAGCTTTAATTACGCTATTCAAAAATATGGATTATTTGGTCAGCATTTGTGTTAACGCAATAACATTTCAATGAGTTATGATACTCAGAAGGGAAATTAGATCTATGAAATTATTTATGCATTGTTGAAACAAATACACCAGAAAAATCTGACTTAATTTGACCAGATGTAGATGTCCACAGTATTACATTAAGGAGGTATCATCTTCTGAGGTAATTCATTTAAACTAAAAGCAGACATACAAAGTCAAGTCGCTAATGCTATAGAAATATTAATGTCTCTGACTATTTAGGCATCTTAGGACAATTCTATCAGATGGTAGACAGGCTGAATTCTTTACCAGTTACCTGTTGCTGGATTGTTATATCTATATATATTAATCTACATAGGTCTGGGAAGCACAGGGTTTTAGAGACAAGTAAAGAGAATGGGAAGCAGCAACTAATGTCATTACAGCATATAAGTACTCAGAGGCTTTGTAATCTTATTTGTGCTCATTTCAGCTTTAAAGATATAAAGCTAGAAGTTGAGAAGTTAACAATGCCCTAGCTTATGCAAAAGAAATTGCGTGAGTCTTAAGGTTACAACCACCAGCTTTAGGGTGTAGGGAAATTCTGTGTCTTGTTCCACAGAAATTTGTTAAAGATACCCAAGAAGAGCACTGTGTCATCTTTAATGAGAAAAAAATAGCTACAGTTTGTACTGGCATTAGCCATCCTATTTTTAATTTATTCTCCAAGTACTCTTTCTAAAAGCAATACTTTCTTGATGCTTCAAGGTAATTTCTGAAGTTCTTGTTTTAAACAGTTCTTTCTGTGACTCTTTCTCCTCTTTTATCAGACTACTGTCCATAACTCTACCCCATGACCCTTTGATTTTTTAATACCATTGTTTTACCACACTAGTGATTCATTTTTATCTGGTCCATAGCATCTTACAGCTAGAAGCTTGAACCGAGGCAAAATATCTTTGAGTTTGTGTCTGAAAAAAGGTTAAGTGAAAATCATCATAATGAACAAAATTTATAATACCAAGGAGAAAGAATAAGTAGATGCTGAAGAACAGAAGTTGTAGATTGCCGTTGTCAGATTCCTGAGCCCTTCGGTGGCAGATTTTTTCAGACACACACATACTTAATTCACAGATAGAAATAGCCTTTTTACAGGGCCTAGTATTTTACACACTTTTGATTTTGATATATGTACCTATCTATGTTATGCTGAATAACCTAATTGCCTAAACTGATGATTATGGGGCTGCTATAATATCTCTACTGCTTGCAAACATTTGATCATAAATGGTTCATGATAAAGAGACAAATATAATCCGTGATACTGTGCTGATGAAAAATTCATGGAGAACTTATGGCAAAAGAATCCTTTTAGGATCCTATTAGTCCTCTGTGTTGCCTGCACAGGTCAATTCTGTAATATTTCCCTTCGATGGAATAAAGAAATGAAAATGGTCATAACTATGACAGTAGATATTTAGCTTCCATACTCTGCATATTCCTTCATTTTCCAGCTCTCAGAAATCTCATAGACAGATTTGAGACATGCAAGACCCATTTCCTACATTTCAGAGAAACAGAAGGAATAGGATTTGTCCCATGTTAAGTAACAGCATTCAAGATATTTTTAGATATTGTATCATTAAAGTCACTTTCATGTCACCTCAACAATTAAAAATATACAGAATAAATGTAATTTTTCTATCACAAAGAGCTGAAATGATTTTGAATTGTTTATCTCTGTTAATTTCTGAAAGTTTGGAAAATGTTCTGTTACTGCAAAACCTGTTAACATATCTGAGATGCATTTCACTTCCTCAAAAATACCTATATATTTTCAATAAAAGAACAAAGGAATGTTTTAAACTAATTATTTTTTCCTTTTGATAAAAAAATAAAACAAAACAAAACAATATGAATACTATTAATACCTATGAGATCCTATTTACACCTTCAGTTTTTCTAATGAGATAGGAAAAATACAACAAAATATGTTTGACAAATAAAAAGCCATTTTTCAGTAGCAAGCATGTTGTCGCAATTGTTACCAAGCAAGTTATATTTTCTTTTAAAATGGAACCTATCTAGCAGTGGACAAAGTTGTTGGGAAATTCTTTTATCTTCAGTGCAATAGTGTTTTGATCCCTACATCTGTGACTAATAATCCCGTGCCAGATATTGCTCCCTAATTTACCTATATCAGTGACTAATATGTACTAGCAGATATCTTAGTTTTGAGATCAAGGATTATGGGTCAAAGAATGGTAAGAGAAGTACATTGTGACCTGACCACATATTTGAAATACTCTTCAGGAGAAAAGATTCACTAGAAGGTTCAGAATCATGTCCAAATAAATCCATGGAAATAATTATCAGGTATTTGGGAAATGTAATGAATATGTAATAGAAATTCATTAGTTTCAGGAATATAACCTGATCTGTTTGGTTGCAGGGTGTGCAAGTTTTGTGGAATTATTCCTTTGCAGCCAGTGCACTGTCAATAAAAAAGCATCTGCTTTCTAACCCAGTAAACTGGTTGGAGAGTTCACTTCCCAGTTTTTGGTGACAGAATGGCCATTAATATGCTAATTTACAAAATAGTTATATACAGTGATATATTTGATATTTTAAACATTTTAAGGCAGTTGGTTTTGCTGGGTTTTGGTTTTGTTGTGTTTTTTTTTTTAATTTCCTCTAGCAACACATGAAACAATTTGGAAGCACCTACATGTCTGCAAAAATTACATCCATACGCTAATTTTAGTTTAAGTATCCCAGATCACAGCTATGTGTGGCAGCAGTTGTAACTTATACAAAGTTACCTAATGAATTACGTTATCCTTCAAATTGTGCATGACTATCATGAAAATTGGACTCCTGAGGTATCTCAGCTTCAGCAAAAACTATGTAAATAAACTACCAATTCTTCCTTTAAACCAATTCCACTTAGGTATGAGCATTTTAAGTATTTTTTAGAATTTGCAAGTAGTATGATTAGTGCCTCTTCAAGTACATTCATAAAATATTTTATTAATATTTTAATCTTAACAATGCAGAATACATTTTCAAGTTTGACCTCTCTTGGTACAAGCAATGTGCACAGTGTAAACCAGCTTTATTTTCATAATTTACTCTAAGAAGATATTTAATGACTGAATTAAAATTGGCTCAATGTCATGCTCTTTTATTGAAACATCCTTTGCACAAGCTTTATAAATCCTAAATATACTACAGCACAGACATGCAGTGATTTTGAATGAAATAAATAACTGGTAATATTTTGGGGTCCTTTTAAGCAGATTTGTTTCTGAATAACTAGTTGGAAGCAGGATTTTCTGATTAAATCTTCTGCAAAAATTGCTACAAATGCTAATCCTTAGTAAAAGTCACTTCATGAGTTCACAAGTTTTGACTGTGGATCTAAACATTATCTAATTAGTTCTATGAGATTTTTTTAATAGCATATGTAATTAAGAAAAAAATAATTACTTCAATAATAAAAAGGGAGTGATCTAATTTGGCAGTAAATATAAGACAATATTATAGTGAATTGAATACTTAGATTACTTATTCCATAATGTACTAGATAGCCAGTAAAATTTTGTGACAAAAATGTTATTTTTTCCATTTGTAGGAAAAAAAAGATAAAGTAGAATGCCTCTGGTATGTTTACGTATTTTATGTCTTTTCAAGGTATCACTATGTTGCTATCGGCTGGAAAATGTGTATTCCTGCATTCAAACAATATGTTTAGATAGTGCTTTATGTTTTCACTACCATATTATTTACTTCAAAAGACTATAAAACATAACCAGCAGGGACAACAGGCAAAAGCAAAATGAGCAATTCCTCTATTTTCTGGTTTATAGATTTTAATCTGACACCTATAGTACACCCTCCAATTTCTTAATTAAATGAGAGTTAGAGAAACATGTTATGGTCTTTTCTGCTCTTACTCAGTGACACTGGCATGGTATGTATCAAAAGAACAGCTAGTGATCATTTTGTGTGTATGTCAGTGACTGCTCTCTACTTATGCAACCAGGTCTAGTACTGAACTTGGTCCATGGCATGTTAGTTTACAGTTCTTTTACCTTTCTTTTTGACTTAATTGAACTACAGGCAGATATAGACTAAGGTTCAATTACTACATTAAGATGCAGATTACACATGCTACGGAAAATATTTGGATTGTTCACTCTGATTCAGGCTCATTTGCAAATAATAAACTGTACCATTCATAATACAAGGTTGCCTGTGCTGAGGGTGCTAATTCAAAGCAGTACACTGGGACAGATAATTTTTTCCCTATTAAGGCAATTCTTTTACAGTTTAGAGTTTTGTTGCTTGGTGGGGTTTTGGGGGAGGAATCAGCATACAAACAGGAAATAAGTGAAGGTATCCCTTCATACCCTGAAGTATGACATTTCTGAAAAAAAAAAAAAAAAAGAATGACATCATAACAATATAAGTGACTCTAATTGAAACATTAGTTTGAGCTACGTTCCCGGCTTTATTTTTCCAGCTTTGTATCAGACTCTGCTGTGAAACCTCCAGCAAATATTAAGAACTCATTTCAGTCAGGTCTAGCCCAGAAAGTTATTGAACAGAAATAATCCTGATAGGAAGAAAATACCAAGTGCTTTGATGTGGTTTTTAGATTGCCAGAAGAGATTTTTTTTCTACAGCTTTCCTGACAACTCTGACCAAGACACTTAATTTTTCCAGTAATAATTTTCTGTAGATTAAAAAAAGCCATACTATTTTTACTGTGATCTTTTATGATCTCTCCACTTTCATTAAGTACTTTGAAAACCAAAAATACATTATGCAGCAGTAAAAGCAATTACTATCCTTATTTAGGTATCTGAAAAAGTGTAAGTAACTTTTGCTTGTTGTTTTTACAAAAAAATCCAGTAAAACTTTCAACATATTTATTGTAATATATAAACAATTTCAGTGGCAGTTTTAATAGTCATTTTAATTTATTTTTTTTAATCTAAGTGATGTTCAGAAACACTTTGGTGAGTACCATAAATAATCTTTAGTCAACCTGCAATCAGGGGTCATGTGTATTGTCACTGCAACGCAAATGGTTTGCTCATTTTAAGGGTTTCATTATTATATCAACTGAAAACAGACATATTGAATTTCTGCAAAATGCAACTAAGTAGCTGTAGGTTAGCCACTATATATAAAATTATAACTATGTATTTAACAGAACATTTATTTATGTGAATATTGTAAGATACAGTAGGCTAAGAGCAGAAATTGCGTTCATCTATTACTAAAAAATGTCTGATTTCTCTTTAGCACATATTCTGGAAATTTTACACAGGTAAATGTATTATGCAAGTAATGTACTGAGCAGATAAGATCTTAACTGTATTTTTTCTTCATTTAAATATTAAAACTAGTTAATTTTTTTCTTAGCTAGTGACTACTTTGAATAAATGTGATCTCTCTAACTGCTACTATGCTCTGTAATATATTAATTACTGAATTAGCTCTGATTTTTGTCCCACAGTCCCTGAGAAAGCCTTTTCAGTCCTCTAAAATGGGCTACATTTTCCCAGTACATATATAGACAGATGTTCCATCCAAATCTGTTCTCTCTGGTTCATTAAATTATACTAACACTTGATGCTCTGTTTGGAAATTAACTTGTTGAAGCTAAGGAACAAAAATACTTGGAGAAAGTTCTTTTGACTTTCTTCCTTCCACTTGTCACCTTGATCTTAGTCAGCAAGCAGTGAGGGCTGACTGCTCCAAATGCAAAGGTAAGCCAGGATTCCTAGGCTGCCAGGGCAGGGACCTTGCTTTCTGACAGTGTCTGAATGAGGTGATCAGGGCAGGGCCCATGGCTGTGTCCAGGATCAGCACAGTATGCCAGATTGCCAATCAAGGCTACAGGGAATGGGGCAGATCCAAGATCAATCCAGGAAGCTAGTCTGAAGATCTAAGTCAGCATCCAGATAAGCAGCTACATGGCTAGGCATTCACATGGCTGCAGCACAGATCAAGTCAGATACAAAGGGCAAAGAGCCTCAGCTTGAATGCTCCAAAGAGAAGAGGTAGTTGTTGCTGATGCTTCTCTCAGCACTCTCTTGAATGGCTTAAAATGCAGCTGAGGTTTCTGTGTTGTCTAAGTTCTTGTGTTGTCTAAGTTCTTCCTGGGCTCAGACAGCTAAACCTCCAAGAGAAGCTGTTACCCTTATATTCCCATCATGTAGTAGAGTTCATTCTTCTGCAGTTAATGTAATCTGTGTTTCAGGATTTGAGGGTACTTACTGTGAAGTTAACAGTGATGAATGTATCTCCCATCCCTGCCAAAATGAAGGACTCTGTGTGGATGGGATCAACCACTACAGGTGAGGAAAATCATTTGAATGACAGATATACAGCATGATAGATGGTGATTTATCATCTAGCTATTCCTTTGTGCTTTGCCTGTCTAATGTTTGCTGACCTTTGATGTGTTTGGTAGTTACATTACAGTCTAGATCTTCTTGTGATCAAAAAGTCGTATATGCACACCATACATGTCAACCCAAGACTCTGTTGTAGGGCTAATTAAAATCTTAATAATCTAATAAAAAATAGCAAGAAGTTGTTGTTCGTCTAGTTACAATAATACATATAATCTGAGTTAAAATTAATAGAAAAGCTTCATAAACAATGCAGTTATAGTTGGTATATATCAAATCTTACAATTATGTAGTTCTTGTATAATTTCTTATCATTACCCTCTCAATGTCCGTCTGGGTCCTGTGATCAGTGATTTTGGTCTTCCTCAAGAAGAACTGACAGTGTTTCTGTAAGTTGGTAGTATCTGGAAGTCTTTTTCAGGAGAAGTGAGATGTTTACAGTGGCAGTTTCTCAGCTTTAGTCTCAGGCCTGCTTGGAGCTTTTTTTGTATACTTTCTTACCACAATTTACTACCTTTGCACTGTTTACCAGTTTCCCCAGCTCACGTAGAATCCATAGAATGGTTTGGGTTGGAAAGGACCTTAAAGATCATTTAGTTCCAACCACTCTGCAATGGGAAGGAGCCCCTTTCACTAGACCAGGTCACTCAGAGCTCTATTCAACCTGGTCTTGAACACTGACAGAGATGGTGCAGCCATTCTCTGGGCTGACTGTTCCAGTGCCTCACCACACTCACAGTAAAGAATTTCTCCCTAATATCTAACCTAAACCTTCTTTCTTCTAGTTTGAACCCACTCCTCCTTATCCTATCACTATGTGCTCTTGTAAAAATTCTGTCTCCGTCTTTCTTGTAGGACCCTTCAGGTACTAAAAGGCTGCAATTAGGTGACCCCTAAACCTTCTCTTTTCCAGGCTAAACAATTCCAACTCTCTCAGTGTATCCTGATAGGAAAGGTGCTCCATTCCTCTAATCATTCCTGGTGGCCCTCCTCTGGACTCACTCCAACAGGTTAATGTCCTTCCTGTGCTGGGGATTCCAGAGCTGGATGCAGCACTCCAGGTGGGGTCTCACCAGAGCAGAGTAGAGGGACAGAATCGACTCCCTGGATCTGCTGGCCAGGCCACACTGCTTTTGATGCAGCCCAGGATACAATTGGCTTTCTGACCTGCAAGTGCACATTGTCAGGTCATGTCTATCTCTCATCCTCCAGCACACCCAAGTCCTTCTTGGCAGGGCTGCTCTCAATCCCCCAGCCTGTATTCATGCCAGGTGCCCCAACCCAGGTGCAACGGCTTGCACTTGGTCTTATTAAACCTCATGACATTCCCATGAGCCCACTTCTCCAGGATTGCATCCCATCCTTCAGTTGTGAGACACAAAAGGCTACTATTTGTAACACCGTGATCATCTTAATGTCTCACCCCTCACCGTAGGTGCTATTTGCAGACCTGAAGCTATAGCACAAGAGACATCAGTTATGTTGGCTTCTGGGCAGGTGCCAAAACAAGTGAAAACCAGCTCAGACCAAGGCAAGTTTTAAGTAAGGCCTTGCACAGTGGAGTCAACACAAAGCCTGTGGCCTCCAACTAATAATTACAAAGGTCTTATTTACTGGGCTACAATCACTGTTCTTGTGAAGCTTGTTGAAGTGTAGCCCTTTTTAATGACCAGAAAAAGGCAAACATGATTTTTGTACCACATAATTCATACCCCTCAATATCTGCCATGTTTTTCCGGAATCTTTAGATTTGACTAAATAGTAATATACTGACATCCTCTTTTCTAGGTGCTCCTGCCAACATGGCTTTACTGGGACCCTGTGTGAAGTGGAGATTAATGAATGCTTATCAAGACCCTGTAAAAACAATGGAACTTGCCTGGATCTCATAAACAGGTTAGTTACTACTAAATGAAATGTGATTCTCTGTTTTTACTGTTACTTCTGCTTACTGCCTTGAGGTTTATATGGACCCTTCAGTATGTGGTAAGGATTCGGTGTTAAAGTGAAGTAGGCAAATGTTACTGACTCAGTTTTCTGTTTCTTATGTGACCTGAAAGGAAGATAGAAGGGGAAAAGTTGTTTTTTTTAAAGACTGAAGTAGAAGAAAATTGATCTTAAGCTAGGTTGCTACATCTCTCTTTTCAGCTTCCAACAGCGACCTTTTCTAATGTAAAGGTTTACTAAAAGTTAAATGAAATCAAGAGAAGAATTTGTACCATGTGTTTGTTCAACAGCATTCTACTTATGCCAGAAGACCATTAGCCCTTAAGTCATTCCTTATACCTTCAGTTAAAATTACTATGCCAATTTTTTCTACTAATTTAACAAAAAATAAATCACTCTGCTTGCTTCAGAAAGATGGAAAGGAGAAAAGTCTATTCATTATTTTAATATGGATAAGGATTAGGGACACTAGCTTGAGGTTGTATAGGAGATAATACGGTTTCAAAATATTGGAATAGATGACATTGTACTTCTGTTGACATACCTGATTTTCCTTTTTCTGAAGATTCATCTGTAACTGTGCACCTGGGTACTATGGGTCTTTGTGTGAGATGGATGTAAACGAATGTGAAACTTTGCCTTGTTTGCATGGAGGAAGCTGCATCAACAGACTTGGAGGCTATTTGTGTTTCTGTCTGCCTGGATTCACAGGTATGATCCACTCTACCACAATCAAGCAGCTTATTTCAGAGATTTTACATGGGTTTAGTTTTATAGCAAAGGCCTCAATTAAATTAAGGAAAAGTAAACAGGATCATCTACTTATTTAAGGATAAATCAATATTAACTCCAATAAAACTTTGATACAATTCTTTTGAAGTAGCTCAAGTTTATTTATATGAAGACTTGATTTATAATTTATTTAGTCACCTGTACTGAAACACATTAAAAGTTATTCTATAGTACAAAGAAAATCAATGTGTTTTTAATTCAGCCAAGAAAAGAAACTATTACCTTGATACAGAGTAGATTTTGTAATCACAAAAAGATGCTACCTTCTCACTTGAAATTGCAAAGGACCATAGCAACAGCCTGGCTGTTGACCTGTTGGACTGCCACTGTTGTCTTTAGTATCAATCTTTACACTTTTAAAGAATAAGGACAAAATATTTGATGAGTAGAGATGTAATAAAATGTCCCTAAAATGACATTGAATTTTATTTAAATGCTTTTGTGTGCTGCAGAACTAGCTCATACTTAGTGTTCTGATAGATCCACCTCAAGCAACTTGAAAACATGAGATCATACGACTGCAGAAACACAATTGTCACCTCAATTTGTATCACTTTTGCACTCTTTCATAAAATGTTGTTTCCTACCCATTCCAGCCTGTGATGAATACCATGTAATTTATAAGATAAGAAAGGATGCAATTTTTCATCCACTGAACTGAGAGGAATGTAATTCTCCACAGAACAAAGAACTAGTAGAGTTTTGGGAATATCGATATAGCTATGTATTCTTTTTCTGCTAACCACAAACTTTAGTCCGTGCATCAGTTGTGCGCTGTTCTTCAAAATGATCCTTGGCATCTCAGAGAAAAATGAAAAAATCTATATAGTTTTCTTGCCTAAACCTTTTTTAAAGCCCCCCCCCCTTCCCCCACCCTGAAATATTTTCTTCAGATGACCTGTTTTCTGAATAGTACTTCTTGGGTGGTACAGAAATTTCTGTTCACTAGGCAGTGGGGCTGCAGATGTAATTTCTAACTAATAGATGTTAAAACATTTGTCTTAACATTTATGTACATGTATCTGTAAGAATTCCCTGTTATATCATAAAAGACAAGACACCTGCACTTGAAGCACTTAGGAGACTAATTTGAAAAAGAACAAGCAATGTGCAGGTGTGCTTTTCTTTTGATTCTTCATTATTGACTAAGCAGTTTGACTTCAGTTCTTTTTGCTAACCAATTTAACCAATAGGGATAAGATGTTGTTGGTTTGGGGTTTTTGTGTGTGTGTGTGCGCGCGCGTGCGTGAGAGGATTCTTTTTACAATTAGCTGTAATAGCTGTTTTTTATTACATGTAATTACTTTTTTGTACAAATTCTGTAGCATATTTACAAGACTAATTGCTACTGTTCCATGTTAGTTATTTACTAACAACAGTAGTGTCATATTAAGGTGTCTATCAAACACTGAAACATTACTCAAAAATTAGTGATAGAATGCCCATCACTTAATTATAACCACTGACTTCTTTTTTTCTCCTCCTTAAATTGACAGTGTTTGGACAGCCACTATGCATTGTACCAGCTAGATAAGGTCCAGAATAATTCCTGCAATAAAAAGTATAGCACTTGAACTAAAGTTTTAAAATTATGTTGCAGTGTTAGCAGGACCAGAAAGGAGTGAAAGTAATCTGATTTCAAAGTGAAGACTTTTCAGACATTGCTTTTCTAGATTATGAAGCAAAAAGCATGTGTGTCAAGTGAACATTTCCCTGGTAAATGTAGAGAATTTTAAATTACTTCTCTGATAGTTTATAGTTTTGAAAACTTTTTATAGAAGTTACAGTTCAAATAGCTATAGCTGATTTTTCCATATTTAACATTTGTTTGTTTGTTTGTTTTATGTTACCTACACTACATAAAAAGTAATTATACTGTTTGAGGGTACCAATTTGTGAAATTATAACTAGTGGAACAAAAATACTGTATAACTACAAAATATTAGTATTTAAAGTACTGAATTGAAAACAGTGTAGCAAGAGTAATTCATTTAACTCTTTAAAAGATAGGTGTAATTCCACTTTCATTATCAGTAATTTCATCAGCTTAGAAACAATTTTTCTTTCACAGACCAGACACCTTTAAAAATAAATGACAGTGAGAATTGTTTTCAATGATCAACTGAATTAAAAAAAAAAGCATAGTGAAAACTTTAATCACTGACTATTAAAACATTATAGACTTATGGAGTAAAATGGAAACAAATTAAAATATATTAAATTGGTTAGGCCAAGTTATGTTCACTTCCTATCTCATTTTGTATTTAAAAAGTTATGTAAAAATTATTAATATTCATCAGGCATTTGGAATTTTTTTCTAGTTATTATGTAATTTACTGTCATAGAGAAGACAGTCTTTAGACACTGATCTCTTCTTTGCTACGTTAGTTGCAAAATTGTAGAGGTATCTCTTAGTATTAAGTTCTCAATAAATGTGTTATTTTGGATTTATTTTGACTTGTTCATAATTTTATTTCATTTTAAATAGGTGCTTAACAAAAAATACATTAAAATAATTTATTAACTTTTAATATATGTAATTTTCTCCACACTG
>JAWWLZ010000118.1:89565160-89600413 GCA_035041345.1 Poliocrania exsul
AAAATATCACACTTTTATATGACATCAATGCTATTAAGATTTAATCCAAAGTAAGAATGTAATTCAAATTCCCATTTTAAAGCTTATTTTAAGCTATTTTAAGCTTAAAAAGGGAAACCTGGATCATTTGGTGTCTTAATAGCAGTTGTAATTATATCAGATGGTTGCACTCATGACAAATTCAATAAATTAAACTGTGATAAAGTATCTTCAAAAGGAACTGAAATGCCTATACATAGTTTCTGAGTAATGCACTGGATCATGCATATTTTGCATAACTATGAAATATCAAAACGTTAAATTGTAAATTTTCTATGGAGTAATACTGCAAAATTAGACAATTGTTTCAATATCTGGATTTAGCATGTATGAACAACCATATACATACCATATTCTATATGTAAAAAAACTTTCTTTAACTCGTAAAGTAGTTTCTAAAGCATTTATTTACACCATTGATTTCCTGTCTGCCGGCTTTATTTTTTATTTTATTCCAAACCCTTAGATACATACATTGCTCTTGTTTATCCCAAAAAACTTCACTTTTGACCTGAGAATAATGTTGCATTCAGTGTTATCAGTAAATGAATGGAAACATGACTCTTTAAGACATCTTTCTTTTGTGAGGCAATAAATATATTTGAATTCCTTTCTTATCTCTTTCTTTTCAACTCCTTAAAATTCAAGTTTTAAATCTCTGTTTCTACCTTCTACACGTCAGTGACTTCCTTCTAGAATCCAGTTTTCTCAAAAATATCATTATGCTTCCTTTTACTTCCTCAAGTGATGTTTAAAGCCACACTACCTTTCTCTGCTTCAAGTCTTCCCCTACAGTTAATCACTTCATAGTTGTGTACAAAGAAATCAAACAGCAAATGGCCCTTCAGGCTTTATATCGTAAGTATTCACAGGAAATTAGACTCTCTAATTCAACACACACAAATATATAAAAAGATAGCTCTCTATGTAGTTTATGTGTATTCCCTGCCCCCTATCTTCCTCCCTGTCCCTCTGCCCCCCTTTCCCACTTCCTCATAGTGGCTTTGCATGAGTTATTTATGTTGAGTATTAGTCTACTTTATAATTACCTTTTTGGTACAAAAACTCCTTCACCTAAATAAAAATATGCCTATAATTACAATTTTTATAGAAATAAATTTTAATGTTTTTAGAAAGAATTTTTGATTTTTAATCAGCGTTTCCAAAGAAGACAAATGAAAAATAGTCCTTTCTGTAGGAAAGAAAACAAACAAACAAACAAAAACAACAACAAAAAAAAACAAAAACAAAAATGAAACAAACAAAACAAAGCAAAAAACCTTTAACTTCTAAAACTCACTTCTACATTTTGTTTTAAGAAACAATATTGAATTTACACATTTTCTGGAAAAATAGCGGGTTTTCACTGTTGTTATTTATTTGCTATAATGTGTTCCCTTATCATTGTTTCAAGCTATGGACTGTGACTTTGGAGATGATATAATGAGATATGTAGTATGTTGGGCTTTCTTAGGCAGAATGGCAGAATAACCTCACTTCCAAAGACAGATATCATTATGTACACACATATTTGGGTAAGGAAGCAGTATGCCTTGAGCAAAGTGCTGTGCCTTTCTAGGTCACTTGCTGGAGTCCAGATTTCAGAACAATTCCCTGCCAGCAGAACCAGTGAACTGTGCCATGCCAGGTGGACTCTCTAAGGGACGCTCACTTTCTTCCTAGTACAAACAAGATTTACTACACCATGACATTTGGTGGACAGGAAATACAGAGAAGAATAATAAATTATTGTGCTCTAATAAATGTAATAAGTCTTGTATGGCATTGTTTGAACTAAGGATTCTTAAGGAAATCTACCCATAAAACAGCTGCATAACTAGAAATCTCAATATTCTATTCCTTTTTACCTTAATTTTTAAGTTGTCTTGCTAAGAGAATCGAGCTTATATGTACTTTAAAAATAATTTACTAAAAATAAAGCCAGAAAATCACCATTCTGTTCTTCTATCAGAAGTCTGCATATTCATTAATTTATAGATACATGGAAATTAATACTTGCCTAATTTTAATTCATATTTGCCTAAAGTGTATGTTTAAGAGATGCATCAAGCCTTTATTTTAAAATATAAGGGACTGAAAGATCAACTACTACTGACAGGTTTATAGTGACTGACTCTCAGTTGTAAAGTTGGAACTTGTCTCTTGCTGGATATATCTGGATTTGAGGAATGCAGGTGGTCATTTTTGTACTGGCTTTCTCCGGGAGTTAAATACTCAATATATAATATTCTTGTGCAAATGTCTGTGCACTGCCATTATCTGTCTCTCTCAGTTTTCTTGGTGATATCATAAACGTAAGAATACTTACAGAGCTATCGAGAGTTATGGAAATTCTTATACCAAAAAGACCCATTGATTATTGCTTTTAGTAGCCAGAAACAATCTGTACCCCATGAATTTCTCTAATAACTTCGATATTGTGGATTAATATGTTCTGAGTTTGTTTTGTGGTGGAACATTTTGTCTAGCTTTGCCAAGTTCTCTTATATTCTCACCTAAATTAATAAAGAAACCCCTTGGGAACATGTCTGTGGTTTATTCTCTTGACATCCTCTCAAGATATTAAAGAACCCTATACATATATTAAAGTAAAACTCCTAGATGAGCCTATGAGCCTGTAACTCCAGGACTGCAGTGTTACAATGATATACATGATGGAATAATGCTTTTGAAAAAAATTCTATCATAAAATTCTATTAAGCTATTTTCTTAGACTTAACTTACTGTAAAGTATTTTAGCTAGTACCTAAATCATGTTATATTCTAATTTTTTTTACATCCTTTACAATAAACAAATCCTGGAACTTGGCATGATGTCTCAGTTTCCCCTAACTGTAAAAAGATAAATAATCACCTGTCTAAGAGTAAGTCATAGTACCCCTCTCTTAAGGGTAGCATTAGCAGTTTTTTTCCATAGCATTGCAATGGGAGTTCATGTTGATAACTTGTCCATTATAATTTTTACATCTTTTCTGAGGTCATTGCCTGTTAACAATACATAAAGGATTCCTTGTTAGGTCAAAACAGGAAAAGTGTATGCTTCACAGAGAAAAAACCACCAAACTGGAATAAAAGATCCCTACTGAAAGGGACCTGTCCTGCTGTGCTCTTAGGAGATCAGACATGAGAAAACTCAAGAGCTATTTAGATGAGATTAAAGTGTGTCAGACTAGTGAAGTGAAGCATTGATAAAAGCTCTATACAAATAATAACAATTGTTTAATTTCTTATTTGTTAAATAATTTCATTTTTTTACAAGGGAGCTGTCTGCATTTTAAAAGATGAGCTGGAAGGGGAGCATTGGGTATGCTGTAAAGTGTGAGTACTAGGCACCATCTACAGTTGTAAAGATGGGTAAGAAATAAGCAGAGCACCCCAGCTAAAGTCAGTAAGGGACACTTTCTTTCTAGAAGAGAAAGAACCTGACAAAATGGGGTCTTAGAAGTAGCTCTTCTGTTCTGATTTCCTTGGATATAGCTGGCTGTCCCCCTGGTTTGACTGAAGCTGCCTTTAAATGGAATAAACTAGAAAACAGAAAGTGAAAAGACAGAGGGCAGTGATGGTTACAGGAAAACCTAGGCAATACAAATCTGTTTGAACAGGTTACTTGCTCTGATGGGACGGAAAAGAAAATTTTACAGCCTATGAACACCCAGGTGTGGCGAGTTCACTTTATCTAGCTGACAGATGCCCACTCATTGAGCAATTGTGACACTCCTATGTATCAACAAATTTATATTTTGGAAAAGCTAAAATGACCCATCTTTGTGAATATTATTTTTGCAATTTTCATTTTCTTATTCAAAGGCAATTTTCCTTTGAATGCCTGATCAGATAACTTCTAGATGAGCAAAGATTAAAAGATATCTCATTAGATTGTGAACTGAGCACCAGAGGTAACCAATAAAATATTTTTCTTTTACTGTACTGGAGGAGAGAGGCAATATTTTTAGGACTGTGAATCACTGCTATTTTTGCTCTTATTTGGCAAATGTCTGATTAGGGACATAGCTAAGATTCAATCTACCACTATATAAAGGAAGATAAAACAGACATAACATTGGTGTTTAGGTGAGCTTGTCTTCAGAGAATCAGGGTAGTTGGGAATTGTCTGTTGTCATGGGTTTAGCCATGGCTTCCTTAGTAACCAGGATATCCAGGAAGTGGACACTACAAAGTATTCCACACATGTTTTTCCACGTTGGTAGGCAAGCTTGGGCCAACCATAGACATCTGTAAAGCCAGCTACTCCCTGGTGTCAAGCTGTAAAATCAGCTTCTGGTAGGATCTAAGATAGATAGGACTTTGTAACAAATGTGTTGCAACTTCAGTTTGTCATCTCATGTCCTTGTTGCTTAGACTACGAACTCCAGCATTTGGTGGCAGTGTGGTAGCTCATCAGCTTTGGGGTAAATTTATTTGTGGCATTTTCAATATAGCTCTGTCTATTCACTAAAACTATTTTCTTACCTGAGTTAAGAGCAGTGCAGACCAGCACTTCTCTGGTAGCAGTGTACTCTGGTTTTTGCAAGTCTAATGATTAACTTTTAACTGCTGCACATCAAAATATACTGGGAAGTAATGGGTGTGATTTGTTTCCTAAAACTGTCTGGGGTTCATGTTACTGAAAAAAAAAAAAAAAATTACAGAAGGCAGTTTTGTAAAATTTTACAAGAACAATACATTCCGTAGAGGAAAATAAAAAGGTTTTGCACTAAGTTTGCAACTTGGCCTAACTGTGACTTAGCTGTTTCAATGATTTAGGTATTTTTGAACTTCAACTTTTGAATCCTAATCAAATAAAAATTTGATCCATTAATTAATAGGTTTTTAATTTATGCCGCTAATGAGCAGATCTGTAAAACGAAAGTAATAGAGATGGATACAAGTTAACACAACTTAAGAAAACTAGACAAGTTGCTAGAATAGAAAAAAAGTCAGAAAGTTGGAACTGTGAAATGAGATTTTTTTTATAATCAAAGAAAGAACACTCATGTCTGCCAACAACAAATGTAATTAATATAGCAAAAGACTACTTCTAAAACCTATACACAGGATTTTTGGCAGTCTGTTGGACTATCTCCCTCTTCCTGTGGGATGTATAATTCAATTAGTTTATGTAATGCTCACTAATAAATCATCCTATATACACCCAGCTGGAGAGCTTATAGGAAAATAACTTGTTTTCTCACAATTCCCCATGGATATCTGAATTTACATTCTGTCAAAGCAACTGTAGTACCTGCAGGAAATCTGAATGCCCTTGGATATCCTTAAAGAATTAAATCTTCTAAAGTTACAGTAGTATGAGAATAAATTTAAAATACTGGATATAGCTAGACTATTTGGGTTGCATTTACAAAATACAACTCCTTTGGGATAGAGGTAAAAACCGGGTTTCTGTGCTCAAGGGCAAAGCCACATGTTTTGCACTGGCAATTGCAGTAACTAAACCCTCCTGTAATTCTGGAGAAATATTAATTTGCCGCTACTTTGCATGGTTTGAATTATTTTGATTATTTTTACATAGCTTTATCAGAGGACATTTTTTATTATGTGAACACAAACATTTCTAAATGTTTCTATTTGCAATATCATGCATTAATTGATAATGAGAAAGCATTTATCAGGAAATGTTGATAAAAAGATTGTGTGCATTGGTTTGTATAAGTAATTCTTTATTCTATCTAAAATTACCTTACTAATGTTTTTTTTTTCACTGTAATAGGCTCTACTGTAAAAAATTAGACAGAATATAACTATGGCTCAAAAATATACTTTAAAAATTTAAAAAAGGAATCACATACTTACTCTGTAAGACTGCTTATATGAAAATGTATTTGCATTTCTGCAAGATTAATGAGTAGGAACAAGTATAGTTTCAAGAATTAGTATGAATTTTAATCAAAGTATCTCTGTATAAACAAAAATTGCCTCAAATCAGAGACTTATGTTTATCAGACACTAAAAAAGTCCAACACCTTTTTAAATCTCCAGATTGAGTTTCTTGCTATTGAGATGAATAGTAAGTAATGTGTTTTAAAACTGTGTACTCAATGTATTATTATTTCTCTCCTCAGGAATGTGAATCTGCTCCCTGCATTAACGGAGGTTCTTGCCAAGATGCAGTCAATGCTTTTGTTTGTACTTGCCCAAGTGGGTACAGTGGCCGATTCTGTGAAATTGATGTTGATGTTTGCACTGAGCCTACACTAAACTCAATTCTGTGTTACAATGGAGGTGTATGTGTTGATGGACCTGGAAGAACCTTTCTTTGCAGGTTAGTAGTATGAACACTGTCATACAATTGCTTTAGTTATAACACTTAGATTTTCTAAGATTTCAGGGCAGTACTATATGCAGTATGTGAACTCAAATGGGTTGGTGCTTGTGATAACTCAAAAATATTATGGTTTAACTTAAACCTCTCAGTATATGCTAAAGTAATCCACACTAGCTTACTTCTACAGTGCTACCTGCATGAAGACCTTTTCTGTGGCTGATATTTCTGGTAATTTGTTTAGCCCCTTAGTGTTTGATCACCAGTCTGAAAATTCAATCCTGTGCATTCTCCTATTTCTCCTTTCCTGGCCAATACTCACTCTAGCCTCATTTTTTCAAGCTTTAGGTGCTGCAGCATCCTTTTTCTTTCACAAATGAATCCTTTGAATCAAATGGAATTGCTTATATTTGTCCTCTCTGCTGCGTGGGAGCTTATTCCAAACATTGTAATTACCTTGTATTTGCTCTTAGCCCAGCATTGACCATCAGGAGTTCATTCAACCAGAGTCAGGGAATTTGAAAGAAATTGTAGACAGGATTTTTAGTGTTTCCAAGATCACAGAGGTTTTCATGAGTGTTGTATGACTACCATAAGGTAGGTTGATGTATGATATGGTTGTGATCCTGCAAAACAGAAGTGCCATACTTGATACAAGTTTCTTCTTCTGATGAGGTCTGAAGAAAGGACTTTTTTCAGCTGATTTTCTCTTGTGTTGATATGTTCAGAAGTCAGACATAACTCCTTTCCTGACCTTCAGCAGCTGCTACCATTCTAAGTAATGTGTGCAAGTGGAAGTAAGAAACATGAAAAGATCATTAAGTCAGGTTTGCTCCCGTACTGTGAATGTTACAATGTGAACCCTACTGCTTTTGTACCACATGCTTTCAGCAGTCTGAACAACACTTATGTACAGACTGGAGAAGAGGACTTATATGGAGGATGAAAAAGTGAAATTGAAAAGTAAGGAAGAGAGAAATAGCTCCAACTCCAGCAAAACACCACAAACATTCAAACGAATAACTAGTTGAGATGCCTGTTACACACTGTGGAATTGTCAGCAAAAGGACATTAATCCAGTAATGTATCAGAGTCTCCTTGTTTTGGGAATATGGCCTGGGATGTTTCTATATTGTGGCTGGCTCAGAAAATAGGAAGTAATGAAAATTGTCCAGTAATAGGCAAGTATCAGGCTGCCTTAACTGTGAGCAGCACTGCCAGCTTCAGCTATGATGTATGTGATATTTTACCCAATAGTACAATGAATGGTACAACTTTCCTTGAATTATGAGTGAATCAATTACACGAACAACCCTACAGGCTTCTTCTTGAAATGAATATGAAAAATACCCTTTGGGATAGTCCTTGAATTGTGTGTTATCTGAAATATCTTTCTGTCTTCAAACCCTTGGTTTAAAATTAAAACAACTCATTGGAAAGGAGAGGGGTGCTGGGAGTTGTAATTCAGTTCTATCCTGGGCAGACTGCCACTAAATCAGGGCTTAAGGAAAGAGATTATGATCTGAAAGGATGCCCACCTGCCTTCCTTTGCATTTCTGTTTTCTTAATTAAAGGTACTGGCTGCCACAACAATAAACACTATATAAATCAGCAAATTAATAATAAAGATAATATTGAGCTCAGGGGAGCTTTCAGAAGACAATTCAATACAATCAAAATATGGTTGACATAGCAAATATGCAATAGGACTTCTGAAGCCTTTTCATAGCATTTTCCAAGTATTTTGAGGAAGAGGAACTGTTCACATAAAACACTCTGATCTTTTTCATTGTATTTAGTCGACAGTTGCTCCATTCCCACTTTGGCATCTTTTGGTCCCAGACCATTTGCTATGTTTGGCTTCGGATTTTAAAAAGTAAACATAATTAAAATATTCCTCTCTCCCAACTCATTGACCTTTTTCAAATGTGCATTTCAGGTACTTCCTGCTGACTAGGTTCAGAAGTCACACTGTTTTGGAAGTTGTTATCTGTGTAGTAGTGCTTTCGGTCTGATCAGGTGAAAATAATGTCAACAGTCTTATGGCATGCCTTGCCTTAGATTAGTTCTTGAAAATTATAGCTTCATTGTACTTTTTCAGCATGATAGCATATTTAGGTTTTGTAATTTTTTTTAGGGGAAAGAGAGGTAACTTTTGATGTCATTCTGTCTTTTGCAATCTACTCTGAGTAATATTTTTTTCAAAATTTAAATGTATTTAGTGATATAAGCTAAGTTTGTGAATCTTAGAGATGTGTGGGGTCACTGGTAAGTTTGATCCTATCCTTGGATTCAGAAAGTGGGACTGGTGCTTTTTAAATCCACTTTTTGGATTATATTTGACTACAATATTTACTTCAGAACAGAAGTATTTTTGGCAGCATCTTTATGAGATTAGTTTATACTGACAAGAAAAGTTCATGGCCTTGATTTTTTTATTCTAAAGGCAGGTAAGAGGGAATATGTGATCAACAGAATAACTGTTCAAAAAATATTAAGTCTTTTTTCTTTCGGCTCAAGAAGAAAATTGTAAAATAATAATATGTTGTTCTATATTTTCTCCAAATAAAAGGCAATTATTTTTAAACATTCATTATAATATCTACCTTTCTATTCCTGTATTCTACTGATAAGGAAGCAAATTTTAGATTTTAGAGGATCTTGTTTCCTGTACCCTTGTATTTTAATTTGCCTGATCTGTTTGAGCAAGGTGTCCCACTGGAGCAGCAGGCCTCATAACTAGCTAGGGCCTCTGCAGGGGTCCAGGAAAGGGATTAAATCAATTCAAGTGTGAAGATACTGCATTAGCACAAAACTGGAGTCTCAAAGACATATTACTTTGTGGCTCTGGTATGCAGACTGCACATAAGATAGGAAATGGTTACCTAGGAAGATTTGTCTTAGAGCATGTTAAAAGTAAACAATATGTTGTTGGTACAAAGCAAATAGTCGTGGGGGACCACAGAAGTGCACTCTTGTAGGGCAACCTAGGAAACTGTATCCAAAACCTTATTTTTAAGAATCAAAGTTGGTTAGGCTTTGGTAAGTGATAGCTATATATTTAAATTGCAAGGTATTTCAGTTTTAATTTTTTTAAAAATACAGTTCTCTCATGAAGAAACA
Source organism: Poliocrania exsul (assembly GCA_035041345.1). Taxonomy (NCBI): domain Eukaryota; kingdom Metazoa; phylum Chordata; class Aves; order Passeriformes; family Thamnophilidae; genus Poliocrania; species Poliocrania exsul. Next base: position 89,574,624 of record JAWWLZ010000118.1, read on the forward strand.
CTACTTACCACAAAATGTGGATGCAGCCACATTTTGAAACAATTAGGCTTTTCATGTCTCAGTAACAAATTGTCCTTAGAAAATGGAAATAATCCAATGGGAAGATGGCAAATACATCAGTTGGTGGGATGATGGAGTCCACCTTGAAAATTAAGACAGAAATTTGGCCAGCATCAATGATAGAAAACATAGTGAATGCCTCCAACTATTACTGCATTATCATTTTCCCTATGACTTTCTATTCAAATAGAAGAAAAAACAAAACATGATGCCTTTATATATTTGCCACTATTTAAAGTTTTTTAAACAGAAATGTCTTTTATCAGTACTGTACATGCAGTCCTTCATCCCAAAGGAAATAGAACTATTCTTCGAAGCTGTTCATGTCAACTATACCTCCAGGCAACAATCAAAGGCTCTCCTGTATTTCAAAAGGCTTAACATGGGCAGCGTTTAGTTGGCTATGTGCCCTATCAACTCAAAAAGTGACTTAATGGTTAAGTATTCGTTTTGAGACTCACTCAGATCTTATATGCCAGCTAACACAAAAAGTGTGCTTCTGCTTCAAGGTTGCTAACTGAAAAGCTTCTTTTCATTTAGATGTTGATAGACAATTTGCAGGGTCTGACCAAAGTTGTAGAGTACCCATTAGAGAGAACTATGTATCTAAGTTCCTCAGAGCACTAAAATAAATTTAGGAAGAAAGTAATTTTATCATATGGAAGAAGCAACTTTACTGGAACATCAGAATCTCTTAAAAATGGCAAGTCATAAAACTATAGGTTCCTACTTTCATATGTTCTCTGAGTATGTATGCAGTACACTCTCTGTTTCATCTGTGAAAACAGATGCCCCTTCATTTATATGCAGATAATGACATGGGTTCTGATCATTTCATGATTGACTGCCTAGTTCTTTACATTTAGTGAAACATGAATATTTTAGTGTTTGCATTGTGTGTATGTACTAGATAATATGAAAATAAAAGAATGTATGTACAGATTCAAGCCAAGAACCACCTAACCTTATGTGCTACTTCCAGCAGTGACCATAAGGGCATTGATTACCAGGAAAGAATGTGAAAAATGCACACATATTTTCCCTCCAGTACTCTCCTATATCCCCGCATACAGGTTTTTTTCTGAACATATCTTGGTTTGCTCACTAGAAGTCAGTGAGTCTCTAAGTACTTACACAGTCTTCCCTTGAACATTTATACACCATTCCTCTGAGGAGGAGGTTTTGACAAGGCAATCTCCAAAGATCCCTGCCCATATCATCTGTTCTGTGACAATATGATATAGCAAACAGACCCACAGGTCTAGCCTGTGGCATGAAAATATATCTCCCTCTTTTAAAATTTTAACCACAGCTTCTGCCATGTCACCTAATTCTAGTGTGGAAAAGGAGAATGAAAAGATGACTCCAGGCCATCCTTTCCCTGTTTTTGTGGGCCACTGCCATTTTGCCTCAAGCCCCTTCCTTTCTACAGTAAAGGTTTCTAGCTTTCCCAGTCCTCCCTACTGAAGAAGCCATTGCAAACTTTTGGTTATCCTTGCAGCCATTTTTCAAGGCTTTTTAATTTCTGTTTTGTCTTTACTAACACAATGGGATAAGAAGTACATACAGTATCCAGGCTATGGGGTACTCTGTGATTTATAGAGTGGCATGTTTGCTTTCTCCTTCTCTATTCCTCCAATAACAACTCCCATAACAGGAAATACAGGTGTTTCAGTTTTATTCTTAAGTTGATTTATCTCAAAACTGTGGTTTCCATGGAGAATGGTTATATAAACTTGGCATGCTAACATGTGCCTATACCACTCCACGTATCAATAGTTTATATATATAAGCATATAAACCAATACATATGCATTATTTTTCATTACATCACACTTTTTTATTTAATCAAAATCCCATTCTTAGTGTCAGATCAATAAGAATAGGTAATTATGTTAATGATGATTTTGAATTTTTTGTTCCATTTTATAATGACCGCTATCATGTGAAAAATAGTAACTGTAACACAACACTATCAAATGAAATAGTATACTACAAATGCACATCATGTCCTGTATATCTCTTACTTATGTGACAAGCTTATAAAGGAAAAAAGAAAAAGTCCATTGTAGTCTTTATTTGCTAGCTCCTGAGAAAATTAAAGATTAATTTAATTAACTAAGTTTGCTAACTGTTAGTCTTAACATGTCTCTACATTTTCAGCTATAAACAAAGCTGTAATCTTAAAAAGGTTAACATGTAACTGAAAAAAAATTTTCCAAGTGAATTTTTGTTCTGAATTATTTTAGAAGTATTTTGGAGAAGAGTATCAAATTGATGTGTTGCTCTTTTTGTATGCTGGTGAATGAAAGGTAAAGAATTCTATCATGACCATAAAGAGGCAACATGTCAATTTTAGAAAGATTGTGCCTGTATTAGGAAATTTACCAGAAGGTCAAGATCACAGGATTTGGAATGACTATGTAAACCAAACAAGTAATGCCTCTAAAGATGTTTAATATGTGTAATATGCCTGATAGAATATGTCTCCTAGAGAAAAATTGTCATACTGTTACTCAAGTGGATACATGTAGTGATATTCAAACATTATATCAAGCAATTTTAAATACCTACAGAGGCGTCTTGCCAATTAAATAATAAAAGAGAAACAGGAAAAGTTGAAAATGGTTAGAAGCTTTAAAAGTGGAGCATGAAGAAAGGCAAGGCATTAAGAAAACAGGACAATCTCCCCAAATGGCTATTTTTTTCTTAATAATGCATGTTCTGTCTTATTGCCTTTTACTAGTGATATTTACAATGGCAGTACTCCATCTAGTTAAAATTACCTACTCTCCTTACTGTTTTAGAGTTCTAAAATTCAACAATAAAGTGAAATCTACTAGAGAATTAGCATTGTCTCAAAAAATGCAGACAGCAGTGTCTGGAAATGAGGCACTAAAATCTGGTAGGAAAAAAGCACACCCCAAAGCAAAACACAAATCTAATACAAATCACCCATCTGCCCAGTCCCAGAATAAAATAATTTCAAACTTTACATCTAAATAGCTATTGTCAATTGTTATATTATATTTTTAAGGATACTGTTTAAAAATTCATTGCCTGAAAAGACACAGGATGCCTCTACCCTATGTATATATTGGTTTGGGGTTATGTTTTTGTTTTTCTGGCAAAGTTGTTTTCTGACTTTATGACACAGAAGCCAAATAAAAATAGCTAGTGGGAATCATTTTCACATCCCCATTATACAAGATGCAGTGACTGAACAGGTGGGAATGTACCTGTAAAAGAATATTTCATTTTTTACAAGTCATACACAGGGAATATTTAATTGAATGCTACACAAAACATTAATTCCCAAGTAAAATGCAACACCCAGAAAAAGATTTAAAATTTCACAGTGCTTCAATATATAATATGCTGCTTACTTATTCAGCATACCATATGGACTACTAAAGCATATTGCACAAGTGATTCAAAGATACATCACTTTTGATATTTTTGCTGTTACTGTCTTCAAAACGTTGTGATATGTGGCTTTTTTTTTCTATTTTCTCTAGTATGTATGTTCTGAGCACATGTACACAAATGACACATATAATGTTAGCAGTCAACTTTTTGTTTTATAGTGATTTTTGACAAAACTAGCAATTAATCTGTCATAGAGTTTACATCATTTACAAATAAGATTTCTGTGTTTGGTTGTATTAAATTAACAAGTCATATAATGTGGCAGTTGAAAATGTTTAATATTTTATTGTTTAAAATCCCTTCCTCTTTTGCAGAGTTCAAAACTACTGACATTTTGCAAACAAAAGAAATTTATTACTTTGTATCTTGAGTGACAGACCTCAAGTTAAAAAAAAAAAAAAAGGTCTGTGCTTCATATGAAAATTGCTAGCTCAGATCCCAAGATAAAAGTTTACTAAAATCCATGAGGGTATTTTGAATAATTAAATGTATGTGTTCAATTTTTTACAACAAAAATAGTTACAAGAAATATATTTAAAAAAACAAACAAACAAGGGAAAATATTATTTGTTAACACCAATATAAAAGTATTAGTTTCAACTTGTCTGTATAAGAAAGGCTTTTTCTAAGCTGCATTCACTTGTCCATAGACATTGGTAGCATAAAGAATCAGAAGGACAGTCTATCTCAGGTCATTGCCCAAAATAACAGAATTTTCACAGGGTCTGTGATAGATTTATAAATTATTGGGATTTATTAAAAAATTACAATGCTGCTTATGGCTATTTAGTTCTGTTGTGCCCTGCATTTAAAAAGAAGAAAATTAGGTAGGTTTGAAAAAAAAAGTTCACTGGAACTTTTTAAATTTTTAATTTTATTATTTTAGAACAGGTTCACATTGTCATTCAGGTGTACAGATTGAGACTTTTTAGAGATGGACAAGGGTGTGGGCAAGGGCAAAAAATGGGAAGCGAGGGTATTATTCAGGTAAATTGGTCATTTTTTAAGCCCATAATAATAATAAAATGTGGGGTTTTTTTCTATCAGACTTCAGCTTCATTTTGTTCTCTGCCTGATCTTGTACTGTAACCAGATTTCAGAGGAATGTCTAAAGAACTTGATAGGAAAAGAATTTTTCCCCCCAGTTCTTTATCTACCTCCACATACAGGTGTCAGTTTATCTGGTTGGAGGTAGTCATTGCCCTGAAACATAAGTTTAAGATCTTTCCAAAAGATTATTTTAAAACACTTTTACATTAAATATGGATATTTCTGTATCCCATAAAATGTCAAAACCCTCCAAAGATTTCTTTCACGTTTACCATTAAATTTGCTCATTTGTCATAAGTACGATCTGTTAATAGTGTTGTGAAAGTCACGTATATTTCTGTATATATGTCCCTTTTTTGATTCTTCCAGAACTCAGCTTATCCAAAACAAGTATTAGTCATTCTGGACATGTGTGTCTGAAAGTTTCCCGCACAATTGGAGGTGCTCTGTCTTGTTCTCAGTGAGCAATAGGGAGCATGTACTTCAGACATTAGATGCTTTGGTTCCTACTAAGTATTCCTATTATTTTTCTCATTTCTCATCAACAATCTTCTTGTGATGTTCTTACTGTAAGAAAGATAATTGCTGTTTTCTCTCAGATAATAAAGAGAGAGAAGAGAAAGACCTCAGGACTTGGCCACCTTTGCGTTCCAAGTAAATGTAGAGGACCAAGAGAACTTGGTGGATTGCAAAGTTATGACAGTAGGGAACAGAAGACATAATTCTTCACTGCCAGTGGTCTGTTAGAATGAACATAATTATTTTTTATTCAAAATATTATACTAATTTGAAAGGGGTAGCAAAAACGACAAAACAAAACAAAACAAAACAAAGCAAAACCAACAACAACAACAAAAAAAAAACCAAAACCACAAACACACAAAACCAAAACAAAACAAAAAAAAACCCCAAACATGCAAATAGCCAAAAAAGATGGAAGGGACCATGGTCATCAGCAAGATTCTCTGAGACTATACTAAAGTTTGGTTCTTTACAACCCATTCCGCTTCTGAAAATGTCCTCTTCCAGTTTGATAAATACTCATGACATTTACTGAAAAAGTAAAAGCAATTCTTTGTCTGTGTTTGATTTTTTTTTTCATCAGCAAACAGGTATTTCCTAAATTTATTCCTTCCATCTGTTTAGTGATGTTTGATCCAAGGCTTAGAGAAGGTTAAAGATTTTTATAGCATAACACTGGAAGATATAAACCAATTTTCTATCTCACTTTTACTTGCACACTGGTAACAACTTCAATTTGTTTTGTATTACATTTTGTAAATCTCTTGACAGTTTTAAATATGTGCAGCTGGCTAGATTAAGAAATCAAGATGGGACTCTAGGTACTGAATTGGCAATGCAAACACTGAAGTTATTCTAGGATGGTAAACTTTAAAAAAACACAGTATACAATGTATCTTTGGCAATGCCTTGGTTTTCTAGTTTTAAATACATTCTCTGGAGAGGTCGCATGCACCAGGAAAAAAAATGAGAAGCATCTGTTTTTCACTCTAGGTCTTGCCAGGTTTAGCAAACCAAGACAGTTTTAAATGATCAATTAAATTTATAATTTACTGGTGGGTACTCCCAGTCTTGTTTCCTGAAATTCTCTCCAATGGGAATCCTACCAGACATGGTACATTAGGCACTGTTTAGGATTTTTCTGGTACAATCTGATTGAATGACAACATAAAAATTAGATGGTGGGGAAAATTCGGCAGTAGTAGAAATTCAGTTTTCTATAAATGGCAATATAGTTAGCAACTATTTTTATTTCCACTTGATTTGAATTATGGAATTTTTTTTTTATTCACAATTGTAATAAAATACACTGTCTCATACCATGCATGTGCTGAAAGACAAGCCAGTGGTGAAGGCCAGATTGGATGAACAGAGAGCTGTGGTTGGAACTCAGGAGAGTTTGGAAATAACGGCAGGCAACTCAGGAGGACTACAAGGATGTAATCTACCTGGTCCAGTTGAAGGTGTCCCTGCCCACAATAGAGAGGTTGGAAGTAGGTAATCTTCAAGGTCCCACTCCAACCCACATCATTTTATGATGTTTCTATGTTGTGAGATTACACAAGGAGAAAACTGGAAGTTCCAAAAGCCCAAGTGGAACTTAATCTGGCTGGTGCAGTAAAAGACAATAAAAAAAATGTTTCAATATATATACTGGCAAAAAAAGGAGTGATAAAGACAATCTCCATACTTTATAGGATGTGGGAGGGAAACATAATTACAACGGATAAGCACAAGGCTGAGATACTTGATGCCCTCTTTTTCTCAGTCTTTAACATTAAAAGCAGTTGATACTGGAACCAACTGCCTGGTGGAAAAGGACCTGGTGATGCTGGTTGACAGCCATCTGTAGATCAGCCAGCAGTGTGCCCATGTGGCCAAGAGGGCCAATGGCATCCTAGGTTGTATCACAAATAGTATGGTCAGCAGGATTAGGAAAGGGGTCCTTGCCCTGTATGTGGCACTGGTGAGGTCGCACCTTGAATTGTCTGTTCAGTTTTGGACTCATGACAAAAAATAAGACATTTAGGTGCTGAAATGTGTCAAAAAAAAAAAAAAAAACCACAAAAAACCCCAGCAATGAAGCAGGTGAAGGGTCTGGAACACAAGTCTGATGAGGAGCAGCTGAGGGAGCTGGGATTATTTAGCTTGGGGAAAATGAGGCTCAGAGGACTCATCAGTCTCTACCACTGACTGAAAGGAGGTTGTAGTAAGGTGGGGGTTGGTCTCTTTTCTCAAGTAATAAGCAATAGAACTAAAGGAAATGGCCTTAAGTTGCATTTAGGTTTGTACTGGCAGTAATGTTTTGGTTTAGGTTTTTGGTTGGTTTTTTTTTTTTTCAGGGAAAGGGTTGTTAAACATTGAAACAGGTTGCCCAGGGAAGTGATTGAGTCACCATCCCTGGAGGTATTTAGGTAATGTGTAGATGTGATGCTTAGAGACATGATCCAGTGGGGAACTCGGCGATTGTAGCTTTGTGTCTGAACCTGATGCTCTTAAAAGTCTTTTTCATTGCATTGCTAATAAGGAGTCTAAAAATCTTATGAAACAAAGAGAGGAAATTATAATAGAATCATAGAAATTTTGACTTGAAGATACCTCTACAAGTGATCTTCTATTCCAGCCTCTGACTTACAGTAGAACTGTTGTCAGTGCTGGATTCAGGTCATGGCTTTGTCTATACAAACATTGAAAGTCTACAAAGAAGGGAATTCTATTGTGCCCCTGAAAATGTTTTCCAAATGCCCAACTTGAACCTTCCTGCTCACAGTCTGTGACTTTTGATCCTTCTGTCATTGTGCAAATAGAATTAATCACCACTATCTTTGCAATATTCCAAGAAGTTACATATTATTGTGTGGGCTCACTCTGCCTCAGCCACAGAGCTTTGCAGTCCCCCTTACTGAGTATTGTGAAGCTTCTGTGCATCCAGCCCTCAAGTGTATCAACTCTGGGTTAAAATTGTGCTGTGCAGTGTGCAACCTCTCCTTCCAGACCCAAATCTGTGCTGTATGTAGTTTCATGGAATAAATACTTGTAGTTGTAACCAAGATTGCTGAGAAGGATGTGTGTGTTCCACTCTACCAGCCATCTGCTACATGTTAAGCCACTGTTTACTGCCCTGTAAACCTGAAAGTCCAGCTCATTTTAAACTAACCTAATATTCTGATCATCTAGCTCAGATTTTCCAAATGAGAATGTTTGGGGATATAGTGTTGAAAATCTAGCTGAAGTCAAAATAAATTGAATCCCTTCACTGTCTCATCATAAGTAGATCTACTCTCTTCATCACAGAATACAAACCAGTTGGTCAAGCAAAGTTTGCTCTTCATAATTACTTGTTAAATGCCCCTAATTAACTTTATGTACTTTCTATGTTTGGAAATGGGTTCCAATAGGTCATGCCCATGACCTTTCCAGGGACAGAGATGAAGCTGATTGGCTTATAGTGCCCCAGTCTTCCTTCTCACATTTTCCTCTTAAAAGTAAACATAATATTAATCTTCTTCCAGTTACTAAAGCACCCAAGGCCGCTGACACCTTTAATATCTTTGTTTTTATAAGCACTACAACAGCCATTGCACTTCCCTGACAAATTAGCACTTTTTTAATCAGTAGAAGAAATCAAATAATATTATACCACTTTGGTTGATTATCACTGTTGTAATTGTTCTACAAGCAGACTGAGACAAATGGAATAGTCTGTGTAATGTTTTAGTGGCCCCCAATTTACATTCTCCTCCCTGAATTTGTTCTTTAGAGCTGTGTAAATGAATACAATATACCAAGCATATATACGTAAATTACAATTTGCTGCTCTTAATTCTCTTTTTCCTCTTTGGTTCATGTACGGCACAGAAACAAAAGACCTAAAAGTAAAAATCAATGCTTACCTAATTTTGAGGGCTTTTTGGGTAGTAAGTTGAATATGTCACTCACTGATACAGAACAATAGACACCTTCGGGGATAGTATCTAAATAGCTTCCCAGATTGTATTCTCTATAATGAAACTTGTGTGGAAGATGACAACACCCAGTAAAATCTGTTGTTCTGAGTATTATTCTGACAGCTCAATTGGTTTTGCCTGTGGATACTGTATGAGAAGCAATGACAGAATTTGCAGTGATCATATGATTTTTCACTTTGTTTTGAGGGGAATACTGAGTTTTGCTACCAAAAAAAAAAAAAATTCCATGTTAATGACATAGGCAGACTTCTCAGTTTCCTCATCTTGGCAAGTGGAAACTTAGAAACTGAGGTAAAAGAAAGACAAGCCCAGACCTCTAATAAGATGTGTTAAGGGATGCTACCAATATGAGTCCTTTCAGAGGCCTGAAGCAGCATGTGTGGTACACATTGCTGAGATTATTCAGAAATTGAGAGCAAAGATGAATGCATGACCTGCTTTCAAATGAGATTGAATGCAGCTCCTGGTAGCTCAGCATGATGTTTTCTTTAGACTCAGAGCCAACTGCTTCAAAACAATAAAGAAAATCCACTTCAAGCTGCATCTACCCTTCAAACAGAAGATCAACAATAGCTGGCAGGGAGTGGAAGAATCCTGCATTTTCTTTTAGTAAATAATTTCAGACATCTCCTTTTCTTATGATTCCTACAGTAAAATCCTCTGATAAAAAATGGCACCAGAAAGACTACATATATGTGTGTGTGTGTATAAATATATATATATACACACATAGATATATGGATATTTACATACACTACTTTGTTGCAAAATAAGAGTTTATCTGGAGAAATAAATGGATAATCCAAATTTCCAGTACTAAATACTGCATACACTGATTTTAAGATACAAGTTTTAAATTATTATATTAAGCCTTATCATTGGAAGTTAAAAAAAAAAAAGTGCCTTTACATGGTAAAAATAAATTAATTTTCTGAAACAAGTGGTGACTAATATCTTCTGTATATTGCTATGAATATGTGGGCACAAAATCTGAACCACAACAGATTTTCTTGATGTTCAGAAAATATATCAAGTCTTCAGTTCAGGGCTCCTGAATTTTATTTTTGAAAAAGTAGATATTAAAAATGGTACATAAAAAATGAAAGCATAAACTGGAGGCAGTGCAGATGTCAATATTTTCTGAATGTCACTGTTTGCATGTATAATAACTTTGAAATACCATAACGATGATTCTGCCCCTCTACTCCACCCTGGTGACACTCTCTCTGTGGTACTGCATTCAGCTCTGGGGTCCCCAGCACAGAAATCACATTGACTTGTCCAGATGAAGCCACTAAGAATGATTAGAGGGATGAAGCACCTCCCCTGTGAGGAAAAGCTAAGAGAGTTGGGGTTGTTCATATGGGACAAGAGAGAAGGCTACTTGCAACCTTCCAACACCTAAAGGGAGCCTACAAGAAAGATAGAAAGGGACTTTTTCTGGGAGCATGTAGTGAAAAGACAAGGATGAATGAATTTAAACTGAGAATAGGTTTGGATCAGATATTAGGAAAAAGTCTTTATTGTGAGGGTGTGGAAGCACTGGAATGTGTTGCCCAGTCAAGTTGTGGATGCTGCATCCTTGGGAGTGTTTTTAAGGTCATGTTGAATAAAGCGCTGAGCACCCTGGTCTAGTAAGGTGTCCATGGCAGAGAGGTTGAAAGTAATGATCTTTGAGGTCCCTTCCCACCCAGGCCGTTCTATGATTCTATGATCTATGTGGTATGAAAGAGGATGTTAAATGTTAAATATTTAACATTTAACATTATCATTTACCATTAGGCACATGACATACATTCATTATTTAATTTTTAAGAATATTAATCTAATTTTAAAGTTTGTAAATTTCTGTTGTTTTATTCATCTTTGTTTCCTGTTCACATTAATTCCCCTGAGGAAAGTGGATCTATGTGTTTCTTTCAGAAGTTTCTATTGGTTTGACTTTGTATCTTTCAAGCAATATACTGAATAACCTAGGGGGGAAAAAGCACTAATCAAGAGGACAGAGCCTCTTAAATACACTTTTTGAAGGCTTACAAGCACTGATAGATCATATTATTGTAAAGGTTATCAAAGACTGAATTTCAGCCAAGATAAGCATTTCCAAATAGTGGTACTTCTCTGAAAGCATTTAGCATCATTATGATTAGAGTCATTCTGCACTCATCAGTTTTCTCATGCATTATCTTGCCATTTACTACGTATACATTTCATTAACTTAGATTCTTTACTCACTGAATTTTATAGAGGCAGCTCTTAGAAGTTATTAAGCATAGGCCACACTCTGAACCTTGCACTTGTTCAGACACACCATAAACTGAATGTGAAAGCACAGTAATCAATAAAACTATGAGAGGTACGATATACAGCTCTGTTTAAAATGTAGCAGCATCAGTCTTTTGAGAATTATGTGATAAATACAGACAAATAAAAGCTTGCAACTAATCCAGACTTATGAAGATGGTAAGAAAATGCTACAGGAAATACATCTCACAGCCTTGGTCTCTTTGGAAACCCAAACAAGGGGAAGTAAATTGGGATGGTGTTAGGACACCATCACGACATACAGTTTAGACTCAGTTTTTTCCACTCACACGGGGAAGTGTCCTGAATCCTATGATGAACCAATCCTTTCCTAGGTATGGAATGCATCCTTTCACCTCCTTGATTCAGGAATACTATCTGATATATTGCCAGATTTTCCACTCCCTTCCTGCCTAGCCTTTCTCCCTTATCGTCATGGGGGTTAGAAGAGGAGGCAGGATGTGAATCACAGAATCACAGAATCACAGAATGGGTAAGGTTGGAAGGGGATCGTCTGGTCCAACCTCCTTGCTTAAGCAGGGTCATCCCAGAGCACATGGCATAGGATTGCATCCAGACAGTTTTGAACACCTCCAGTGAGGTAGACTCCACAACCTCTCTGGGCAATGTGTTTCAGTGTGTGATCACCCACACAGTAAAGAAGTGCTTCCTCATTTTCAGGTAGAACTTCCTGTGCATCAGTTTCTTCCCATTGCCTCTTATTTGGCACCACCAAGAAGAGCCTGGATCCATCCTCTTAACACCCTCCCCTCAGATGCTTACTGATGAGATCCTTCTCAGCCATCTCTTCGAGTCTCAATAGGCCAAGCTGCTTCAGCCTTTCCTCATAAGAGAGATGCTCCAGTACCTTAATCATCTTCATTGCTCTCTATTGGACTCACTGCTGGAGTTCCATGTTTCTCTTGTGTTGAAGAGCCCCACTGAACCTGTCCTTGAACACTTCCAAAAATGGGGTATTCACAACTTCTCTGAGTAACCTGTTCCAGTGTTCTACTCCCCTCTGAGTGAAGCATTTCTTCTTAACACCTAAACTAAACATGCTCTATCACTATCTGCCCATGTAAAAAAGTCTCTGTCCTTCTTTTTTATACAGAAAAACAAAAGGTTGAAAAGTTTACTAATGTTTTAATCAGCTCTTTAAATCTTTGATTTAGACACACAGCAGGTGACATTGTGCACTTTAGAACATCAGCCAGCCGTACATAAACTTCAGTACAGATAATCTGGAGGAGCTTACTCTGTGTATATGTTCGTGTATATATGTAGTTAAGTTATCATGAAAATCAACACCTTTATTTAAAAGGAAAATTTGAGGGGTTAGATATTATTTTGACCTTAATAACACACTTATTTGAAGTAGCCTTCAACGCTGACAAAGAACAAAACTCTTGGTCTTTTCTTGTCTTACAAAATCCCAATGTATTAATGGCTGAATTTCAGGACTAGGGAGACTTCAGGAAGTTTGATAAAACCCTCTGCTGGATAGATACTTATTTGCAAAAGGAACATGTTCTTCACCATAATTAAACATCCTTCTTGAATGATACAAGTGGCAGATTCCTTTCTCCCTCTAATTGTGTGGTTGGAAATGCAAATTTTATTCTCCCCATATTTCTTGCATCTCTACTAGCAAAATGGCTCAAGTTCAGCCTCAGCCATTTTGGCTTTCTCCTCAGGAAGAAAGTTGGCCATCTGACAAAATGATAACTGAACCGGAACATTTTTAAGAGCTAAGCTCTTATTGTTGCCAAAGCAACACCTGCAGCAGCAGCATACATTGTATTGGGAGTTTACAGAACAATTTTACTAGCTGGGAGCAGGAGATACCTGTCTCTAAACATCTACTGTCTGGTACAGGCCATGAAAGAGTTTCTTCAGAATTGAGGAAAGTGTGGCTACAAGACAGGTCTACAACAGTCACTTGGGTGGAGTCTGAGCAGAGCATCTCTGTGTCCGAAATGAACATTCTCCAAAGGCTTAATGCGTAACTAAACATACAGAAATATAGGCAGATAATATAGCAGACTGAAGATTCTAGTCATACGCTTGCATATATATACCTTTATCCCTGTTGAACTAAATACCCAGAAAACTTATACAAAATATGTTAAATGATGGTTGTATAGGTTACAAATTATAGGAAATGCCCTATCTGTCATTAGGCAAATACATGCATTCACAAGAAAGCTAGTTTTGTTTAAACACGATATATTATTAGCAGTCTTTCTTGTACACCAAGTAAATATTTCAGACATACTTGAGCATAGGCTTTTCCTGGTTCACTATATATTAAATTTTTCCTTGAGAAGTTATCTTGTAAATATGCTTTTCTGGATAAGAAATTAAGTGCGCTTTTTTTTTTTTTTAATACAGTCTCACTTCTTCTAAGGAGATATAACTTCTCCATTGGCATGTTTCACTCACCATTTTGATATGTATTACAGTTTATTTTATACAACCATAGCATTATGGATGGGAAGAAATTCATAGGCATGGTAGACATGTGAATGACACAGAAGTACAAATTCTGTCATTAGGTTAGACATGTGGCTGACAGGATTTCAACAGATGGAATTAAATGATTAGCATAACGAAATAGCTGATTTTAACTACACAAGGTGGTGCAAAGAACAAGTCCTGCTGTGTTATTAGCCTTTTATGTTTATTCATTCCCATTAAAGTAGTTCCCTTCTGTGTGAAGTAGTCATCAATGCAGTAAGAATGTTCCTGCTGGAATACACACTTGTTACTGATGCTATGGCATCTTCTGTGACATGGATCACCACTGACAACACTATAAAACAATTTTTTCGAGAAAATTAAAACAGCAAAAGAAATATGCAAATATGGAAATATTGATTAAATTTTAATACTGCAGATTTCCACATTTTCTTCTAAGTGTATGGTTAACTTTATTAAAAATTCATGTGAGATCATTTGCATTATCTATGTGAACTTATCTGTAGTTTTGTTCAGCTGCATTTTATGTTGTCACAAGCTATCTTCACTTTTAAAGATTGTGCAGTTCAAATGTCTTTTAATATTATCTCCCTCTTTTTGATGCCAGTATCCACCATTGTTTTCAGAACTCTCAGCAACACTTTAGCTGTCCTTGCTTTTAATTTACATAGTGGTCAAGTAAAACTGCAACCGCAAATCAAATATTGCTTCAGTATTCAACAGTCACACTGGAAGACAGAATAGCATCACGAAATGCTCAACAGAATTATTTTGGATTTTCATTTTTAGGAAGCTGATCTATTCACTAAGAACTCTTTGGAGGACCATTCAGTTGTGTCAATTTCTGAGGTCAAATAATCATCACAGTTCTTTGTTCAAAAAACAGAAAAGTGAATGAACTACATTTTTGAGCATACATCCATCATAGTAAATATCTGAGTGTTCTTATCTCCTGTGTTGATGCAACCCATATCCTGAGCTAAGCTTCTTGTTTGTGAATTATTTAAATGATTGGTACTTGACCAAAGCCTTACCTCGGATTGATAAAAACATTAATTTTCTCTGCAAATTAGCAGTTATCTAACAAAGCTCAAATAATAAGAGTAATAAATAACTATATTTGATGAAACTGTGGAGTTAAGATTACTGCACTTTATAAACTTTACTCATAAATAGCAGTATGTTTATTATGGGAGCAGAAAGTGAATCACAGTGTCATTAGTTGTGTATGCTCTTGATCAGTTTGTAAATACTGTCATAAGTAGATACATTATCATTTCTTTAACCGGTTGCATTTTCTTTCTTGTTTTCTGGTAATTCATTTCATAGTCACTCCAGGGTGGTTTTCAATAGAAACACTTGATATCAGCTGTTCTATTTATGGCCCTTCAAATGAACAGATTTGTATTCTAGTTTCTTACAAAGTCCTTGGAGTATTAGACAAACACCAGAAAACACAATATATTTATAGATGAGAGAAACAGAAAGATATATTTTGTTCAGTTTCTGAAAAAATATTTTTTATGCTAATATGTATTTTTAAAATTAAACTATAAATATTTCTCTTCATTGGTAATTGCCCTGAGATACAATGCTGCCCTAAACCAAGGTGAGGGATGTTTTGTATGAATTAGGAAAGCTCTAGTTCTTATGTTTTGCCGAAAAAACAAAATAAGCTATTTTGTTCTCAGTTCCTCTCCAACTTAATCTCTTCTCAAAATCATTTGCTTCTGTTGCAATATAAAAGCAAGAGAAGTTATTAATGGTAACATTTATGGCTTGGAAGGAACCTTTGAAACACTGGATATTGTTCCTGGACTGAACTCTAGCACCAGAAAAGCGGATCAAGTATCTGTGTTATTTTTCTAGCATTTGTATATTTGACAAAGATTGTTTTGAGACAAATGTGATACTACAGGGCAGCACTGACATTGCGTCCTTGTCACTAGAACAAAGTACACAAGTAACAACGAGGTAAACCACAGCTTGCTTTCATATTTTAGCTTCTGGTTCTCGAAAACAGGCATCGTGGGGAGGGGACAGATGCATTTAATTTCAGGTTTTGTCTTTGAATAGTTCTTTCCTTCTCATTGACTAAGTGATTAAGTTCCTACTCTCTCATTTCCTTGGTGAATGCCTTCCTGTACCAGGTAAGAGTTTTTGAAAGAACACCTTAACATCTAATGTTAAGAGTGAAAAAATCCTGGTCCTAATATATTGAAACAAGATATTCATTAGAAGAAGGCTAAGTTTCAAATGTCAAATTTAAGTTTAAAATGTTAAATTTATATTCAAAGCTAAATAAATCACAAAATCAATGTATTTTATCATTACTTTATGTTTCATATTTACTTCATCTTTTCCATCAATCTAGTGGCTGTTTTTTATTATCTTCATTGATTTAAAGACAAACTAACCCTGTTTAATCATTATCTGGCTTATAGTTGTTCTTCTGGCAAATCATATTTTATTAATTACAGAAAATATTTTCCATCATAAATGTTACAAAATACTATAATTTCCTATTTGAAATTAACGTGACTATCCACTCACTCAAGTTAGGATGATACTTCTGCAGTAAAACCAAAAGGCTATGTCATAAAACATATATGGCATGGCCTACAACTGAGTGATGACCTGTTTTTAAGTTGACTTAAGCACTTGAATATAGGAGAAATACCTCTGTGTAGTTTTTCTCGTGTGTTCCTGTAGAACTTCTAGATGCTTGGTCTTTAGTACGTTTTTACGTATACAAGTGGTTTTCAGAGTCTTTTCTGCTTTAATGTAAGACAGGTAAATAATTATTTTGTTGTCTTTGCTCTGGAATTTCTGCACAGATGTGTGTCCTAAGCCCAATGTTTCTGGGGGGAGGAAAAAAAAATCAATGACATAAACATCTTCAAATATTAAAAGCTTGCTTTATTTCCTGTGTTAGGATACCTTGGAAATATCACCATAGTAGTCTGATCTACTTCCTTTCTACTTTTTCTTATCTTTATTTTCTCGCAAGAATTTCTAATTTGTAGTTAGTTTTCGTCTTTCACATATGTAGTACCATCACTTTCAGTGTTAAGGCCACATTATTAGATATCATTGAAGTACCTTTCTCTCAGGATTGTTCATTATCTGTAGAATTATTCAAACTCTGTTCCACCCTATCATCATCAAATCTACCCAAGAATCATATATGTGTATGTGGTGGAAAGTAAAGGTTGACTTGCAAGTGCTTGTTTGTGATTTTTGTTTTGGTGTGCGGTTTTTTGTGTTTTGGTGTTGTTTGGGTTTTTTTGTGATGAGAACAGAAAATTTATCATGAATATATATTCAGAAATAGAGTAAAAATTTTGAATCATTTGTAGTAGAGATTAAATTATACAAAAATATAAAAACCTCTGTTTAATATTAGGAGCATCTTTCCTACACAACTCTGAGTTTGTCTTATGAGTTGCACTGCTGGATATAACTTATTCATGTTTTCTTCATGTAGCTAGTTTCTTAATGTTTTTATTTTAGCACAAGTATGGTATAGTTGCTAAAGATGTGAAATACCAAATTTTAGGACTTACTTAGACATAAAGACTAATTTTGTTTCTTTTATTGAAGTCCAGGATGCAAAGAGTTCAAATACATATATTACAGTGTTTGATGTTTAAGCTTAAAACTTGTCACACAGGACTATACAAAACTAACTTTTCCATTTAGGACAGAAAATGCTTCACTACACAGACCAAGCAGTTCTTTAGAAACGTCTCATTTTTATGGTTCTAATATTTCCTTTTTCTCAGTTTCATTCCTATTTTTCATGTTTGATTTGTTTCTTCAGCAAAAAACGTTCACCTCTTTGTGTCAATTTTTGTGTGCTAATGCCGTTACCACTGACTAACATGCCTCAGTGTCCTGAAATATTGTTTCATTTGGAGTAAGATTATTTCTGGATCATTGTATTTTTGATAATATAGGACGCTGACGTCAGCTGTACTAAATCATGAAATGAGCAATGTAGCCTGGTAATTTCATATTTGAAATACCATAAAAAAGATTATCAAATGACAGTTCTATTCCAAAAATGGGAAGAAATACTAATGACAAAGGCTGTTTCTTTAGATATTTAGTCATTGAAGTAGCTAATACTGTGAAATCTGATAAATGAAAAAATCAGTGAGCTGATCAGATAGATTTAAATCTGGCTGATTCTGACTGACTTTTGTTTACCCATTAGCAAAGAGATAAATTAATATCATGTTCTGGGTCTAAATTACTATAGGCTAATGGACATATTTTGAAGTGTAGCATTTCTGCTGTTTATTTTACTTATGTCTATGTATCATAGTAATTTTAAACAAAAAAGCGGTCCACTGCGATTTAATTAATACTTCATGGAGAAGAATACTTTTTTTCAACTACTGCTTGTTAGCCCTGGCAGGCAGCTCAGCCTCATGCAGCAGCTCACTCACTACCCTGGGCAGGGATAGGGAGGAAAACAGAAGGGTAAAACAGAAAACTTGGGGGTTAAGGGAAGAAGAGTTTAGTGGGGAAAACAAAACCATACACATGAACAAAGCAAAATAAGTAATTTATGCACAACTTCCCATGGGCAGGCAAACATTCAGCAATCTCCAGGAGAGCAGGGCTCCACTACACCTAATGGTGACGTGGGAAACCAAGCACCATCACTGCAAATGTCATTCCCTTCCTCTTTCCATCAGCTTTTATTGCTGAGCACGATGCTATATGGTATGGGACATAAGTTTGGTTAGCTGGGGTCAGCTATCCTGGCTGTGTCCTCTCATAGCTACCGGTAAATCCCCAGCCTGCTGGCTGGTGGGATGGAGTGAGAACTAGAACAGGCCCTGAGGCTCTGCAAGCCATGCCCAGCAATAGTTAAACCACTGATGTGTTAACAATACTGTTCTGGTCACAAATCCAAAACATAGCACCGTACAAGCTACTAGGAAGCAAATTACCTCCAACTAAGCCAAAACCAATACTGCAACTGTCTGTACAACCTTCAGGAAAGTTTTAAGCCTGACTGCATCTAGCCTTTCTTACTGCATTTCAGAGTACTAATTCCCAGCTCTGAAAAGTCTGATGTCATCTGGGACTAGGTAATAACAGTTTCATCAGTTGGCATAAAAAAAAAAATCAACCTAGTAATCATGGAACATAAGCCAAGATTGTTGAAAATATATCACTAGAAAAAAGATTACTTGAAGAAATTAATTAAAATTATATACCTCCACTGAGATTCTGCATGCTGGAATTGGGAAGCTCTTTCTTTAAATTGTCTTTTCATTGTATCTTTTTCATTGTATCCCATCTCGAGTTAATAATCTAAACTTAGTTGCTTAAATTCTGGTAGTGTGAACCTTCTGTATAAATCTACATTACAAACTGTAATGTCATCTATTTTTCTTGTTTCTCAAGATAGTTGAGCCCAAATTATTAGTTTTTGCAAAAAATCCATGGGTGACCTCTGGTGTCTGTGCATAGAGACCTGGATTCTAGAGACCTAACTTAGTAACTTCATGTACATTTTATAGTAACCAAATACAAACTAAGAGACCTAGCTTGAAGTACATGTTTCTTGAAATCTTGACTGGAGTATTTTGCAAAGGAAAGAGATACACCATTTCTACCTTTGTGTCAGACTTCATAGAGCAGTGCTTCATAATGCTCAGCTTATAAGTTACTTAAATGTAACTACAAGTTTACAGCCTAACAATTGCCATTAGTTTGTAATCATAAAATGGTCAAGTGAGCTGTAATTCTCAGAGCACCGTTATCGCATATCCTTATGATACATGGAATGCCTTTAGCAGGACTCATACATTTTTATGGAGAGTAAATGAGAGCTGTGTCCCTATGTCCGACTCTAATGGAAATTCGCAGTCTCAGATGTCAACATAAATCTTTCTAAGAGCAGTACACAGCATTCAGAAACTCAGAGACAGCTGTTACTGTCTTCTTCTAAGAAGGTTATGCATTTTTTACCTCTTTATTGTTGCACTATAGTTGCCAGCAGTTATTTATTATTTTTAATAGATGTATATACACATAGGTTTTTTTTAAAAATTATTTTAAAAGCTTCATTGAACTTCTCTGATTCATTTTGTCCTGTTTTTTTCAGGATAAAAGCCAAATTCATTGATGTGACCATTTTCCATCATTCATGTCCATGACAGATGTTCATATCAAGATATCTGTATAGCTCCTCTGATAAAACAATACAGATGTAGGCAAAAATATAGTCTCTTAGAAATATGTCACTTTTCTCTTAACCTGCCTAGTAGAGGAAGAATGGAATGCAGATAAGGATATATTTAGTAACAGCAGAGAAATAAATCTGGTGATACATATGAATTAGTCAAGGTCAAACAAAACCAAAAAACGTATCACTTTTCTGATAAAACATGCATAAGAAGAAATAATAGAAGTATTTAATAGAAAACATTAATTTTCAAGTGAGACTCCCAGTTACCAAAACTGCTGATGTGACCCATGACAAACTGTTTTCAGTTGATGATTATGTTCCAAAGTTTTGGGATGAACATATTCCTGTTAAATTATCTATTTGAGACTAAATTCAGCCAGAAATCAAGAAAAAAAAATTCGTAAACAGCATTTTTTTATTTTATTTTAAAAGGCTCTCTGACTAATGTGTATTTTGAAGAAATAAACCCTGAATTTGGCATTGGAGAAGGAAGATATATGATGGATATATACTGTGAAACTGTAACAATCTAGCTCTCTGAAAACAATACTTATAATGTAAGTCTGTCTGATATTTCTGGGGAAGAGATTTCCTTTGGAGGAAATGCTGATTAAAAATCTTGAGCATCTCACTATATGTTATAAGTTAAAAGAACTGTGCTAGAAACAGAAATTTTTGCAATTAAGCTTGTTTTTAATTTACTTATGGCTTAATTGGAGCCTTGGCTTTTTAAACATATCAACTTTAAAGATGATTTTTAGAATTAAGTTACTCAAAATATTTTCAATGTGTGCATATACCCCCACGTAGACAATATGGAGTTATTTAGAAATGTAGTATTACTTTTTTCAAACCAAAAGCCACTGTAGTGTATATTGTTAGTAGCAGATAAACATATTCTTTTTTTTCCTCCATTTCAGTTCTCCGAGTACTTGTATTTGCCTCCATTCCTTTATTGTCTTGAAATCTGAAGCATTAAAGATGCACCAGCATAAAGTGCACTCAGATATCTTCCCCTTGCTGTGCTGCCAGGATTCTGATTTGCAAATTAGCAGATACATCTTCTTTCTCATCAAAATGTCTTTTACTTTATTATGTACTGCAGAACCATCTGTCACACTGACAGTATTAATATCTGCTGTTTCTATTAGACAGTCTCCATTGTTTAAAGTGAGTGATTTTTCTGCTTAAACTAAATTGTTGTAGCAGGACTAGAGTGCTCTGGAGTGTAGAGATGAGTGCTTTTTGCTTCCATTATATTTTTATTCTTGTTGTCCGTTTACAATTCACATGATAAACATTTTAGCTTCACTCTGAACCAATGCCCTACTTTACTTGAGGAACATATATTATAAAAACTGGAGTTGTGCTACATTTAAATGAACCATGCAGGCCTACAGTAAAGCTCAGTGAAGAATTAGTTTTCCCCCTGCTATAATAATCTGCAACTTGAATTATCCCCACAGAAATGGTACATATTGCCTCAAGTACTACAGCTTAATCCTGCTTCTCTACAAGTCAGTGCCTGCCTTTCCATTCACTTAGCAGGGCATCCTCAACAAACCTTACATTGTAAAGATGACTATAAAAAGTTTGCTGTTTGACAGACTAATCTTCGGAGATAAATTTATTTATGTATAGTATAAGAAGTTTATAGTAAAATAATCTTTACAATCAGTATTATTTTACATACAGAAATAAATCAGTGGTTCACTGCTAGCCTGTCCTTTCAGTTGCTATGGTTCTTACCCTTTTTTTCCCCCTTTTCTATAGACAAAACTCAGAAATACTATATTTTTAAGGTCAGTATTTTATGAAATGGATAGCTTATAACAGCTACATCTTTTGGAGATCCCACATTTTTAAAGCTTAGTTATTTTAAAATGTTTTTCAGTCTTTCCATGAGCATCTCACAGGTTGATTCTCTCCCTAGGTATGTAATAGGTATTCTCAACTTTTTATTTATTCAGATACTGTCCTAAATTATTCTCTGATGAGATTAAGGCCAGACATTAGATCTAGGGGCAAATGTAAGAGTCACTCTCTTAGGGGGCAGATCTTGCATTAAATCCTGTGAAATATGTTTTAACTATATGGTATTTCCCTGAAATACTCAGACAGCTATGTAGATATCAATACAAAACTATTTAACATCAATCATTTTGTTATAGAGAGTCTCTACTTTCCTTTTTTCTGCAAGTTAAACAAAAAGAAACAAGTGGGAAGATAAAACCAAAGAAAGAAAAAGTTCTACAAGTTACTGTGGGCATAATATGCACAAGAGATAGGCCATTTTTTGGTATAAATCTTTTGGCTTCATAAAAGGAAGTAAAGTGACACTTTATTTCTGCTAGTCCATCCCATGATAATTTTTGTTCCAATCATGTTTGTAATATGCTGTCAGTGTTATACCTGAAAGGAATCAACTTTGAGTACATGCTGTCTTTTACAAAACCCTGAACTTCTTGGATGGTTCTTTCTAGAAGCTTTATAATATTTTTTTTCTAGAATTTCTTTTTTTTTTTCATATATTAACTTACTGAAAAACCCTGATCATTGGGTTAATTGCCCTCAATAGCATGACTGTGTGTTTCCTGATGAAGATAAAGCTAAACATTTGAATGATAACCTCTATATTTTCATTCCTTTTATAAGTTTAGAGAGAATCTCATTGAACCAATTGAAGTTGAATCATTTTCAGCTTCAGACTTTAACCTGGTATTCAGCCTTTCATTTCTGCATGAAAAACATGAATGACATTGGTATTCTGTTGGTTTGAATCTCTTTTTCTTGTGCATTATCTAAGAAAATACACTTTAATATTTTTAAATTGCTGTCTGTATTTGAGGATTGCATGGGTTCACACTGATTAAGATTCTGAGTGATAGCATTTCAAAACACGGAGTCTTCAAAGTGTAAAATTCATCTTCTTATGGTGCATTTACCTCTCTGGGTTAAACTTGAAATGGTAGCAATTGTATTTTACTTATAACTTTATCCTTATTAGCTACACTGACTTGTTTGAGGGTTTTCTGTGTGTTTTTAAAATTGTAATAGCTAAAAAACCTATCATTTTTGTAGACTGGGATTGTAATTTTTTCCATACAGAATACAGTTTCTTCTCTGTAGTGGTTTCTCAGAATCACAGAATGGTTTAGTTTCGAAGGGACCTCTGAAGGACATCTTGTCCAATGGCTCTGCTCGAACAGCGTCAACTAGTTCTGGTTGACAGAACCATGTCCCCATACATTTGGAATATCTCCATGGATGGAGATCCACAACTTCTCTGGGCAACCTGTGGCAATGCTAAGTCACTCTCACAGTGAAAAAGTGTTTCCTGATGCCAGACAGAACTACCTGTGTACAGCTTGTGCCCATTGCCTCTGGTGCTGTCACTGGGCATTGCTGAAATGAGACTGGCTCTGTCCTCTATGTGCCCTCCCTTCCGGTATTTATAGACATTGATAAGATGCCCCTCCAAGCCTTCTCCAGGCTGATCATCCCCAACTCTTTCAGCTTTTTCTCACAGGAGAAACACACTGCTCCCTTAATCATCTTTAAGGCCCTTTATTGCACTCTCTTCAGTAGTTCCTTTTCTCTCTTGTACTGAGGAGTCCAAGACAGAACCCCAGGTGTGGCTTCACCAGTGCTGAGCAGAGCGTAAGGACCACCTCCCTTGATGTACTGGCAAAGCTCCTCTTAATTCAGCCTATAAAGGGATAACTTTAATATTCCTTGCCATAGAGGGCACCTTTCCTGGCTCATGGTTTCAAGATTATGTTTAAAAAAAAAAAAAAAGGTAGATTTTGGTAAAATTTCTTAATATGAATAGAAGTAAGGTGGGATTGTATTTGCTCAAGGAAGACATTTTTATCAAAAGGTTAAGGTAAATAACTATATTTGTGGAAATTGAGCTAGATTTGTAATCTATGTACCCTGTAAGTTAGAAAGGATTCAGTTCTTTACACAGGAAGTACTTTTCAATCCTTGTACTCAGTGGTACTTGCCACTAGTCAATATCCAAAACTAGTCTCAGATACTGAGTATACACAATCAAGGTAGTGGGAATAATCTGCACAAACAACGATGTGGAGAGGATTTTGTTTTCTATGGTAGTTCAAATAGACTATGCCACTACATTGTGACCTGACTGCTGTATAGTGGGATCAAAAGCAGAGTTCAATTAGTTTTATATTCTAGTGAAGTTCTTTGCACCATTTTAGATCGTTGCCTGTATCGGGGGGAGGGGGAGGTGGGGGTGGGGCATTAATCTTTGTGGTTTGGGTTGTTTGTTTGATTTTTTAAATTAAAAAATCCCAATCTCTTATTGGTTTCTAGGATGCTAAAATATTTACCAGTATCTATATTCTGAATAAAGACGGCAGTGAGTTGTTAGCCCTTCTTGTTTTTTCTATTCTGCAAATAATAATAATTAAAAAAATCTTTTCTGTTTTATTCTAGCCCCATCAGTAGACTATAAAGAATAGAGCCATATAGAATGTACATAAAGACCTCCAGATATAACTTACTAATGAACTGTAAAATTTAACTTTTCCGCCAGCTGACAATGAATGCCAATGAATCCTGGAGAACATCCAAGAGAACAACCTTTCACAGTGCTCATGCTGAGGTGTCTACCTGGTCAAACACCAGGAACATATGGAATGATATAGAAAACTTCAATTGTGGTTCCACTACCTGCAGCTGTTTCTGCAAAATTTAGTTTATGTCTGACTGATCTTACATTACAAAAGTCTTTTCTAAGCTCTGTCAAGCATTTTGTAAAAGTGCATAGAGAAGAAGATTTTGCTTAATTTCTACTTCTCTCAGATCCTAAAATCATGAGCTGGCTGAGAGTTGTCTTTGTGCTCCTCTGACGCTCTGTCAAGTTTTTCTGCAGGTTCTTGATTCTGCACTGCTAGCAATTGAGACCTGTTGGAACATTTTATTTATAAAGAAGAGAAAATTTGGAGAATTGGTGATGAGTGTCCTGAAGGGAGTCACCTCCACCAATTCCCTTCAATCAATCACAGAATCATAGCAGGGTTTGAGCTGGAAGAGACCTTAAAGATCATTCAGTTCCAATCCTCTTGTCATGGGCAGAGGCACGTTCCACTTAGATCAGGTTGCTCAGGACCCCACCCAACTTGGCCCTGAACACTTTCAGGGATGGGGCATCTGCTGGATGGCTGGGACACTGGACAGCCTGTTTCAATATCTCACCACCATCACAGTAAAGAACAAAAAAAACCCAGTTCTTGTGGTAAAGATATTAAGAAGAATAGATCTGTATAAACCTAGATTTTTTTAAAGTGGTTTCACATCCCTTTCTTAGGGATAACTCACAATAAAAGCAACAATAAAGTTCTGACTTCCAGAAAAAAATTATTTATGTAGTGGTTTTCCCTCTTGTGTATACAATTCCTTTTCTAAAAAGCCATCTGAGTGCCTGACTCTCCAAATGAAATGTGAAATATTAATCTCACAGCAAATTATTCTCTAATGAAGGTACCACCTCAAAAAAGTAGACAACCCTTCTTTTCAGAGATTGTTTTTCAATGTAATAGAATTACTACAATTACCGGATTTAACTTTTACATACCATGCTCTCTTTGCATTTTATGTAACTGGAGCAGTCTTTAAACATTTTTTTTTTTAAATTACCAAAATGCAGGCTTTCACATCTAGTATGTGTCTTGGGTTGAACTGGCAAAATGCCAACTGCCCAAAGACAGAGTTAGGCCCGGCTGAGAAAAGGGAGAAAG
>JAWWLZ010000118.1:89610297-89633317 GCA_035041345.1 Poliocrania exsul
GAATAGAGGGGGTAGAATACACAGCCTTGATCACCCCCACACAGTGCCAACTGGTCCCACCTGCTAAACTAGGACAGGGCCAAAGTATTATTAACGAATGCTAAACTCACTTTTCCCCCGAGCATCCATATTTCCTGCTTGGATCACAGGTCTCGCTTTTTATCTTTTCTTATGTATGTTCACTATATTTTCAGGTCAAAATAATACATATTTTTCTTCACCCATCCTTTTTTTTTTTTTTTTTTTTTTTAAATACCTTGAAACAGCTTCCCTGGCCAAGAATGACTTGTAATCCTTACTATTTTGAGAATGTCACTTCTTAACAAAATTTAATGTGATACTGATGATGGAAATATAAAAAATGTTGAGGAATTAATAAGTTCAACCATGTCTTCTTTTTTAAATATATATTTATGTTATAATACCACTCTCATTACTATTTTCAAGCTGGTCCTACAATCAGATCTCTTGCATAGTATAACACTGAAATAATAATTTCTGATAAATACAATACTCATCTAAAAAAAGAAGACTGCAGAATATTTATGTTTTCTACTAGGCTCTGCCTTTTAGAAAACTAGGCAGCCACATCAAGCACTTTGGTTTCCCAGAGCAAGCGCCTGCTGAATTATGAGATTATAGTTAATACCTTGGCAATGTGCCAGCACTTTTATTTATATAGATTTGCACACTGTGCTTTCTAGAAAATCTCTAAGCACACTTGAAATCAATGACCTAAAACCAAAAGGACTCAGTCAGCCCTAATCAGATTCTGAAACATCTGCAGCTTTATAAGTGACAACTGCTAGGTTTAACATAACTGTTTATGGAAAATGTTTCTTTGTCATAAAACCGCAGCGGCGTCTCTTCTTTGTGTATGCCAAGGTGCTTGAGACTAATATCTCTGCTGATTTACATCTCAGCCACATCCTGCATTCTTAGATAACTGCTGTGCTGCCTGGTTTTATGAAACTTTTTCATTCAGAAGCAAATGATCCTTCAGCGTTCAATTTACATTAAAGCATCTGGTCACAGCAACAATACATGTGCTTAAATATGCACATGCACTTTTGAAGTTGGCAGACATCTGCATCCATAAATCAAGTGCCTGCCCTAAAAAAAGGTTTCATGAATTTACAAGATGTAATGTCTGGATATGTCCAAGTATTAAAATTTTTGAGGTTCTTTCTTAATCTTTTCTGCAGTGCCTGCAAAGAATGTTAACTTGTAATTCATTCAGAAGTCAACACTCAGAACAGAAAAACTCTTTCAAATGCACTTCTTTTGAAACATAATGCTAAAATTGTAACACCCATCCACAAACACCATTTCTAATGGTGTTAACTTTGAGTTATTAAATTTATTAGAGAGATGCCTCTGCCTGAATTAAGTTGCAATTAATTAGCCTGAGGTGTCAGGTGTGCCTGACTGCAGCACCTGGGTGGTTATTTTGCAGATTGTCAGCTTGGACCTTGATTGTTTGAGCCTTTGGCATTCCAGTCACTCACATTTGTGGATGTATTCTTCTCCTAGAATAATTTAGCAACAGTGTGACCTTTATTTTATCTTAAGTCCAGACACAGTCCAAACTAGTAGGCATTCCAGGAGGGGTAGGCTTTGGTGAGCAGTTGTTTCTTTGCACAGTTTGCGGCAGTGGACAAAAGTCCTTCAGTGATTTTAACAATGTTTTAAACCATTAACTATTTCAGTCTCTCACAAATGGCAAGTCAGTTTTCTTGTATAGAGACATTTTAAGCATGCACATAGGTATTTATATGGATGTAAGTGCATACATATATGTATTTCAAAATGAATGAGAATTATTAATATGTAGAAATATGTACAGTTCTGAATATGCTTTAAAAAATAAAGTCATTACTCTTCAAAGATTTCATCACATTTCTGTTTTAGAATGTTTACCTGAAGAAGGGTATGTATCTGCAGGATCTTATTCTAGCATAAAAATCTCCATGTAGGTAGACATGCATGTGTATAAATAATTTTTCTTTATTTGCTCAAAGAGAAAAAGAACACTGAAAAATATGAAACTTGCAACTTTTTTTTTACTTTAATTTCAGTTTCTGTCTTTAACAGGTCAACATTTATTAATGTCTGCAGAATTCTGTTGTAGTGAGAAAAGAAGTTTATTACTCTGTTATATAGACTGTAATTTTTGTTGACTGTTGTTTGGATGTAGCAATAAAGAACAAGACCTGTATTTAGAAAAATTAATTTTGTGTCTTTTTCAAGTGTGATATTGCAAGGCCTGGAAGAGCCAAAGAGGTAAAACAGACATTGCAGAGATATTTGCCAAGCCAAATCCCCAATTTGTTTTTGTTTCAATTAAAATCTTTATCTAGGTACTCTATATTTAAACTTGTGTAAGACCTAAGCTACGTTAATGTTATTCTTGGTTTACAAGTTTACAAATACAAGCAGGAGTTAGGGCAGTTAGAGGTATTTGTTCTTGAGAGTGCAAAGTTTCACACAGGTCAACCACATAAAACTTAAGGAAGATATATAGAAAGCTTGAAGAGTGATAAATAGAGCCTTAAAAAAAGAGAAGGCACTGTGTGCAGGCAGGGTACCCATTGAACAGGTCTCTACAAGGCATGTGAACTGCCCTGTGTTCAAAAGGCCATACCTCCCAAGGAAACTTTTGTTGCTGCTACTTTCTACTATTGACATAGACAGATCATTTCCTGCTGCCACTGAAAGCAGGCTTTAAATATTAACTTGAGTTCATAAGCCTCTATGCAACTTTTATGAATCATTACTGCAAAGCTCTAGACAAAAATGCCATTTGTGCAATTTTTTTTAATTTTATTTTAAGAAAGGCAGCCTGAAAACATAAGAAATGGCTTGCATTTTTCCTTTTAGTTAGTATGAGAAAAGTAGCTGTAAATGTCTGAGATGATTGTAATCTTAATAAACATACTCAGTTTCAATTACTTGTGTTAATTGTATTATGTACATATATGTAAAAAAAATTAAAATTTGAAAAAAAGCAGGAGTTTATTTATACAACCGTATCTCTTCTTCTAATGCTGATTAATCATTTGCATTGCTGCTGAATGTTCTACAAGGCACTGTTGAAAAATATAATACAAATCATCATAACCAAAATCAGAATTAATCAATTACTAATTATTACTTCTGATTATTCTTTATCCATGTCAGACAGGATTAGCAATTCACTATAGATTTACTGGGGGGGGAGGGGTGGTGGTGGTGCAGAAGCTAGAGAGAATTGCATTATGTAGAGTAACATCCTAAATTTAGATTGCTCTAATTTGGCAAGTTGTTTATGTTACTTTTGAAATGGCTACCATATGGAATGCTTCAGGGATTTTTACAGGGATAAAACGCAGTTCTTTCTCACTGGTACTTTGGATGACCTTGGGTAACTCGCTTCTCTTTAACTGTGCTCCCATCCCTCTGACTTCACTTATTTATACTTCTAGCACTTTCTCTTATCACGTGTACAGAATCACAGATCGTGATCTGGCTATTTTGATGTTACATTCATATGAATAATAATAACAGTCACAACAATAAATGTATCAATGGTATGATTCTGAGTTTATAGGAGAAAAAAAAGTAACGCTTCAATGTGGTTTCTTTGCCAGAGAGAAATCAGCTAGAAATAAAATGTGTGATAAGACTTGTAAACATCTGTATCCTTTTCAGAATTGAACAGGGTCAAGGAGACATAATGTACATGAAGCTGAACTAGTATTTTTGTATGGCTGAGCATACTGTAACTTAAATAATTCTTTCCTGTGAAAGTCACTGTTCTAGAATTCCTGCAGTATTTCATTTCTCTTTGAGAGCTGCAGGGCAACAGCAGCCAAGTAGTTTGAGTCACTCATCTTCTTTTTAAGGCTTTAGTTCACATTCAGCCAAAGAAGTTAAATTAATGTTTTTCTTGTTGTCAGCAAGAGGCAGAAAGAGAAATATATTACTTATAACTTCTATCTAGTGAGCAGTTATTGACTTCAAAAGAATGAACAGATCATGCTTAGAAAGCCATTTAGTTCAGTTGTACCACAGCCCAGCCTTCCAAATTGGCTGGAGTGAGAGAACAGTAGAATAAGGGAGGCATAAACACTGTAAGGGTTGCAGCAATTTGCTCCTCTGTATATGCTCAGCACAATGTCAGAGTCAGTAAGAACAACAAATATCATAAAGTGTCTGTGGCCTCTTACACAACCGTAAAATGTACTGTAGAGGGATCAAGGAGCTCGAAGATTTGTGGGGGGTTATATGGCAAAAAGAGAAGAGTTTGACTGTAGAGCTGGACACTCATGATTTTCAATAGTCTGGTTCACTGACCAAATCTGTGAGGAGGAAGGAACAGAATAGGATCATCCTGACAAAACAACTCCCAAAAGTGGTTATGTTTGTGGTAATCTCAGTTTTTCTAGTTCAGCAAAGGCGACAGAGGAACCTTTATAGAGTCTGAACTTTACTGACTTAGCTGAGCTTCAGTACGCAATGAGGGAAACGCAGGACAGTTGTGGTTACCAGCTGAGATGGTCTGAGATGTCCTCTGGGAATGCACCTGAGGTGGACTCACCACTCACATCCACAAGCCGAATATCCAGTGCTGTCACTGGAAGGCATTTTCTCCTTCATCAGTCCCTTCTTGCACAAGCATACAGCATGAACTGTCTGGGTGGTGCACCCAGGTGTAGAAGAAAGGCAGAAAGGGAAGGTTGGTGTTTTCTTTTTGAAAGTTTGTGTTGGGATTCTCCCCTGTTCAAAGCAGATTTGGGGATGGAGGCCCCATTCTCAGGCAGTTTGTGAATACTTTATTTGTTTGTTCCTCCCCAATTGTTTCTGGGGGTTATTTACCTTTTTTTTTTTTGGTCTGTTTTTGTGCTTTTTGTTTTTAGAGTAGAGTTTGGGGGCAATCAGGTTGACTTGTTTCTTTTCCATTTCTTCCAGCAGCTTTTCCTCATCCTGGCAGCTGCTGACACACATTATTCCTCGTCCTGCTTTAGCTGTGCCCTGGATACAGGCTGCAGCTATCCACCCCTTTTGGCATCTTCCAGGGGCTTCCATAGCCAGCAGCTTCTGCAAGCAACTACCTGATTGCTGGGAACTTGTTTGTTAGCTGTTTTCTGATAGGTCAGTTGGTGAGGCAGGAGGAGGGCTTCCCTATTTTTGTGTCCATCTGCCCCCCTCTCTCCTCTGTAAGCAGATTTTATGGGAAGGAAGGCACAGGTCAAATTTTAACTCATAGAACAGGATAAACTTCATTATGAGTCCATGACACATTTAAAGTGGATTTCCCGAAGTGTTAGCAGGGAAGTCTAAGTTATCTCCATGTTTTTCACCCTTCAGTGAACTCATGGTGCACTGACGAGTGGCTCACCTTCATGAGAACCCATGAAGTGAAGCACTGGAGACCAGGGACATGGCTGACTCACATGATTAAGGTCTGAAGAAGTTATAAAAGTAATAAAAGAAGTTACTTACAAAGTGCTGGGTAACTTTCTTAACAGATATTTATAATAGTGCTGTGAGTACCAGGAAAGAATGAATAAAAGAGGAAACCAGTTAAATCAAGTCATCAAGTGTAAATGCTGATTGTTGTTCCTGAGTACTTAACCCTGAGGTATTAACTTCCAATATCACTTTCTATAGAGAAGGTTTTACAGTACCTTCAAGCTTTTTACCTCATCAGATAACATCAGGCATAGCACTGCAGTCTGTACTGTGGTTTGAGCTGTGGAATGCAGTGGAAGTGACTGAAGGCAAGGGAACTGTCCCATGATACACTGAGCAGCATTTTGTTGTTTAGATAAGATTGCAATCAGTGTTAGTATAGGTAAAGGGGAACAAAAATTATATAGTGCAGCCATTAGTTTGTTTTATCATCCCAGTGCTCTGAATGACCTAGTTAATACAGAGAAAATACATTAGGAAATGCAGTTAGAGTTGTTACTGAATTTGTGATGGTTTGGTTTGGTTTGATATGGGCTTCAGTAGCTGCCCTTTTATTTCGTGTTATTCTCACACTTCCAATATCTCTCCATACAATAAATGCTGACATTTGAAGTCTGCCTTATACAAAATGTGGGGTCGGCTGTGAAAAGCCATGGGGATGCCAATGTCTTCTCTGTGAGGAGGAGCTTGATGCTACTGGTGAGGGGCTTCTTCCTTCTCATTCTTTGGATCCACTTGGGTTTTTATAACACAACCAATTCCTGCACACACACCCCTCCCCTGCACCCCCTCACCCCCCACCCCCACCCCCCACCCCTTCTCCCAAAGTCTATGGTTTATCTGGCAGTGACTTGGAGGGTAAGTGTGACACTGCTCCCAGAGGGGCCATCTGCAGAGCTGAAGCTGGAAGAGGGGAGGGAGGCAGCAGTCACTGAGTTAAGCATAGATGCTACAACAAATCAAATCCAGTTCAGTTCCAAACAAACTGAGGCAAATCCTGAGACCTTGTAGTGTCAGGTCAATATAGGGCCTGTATCCTTCTTTTGTTAATGGCATAAGTCACATTTATTGGAGTACAGTAGGTATTAAGTGCAACTGTAATTTTCCTTCTGAATCTGAGACACACATAGGATAGTAACTATGGTATGGGACCTCTGGGAAAGCTAAGCACTTGGAAAAGTAGCAAGAAGCCTCATGAAATACATTAGATTGCTGAAGTGGATACTTAATATCTCAGTGTAGGTGATGGAATCCCACCCATAACACTATAGCTTGTGCATGTGTGCATTATAACGAAGATTTTTTTGTCTATATGCAGGATCTTGCAATTACAGAGTATAAGAAGAAAATCAGTTGATGTTCTCTGTTAGTGTGAGGAGTTATTATTTAAAAATCACTTCTTGTTTCATCCCCATTGACACCTATACAATCTTTCCAAGAAGCCAGCATGCAGTATTCTTCTACATGATTCCGCAACAGTCATCTGGAACAAAGAATAAATGTGTGTTACAAATAGCACAGTAGGTAGTGTGTTTGCACTTGGATGGTTCTTCACAGCTTTTCTCAGCTTCTCTCTTTTCCCACTAATTTCTTTTATTGTGTTTTCAGCTCTCCAAGAATTATTATAGCTTTGTCCTACCTTTCGAAGAGATGCTCTGACTTTTCCTGTGAAAATGCTGTTTTTAAGAGTTTTAACTACATTGAGGGCAGTCAAATATGTCCCTTGATAAATAAACTGACTTGACAATGTTCTCTAATACTATTAAATGAAGCTATGTGCTCTCCTACAATGTCTGCTCTGCAGAAATTGCTGTGGATGCTAGTAATCTGGACAGATTGCAATATTGTCTGATCATGCTTTTGGGGAATCTAAGCTAAAAGTTTTCATTTTAAACAAGTTTCTACTAGCCATTAAATACATTTTTTTTATATATCACAGTTTGTTCTTGCTATGGTAGTTCATCTTCTCCTCTGACCACCACCCAGGGAAACCTTTGAGTGTTTCTCACTTCAGCCAAAGAAACAACAGCAGTTATTAGTCATGAACATGGACTAGGAAGCCTGCCTTGTAAGGAAAGGCAAAGAGAACAGAGTTTGATGAGCTTTCAGAAAAGGCTTAATGGAGAGACCACTATGTCCCAGTATTCAAAGAACAACTTACAAAGAAGGTGGAGACTCTTTTGTCACAGATTTGCATGGAAAAGATGGAGAGTAATGTGTGCAAGTTACTCCTGAGGAGACTGACATTAGACACACAGGGAAAATGTTTCACAATTAAAACCATCAGCCATAATCTTGCCAGGGAAGCCGTGGATTGGACAAACATGGACAACATCTGCATTTGGAAGGCATTGTTTTTTGTCAGTGCTTCCAAACTTCACAGTGCTTAATACTAGAAATACCCAGCAGAGCCTGTAGGTGTAGAGTGAACTAGAGGTATGAGGAAAAGCTAAGGAAGAAAAGATTCAATTAAATTTTAAGTCTGTTTTCCTCTCCCACTATGTCACATTAAAACTTTCATGTCCCAACTGCATGAGAGACATGCTTTCTATGTAAAGCTGAGAATTTACAGTAGGTCTAATTGGAATCATAACAGTCTTGCCAAATAAGTATTATTAGTCCATTTACAGAAGTACTAAGACTTACCATGCAAATTATCTGATTATTGAAGTTCAATCACAGTAATAATAATTTAATGCTTAACAATTACAAATGAACTTTATATTTTCAGTGGTTTCATTCAGGCAAAGCGTTATGGTGCATTGTCATCCTAAGTCTTTTGCCAATGGAGTGCAGTGGGGGCTTCTCCTTTCTCATACTTGAGGGGCTTATACTAGGGGATACTTTTAAGCATTGTTTCTTTTGTTTTTCTGTGGTACACTTGCATTTTTTATATAAATTTTGTTTTATTTATGTTTGAAGCTTATCTTTTGTTACTCCTAAAGCCATTTTCACCCAGCTCCAGATGTATCATTTCTTCAATGATCAGTAGTTAGTTGGTGATGATTTCTTGATAGCCTTTATTTGTCATCCCATGTTTATATTTTTCAAAGCATTGACTCTTATTCAGTATTTACATTCCACAATGCCACATAATTTATCTATTCACAATAAAATGTGTCACTAGAATAGTACTTGTTATCACTATCTGTTACTCAGAGCTAGATCAGAATTATTATAAAAGAGGCATATCACCACACAATTCTACAAAGAAAAGCAAAACTCAAACAAATTAGATAAAAGCCTGCTAGAACTAAAAAAGCTAAAACAAAGCTCCAGGCATGTGTAAGGCAAGTTCAGACAAATCATGCTTGATAAGCCCCAGTCCAGTGGTTTGCCAGTGTTAGGACAAACCCTGTAGTTTCTTGTTCAGCAACACACATTTACTAAGCTAAAGGACTACAAAAATGAGACACAGGACAAACTGTGTTGATATTGTATGTAAAACTGAGAATATATTCTCAAATAGAATTTGTTACTGTTCACTTGTTTTTGAATCTTTGACAGTCAAAATTACTAACACTGAGAAGCAACTGAGACAACTGCTGTGAAATGATGCCTGGGGATTCTAGAAATAAACTAAGGGGAATAAGGAGGTTGGTCTTGAAAGTAAATAGCAGCCTGCTTACAAGGTGCTCCCAATCCTGTATTATGACCATGTTATCAGAGTTAGGAACTGCAGAGGTCTTAAATAATACTTAAAAAATAGACTAATTGCAGTAGTACAGAACTTTTTATGTCAGAAGGGTTAACTCTTTAGGTAACATCTCTTTCTCCTCTTCTCCTTTAGCATTTTGTGAGTTCTTTACTTGTTTTGTAAGTTAATATAAACAAAAGAGTTTAAGTCAAACACTCAATGTGAAGGAGCATGAAATCTTGCCAATGCTCTGTCACATTAGGTTCTGTAGTAGTTCACAAAAGAAAAATATAGAAACAGCAAAAAAAAAAATAGTTACAAACCCCAACAAATAAACCACCACAAAACTGAGCACCTCAGCTAGAATACAAATTAAATATCATCCTTTTCTGGTGCTGACACAGGTCAGTTACAGTGTGAAGCTGGGAGCAGCCACTGGAAGAAAGCTAACCTGCAGTCCTATTTACATAAGCTGAATTTGCAGTCAATGATGAAAAACTTCAGCTTCTTCAGCTGCCTAGACATCTGCAAGTTGTTGAAGCAATGAGAAAGGATGGTAACTCCCCAAAGCTCTCTCATTTCATTCTCCAAATTGAGAAGCAGGAGTAGTAGTGGAGAGCAGAATCTTGTGCATCTTAAGCAAGGCCAGAGGATTTCTCCTCTTGATCTGTTAGATCTTTACATGTTTACAAATCAAGTCAGGAGCAGGACTAGGTGCAAATTCCAAAAATGCTGATTCATTCTCCACTAGGCATCTAACCACACTGATCAACACATCAATGCCTTTACAGATAGATATACAAAGTATATGAACTGCCCTCTGAAAATATCAGCCTGTGAGCGTATGCAGTAGATGGTGACGGCCGAGAAGATTAATGAGGCACATCTCACAGGTGTCACACACAAAAGATAGTTTATTAAATCACTCCATGAAGAAAGGGAAAAAATAGGTAAAAACCAACTCTAACTTCATATTACACAATATATATTCTTCAATCCCACCCATAGCCATTGGTTGAATAGCAGTGTCCATAAATCTCATTACAGCTTTTAATTGGATGACACTTTCTGGACAGATGTCCAATTTTGCTGTGAGAAAACTTATCTCTTACATTCTTTCTCATAGGGCAACTTGACCCAAAACCTCCTTATCTTACTTTGTTTTCATTAGCTTATAGGTTTTTCTCACAGGACTAATTTAGTACCTGCCCATAGGCTTCAGAATCTGCCCGCAGTTCCAAAACCCTCTCTCTCAACTCAAAAATCTTTCTTTTCCTCCACATCAGCCTTCCCTCATTGAAAATGGTGAGATCTTAGATGACTGGAGTTGAGGGGCAATAAAAATAAAAATTGTTTTCCTTCATTTTCTGTCTTGGTTTGAATAGGCTGAAGACATTCTGGCTACTTTTATCATTATTTGACAGCTCTTCCAGCACAGCGAGATCACTAGGAGATTCAGGTTTAATGACTATAAGTGAAACTATATAAAATCTATCAATTAAAATCTTCCATTTCCGTGTACATGGTTCTCAACATACTCACATAAGGAGCTAATTTAAACCAAGGAAATTAGACAAGTAAATGAAAAATTAGAAAATGGTGTGTGATATTAATCTTTTTGTTGTCTCTAGGATTGTGAATTAATGCCTGCATAGCAAAGAGACATGTCAAGATTGATATTATGAGAGTTCACATCAGCTAAGGACCTGTCGTATTTGTTCATGTACAAGAACTATTAGTAAAAGGCTCAGAGAAAATTCTACTTGAGAAAGGATTGACCAGATGACAACCTTCCTCTGTGTGAAATCTGAGTGCAAATATGGATTACTTTAGCAAACAGCTGAATGGTGACTTTTCATCAATTCTGCAAGGACAATGCACGCACACACACACACATACGTGTTCCCCCTTTAATTCTGCCCACACTACTGGTGTGTGAAAAAAGGCATCTTGTTTCCAATTGGGTAGGTTAATAAAACAAAGGAATGTGTTACTCTAATACATTTTCATCAATGCTTAGCCATTCTAGTTATTTTACTGTATTCATTCTAGCCTGATATTCCACAGATTAACCTTTCCTTTAACACTGTCACACCCTACCAACTGTGATTTAGCAAGTACATAATTTATCACTTAATAAGAATGTCCATGTTAAGTACAGTGGGAGTTTTTACTGGCAGTAAAATGTGCTTTTCTCATAGGGAAAATAAAGACTGAATCCAAGTGGACTGAGAAAGTTTAAGGTCTCCTTTAATGAAAATGACCTTAGAAGGAATGAAACTTTTAATCAGTAAATGTTTAGTATATGTGGTGATTGTCCCGAGACGTTCTTTGAACATAAAGACCCTCATTTGCCATACATTACTAAGTGTAGACAATGTCCAGAGTAATACTTTGTGTTCTCAGTTTAAAAATATTTTTATTTAGCCCACATTGCACTTACATTATTATAGTAAGAATAAAGCTCTAAATATAGTCCTTACTGCCTTATTATTTCATGGTTGGGATTTCATTTATTTGTTTGTTTGTTTGTTTTGGGGTTTTTTGTTTGTTTGGTTGTTGGTTTGCTTTTTGTTTGCTTTGGTGTTTTTTTGCTTGTGGGTTTGGGGTTTTTTTCCTTGGTTTTTTTTTTTTTTTGGTTGGTTAGTTGGTTGCTTGGGGGTTTTTTTGTATAGAGGTACTAAGTTCTCTATTTATTAACTCTTCTTCAAGCACAGAAGAAAGCTGAAAAGCTGCAGAGCTCCCAGCTGAATCTTTTTGGGCTGTTACATGCAACATTTCTCCTCCAGGAAGAAGGATTCCTTTCACAAGAGTATCCAGCATAGTATATTGACAGGGTCACTTTTTAAGACCATGAAGAATAAGCTGCTTCTGTTTCCTTCATTCTTTACAAAGTGTTGATGTATCTGTTCATTCTTCCTTACATTTACACCTGTGAATATAAAACTTAGGCAACAATATATGGTAGAGATGGGGCCAAAATACAGCAATAAATGTCTGATGTCTTTAAACCAGACAGAGACTTCTGTATATCTGTGAGAAGTTCTTATTGTTACTGAAAATCTGTAGCTGTTAAAGGGAACTTACGGATAATGTCCCAACCTTATGATTTGTAGCTCCTGTTCTAAAAGCAGTTTTCTAAGAGAATGGCACTATTAATTGTCTTTTTCAAATGAATTTTACCTTTGTAAAGCTATATTTTGTAGAAACTAATGATGAATATGGAGAAGTTTTAGAGAAAATAATCTGTGAAAAGCTCTTGGGAGACTTCTGTAAATTCCTTACTGGGTGTTTTCTCAAAATGTCTCCATAAAAACATGCTTCAAAGTTGTGGTAGTTTTGGCCTTAATTTTAGTAGGCCTCAGTTTAGCAGATAGTCTTACATAGATTAGAGCGGACAAGCATCACCTGACTTAAGCAACCAAAGAGATATTTCATATCATCTGGCATCAGAGCAAGTATCAAAACAGGTGTAGAGGGAACTTTAGCCAGTCCCCTTCATGGCTGACGCTGAGTGAACATGTTATCACAGTGCCAGGAGAGTTAGGCCTTGCCACCACTTTCCAGCAGTTTGGTTCAGGTAGAAAACATTTTTTCGTTGTTGGTTTTATTCTCCTCCCTTTCTGGGTGTCCTTTGAGGGAAGTCTGTTCGGGTGTTTTTGTGGTCTGGGTGTCTGGAATTTATTAACTGGGTGGGCAACTTGTGTGGAGTTTACATTTGTATATATGTGTGATATTGTAGTTTGTTTTAAATTTTCTTTCTTCTGTGTAAATATAAAATCCTTGCCACTTTAAGTTTCATTTTTAAGGTTTTTTTCCCCCTTTCTTTCCCTTTTCTCTTGTGGGAGAGAGAAACTGACTCTCTGTGTTGGGTACTTGGCATTTTGCCAGCTTAACCTAACACAAAAGTACCTCAGAGGAGGAATTCTCAGTAGTACTAGTGATAAGGCAGCTAACACATATTACTTTGAACTTGGAGTCCTTTGGCTTGTTGAGACTATTGGTTTAACCTACTAGTGAAACTAGTACCAACAAAGATCTAAAATGATCTAACATAGGATCCCAGAAATCACTAAGAGTTCACACACATTTGCACCAAACAGTAAATGTTCTTTTTTTTCCCCCCATCAATTTTTCAGACTCTAAAAGCAATGAAACACATTGTTTTTTTTAAACATCATCCACTGGCATCCACAATCTCCTGACCAGATGGATGACCACACAGCAGATAATTTGTTTTGAAGCTTTGTTTTTTAGTTTTCCATAGGGATTTACTGACTCTGAGCTTAAGAAAATAAAAGCTCAAAATCTGTAGAGGCAAAACATGCTGGGGACAGTTTCCATGAAGTTAAGCTCATGTCCAGCATCCACATTTTTAGTGTTACTTGAAGGACATGGTAAAGCTTATTATGAAAGTTGTTTTAAATGCGTGATGGAAAGCTTAGAACAATGAAACATCTGGAAGAAATGTTGAAGTGATTTGCCTATAGAAGTTGCTTCTAAAGCAGTGAAGAGCTTGGCCATTGTTAGATAATTTTAAAAGCTTTCTCTATCAGCTTTACTGTAATATCTCCATAGCTATTAATCTCACTTTCATGAAACAAATATATTAAGAGTCTCAGTAACTTGGTAAGTGAAACAATAATGCTATAAAAGATTCTACTGTCAATAAGCTTTTTATATAAATCAATTTAGTGTTACAATCATCATTGTGAGAAATAGAAGGAAAAAAACAGACCAAAACCATTGTCATCTGAGGATGCTATTTTGTAATTGTATCTTAAAGGTTTTTTGGTTGGTTGGTTGGTTGGGTTTTTCTGCTGGGGGGGAGGGAGATAGGGTTGGGGGATTTTTATTTGTGTGTGTGTGTGTGTGTGTGTGTTTTATTTGTTTGTTTAATTTGTTATTTGCAAGCTTAAAGAAATCATGTTGTAATGATATATATATTAAATTAATCATGATCATATTTTTTTCTTTGAAATTAAAAGATTCTGCAGAAATTTGTAGTGTTAATATTTCTCATGAAGGTCATGTCTTAGTAATGCTAAAATAAGGGTCATGTATTTCACAGGAAATGTCTCTAATAATCTTGAAGGTGGTTAAATTGTCTGGTTTTCCTTGCTCTTCCTTTTTTTTTTTCCCAAGCAGGCATGTGAACATCGATTAAATGAATTATAAGGTCCATGTTTGATCGATTTTTCTCTTTTTTAATTTAGAAGGTAAAGCTTTCTATCACATTTGAAGTTGAGAATTATGGTTGAGATAATAGAAGTCTGACACCAGTGGAAGTTAAAAAGGAAAAGTTGCCTTGCAAATGTCAAGGCACCTTGTGGTCCAAGATGATTAAAACTAAACTGTTTGCTATATGAATCCCAAGGTGCTGCTATATCTCAGGTTCCATGACATTTAGCCAGTGACTTTTCATAGCTTGTTAATAATGTATAGCAATCCCAGTGTAAATTTGCAGTGACAGAGCTGGCCTGTTACAGTAGAGCAGTTAACTACATTTATTTTGGACAGAAAATGCAGATTTGAAAATGAGAAAAATCATGAATAATGTCAAAAGAGATTTCACTTTTAGAAGACTGTTGTAGCCAAGACATTTGCTCAGGGGATGTGCTTTTCATATTGACCTATTATTCTGTCCAAAGTCCTAATTACCTAACCAATATGTATTAACAAGGTGCCCCAAACAAATTTCATAGTGTGGACTGGTCCATAAAGTTCATTGATTTTACCAGGTTGAGTAAGTCACACTGGCAGGTAAAGGTTACATCATAAATATTTTCTTCTAAGTTAAATTGCTGTTAATCCTTGGTCCTAGATAAACCCAATAAATGTCGGTGTTGTAGAAACCATGTTTTGTCTGAACCTCGTATCTTACTGATACACAAATTATTCATAAGCTGTAAAAGGTCACAAGACAGATGAAGAAAGACAGGGAGAGAGAAGGAAAAGGGTATAGATAAAAAATAGACTCAAAAGATGAGTTACAAATCAGACTCAAAGAGTGAGGAGTTACAATAGGATATAAATTAGAGTTGTAGGGGAAATCTGGCTGACATTTGAGTTCTTGCATATTTTCTCTGAGGTTGAAAGTTTACCAAAACAGAAAAAAATTTACTGTGACTGTAGCCATAATTATCACAGACCAAAATCCTTCAATTAATTCTCTTAATAAATAATTAATCACTTTGGAATTTTTTAAATATAGTTGTTAGTGTAGTTGAAATTTTTGTATTTCCCTAGCCCTTAAAATGTAGAATTACATGAAGTAAAACTTTGACGATAGTTATCACTTCTTTTACAGGAATTTTATGTAGAGCACCTAGGAGTTGAAATCATTTATTTACTCACTCTTTATATGGAAATGTGTTGGCAAAAAGTACAAATATTTTGGCAATACCAAATTTGCTATTGCAAAATTCTGGACTTGAGTACATCCATTTCGGAATAAAACTCTTGAACAAGTTTGTGAAGTTCCCTTACCCCTTCTCTA
Organism: Poliocrania exsul; assembly: GCA_035041345.1. Lineage (NCBI taxonomy): Eukaryota > Metazoa > Chordata > Aves > Passeriformes > Thamnophilidae > Poliocrania > Poliocrania exsul. Next base: position 89,625,888 of record JAWWLZ010000118.1, read on the forward strand.
GTAAATGTTGCCAAAACTAAAACAGTTTATGGTCTTATTTAGCATAATTTTCAGGAGCAAAGCAATTGTGGGGATGTTTCAGATTTTTCTACAGTTAGTGTTTCAATTGCTAATCATTGATGCAAGAATCTAAACAGCTGAGTTTATGCTGAAGTGTGAGCAACTTGGGAAATCGGCAAGCATTCAGACAGATCGTTCCTCAGATGTGTTCTAATTCATTAATAGATTCCTCTGATGCTCTTTTAGTTTTAATAAAAAAAAAAAAAAGATTGGTACTTTGATGTGGAAACATTGACATAATTGATGTTCTTAGGCTTGATCTGACAAACTCCAGACTACTGGAAAAATACTTGCTTCATTCTCTCAATCTAAGTTCTGTGAATTCTTTGCAAGAAGTGTGTATTTATTATTGATTGAAAAATCATAATATCCAGCTTCCAAAAAAATAATCTAAGGCATCCATTTTTTTTAATTAGTTAATTTTCCCTGCTGTGTTTGCTATTTTAATTATTTTATTTGATATAATGAAGAGCAGGATTGCAGACCTGGGATCATTCTCCTATGTGTTGCATTAGATTGTTATATGTTATTTATAAAGCAAGGATGTTTCTCATTCCTTACAATTAGCCCTAGTCAGATTCATTTTTATAGCCAGCCTTGGGGTAGGATGTCTACAGTACTGTGAGGCAGGGATACTTGAATCAGACAGGTGGCATTTTCTCTGACCTTTGATTGATAAAATATCAGTAATATTCCAATTCCCTGTAGTTCTTTAAACCTACCAATATTATAGCAGTAAATGCTTAAATTGTGCTTTAAAATTACAAAATCTTAGAACCCAATTCATCCTTCCTAAACACAGGTTGGTCAAACTCATATAGATAACACCCCATTGATTACTCTGTCTTTCCGTATCTGTATAACTTTCTTAGGTTATAGATCAATACTTCATTATTTAATGGGCAGCCCCTTACACTGCTGTGCCCTCTTCTGAATGAATCATCTTTCCTTTAGCTCAACTGTGTAGCTAGGCCAGCTTCAAGCTTGCAAATTTCTTTTATACTTAATCTTTTACAGACCTGTTCTCCAGACCCTTTCCTGCCAGTTCCCTGATTCTGCATATCGCATCGCTTACTTTTGTGGCGAGGATTTTTATGTCGGATGGAGCCAATGCCACATGGCTCCAAGATACATCCACTGCTGGCCAGGTCTGAGCCCATCAGTGACAGTGGTTGCATTTCTGGGAAATGTATTTACAATGGAGGAAAAATGCCTTCTACAGAAGAATAGTGAGAGGATGGGAGAGAAACAACAGTGCAGATACCACACCAACATAAGTTGTTGTTCAGGACCCAGGCAGCAGTGATTTTTTACTTCTATTCAGTGACTGAGTCTTCACAGGTATCTGCAACCACTGGTGATATCAAGTATGAGTGAAATGTACAAACCTTTGAATTTTTTGCCAGCTATATGAGCAAAACAGTCTTCAGGGTCATCAACATAATCTGTTGTCTCAGGACTTTGGGGGACAGTGAGTGACCAATGATGATGTTAAGGAATCATCTAGTGATAACTAATGAATTTCTTAAACCAAACATCTGACTCTAAGTAAAATTTGAAATTTAACTGTGAGAAATATAACTTCTTTAAAAGAATAGGACTGGAAGTATGCTTCTGTTATCATTTCCAACATCCTCCAGAGTTGAAGGGGTACAGGCAAGGAAGAGAAAGCCTAAGGTAGACTACCTCTAGTTACTGGAGACTGACACTGAGGATGAGGCTATTGGTATTTACAAGCACAGGCAGTCTACGACCAAGAGTTATTGCTTTCGGATGAAATGGGCATAAAAAAATTCATGGTCCTAATACAGAGCACTAGCTCTTCCTAGCTCCAGATGAGCAACTTTGTCACTCAAGGACAGGGCTTGACCCTTCTATTCTTCCTCTTGGTAGCTTTTTGTCTTTTGTCACAGAAATATAATTTCAAAACACAGACTTTTTAAAGTTTCCTTCCCTTTTCTGTTTCTTGAGTGACTCCCATGTGTTCAAAGACCACTGGCGTTTTGATCTTTGTTCATCCTGTGTTTTCCTACTGTAAACATTCCCAGCTTCTTGGTCTGTAACCATTCTTACTCTTTCTTAAATGTCCCATCTGTTCTCTCTCAAGATTTACATTCAATAAAATAACTGTTGACAACGAAAATAGTATGTTATATATTACTCTATTTTCTGTATTCATATCAGCCAGTCACCCAAAAACACAGACATAGACGGGAAGAACCTCTAAAATGATCAGTGGACTTTGCTCCTGATTTAGGAATTAATTACATTTTGGAAATGCTTAAGATGTTACAGTTACAATTCAGGATCATCACAGGTTTCCTAGATGACTTGGGTTTAATTCAGATATGATAGGTCCTACCAGTTGGGTGGAAAGTGGCCATTGACTCAAGTTGTGTATGTAAGTGCCTTAGACACTTAAAGGCATGTATGGCTCCTCCTCTAGCTTCAGTTCTTCATTGTGCTTCTTAATATAGGTGCTATTGAAATTGTCCTTCTCATAACCAGGGCAAGTGCCCATTAGCTGCCTGTGGGGCATTAGTAAACTCTTGTATTCATAATAGAAGACAGAGTTTCCAATCTAGAGTATATTAATGGGAAGAAAGGAAAGACTGCAAAATTCAAATTAGGAAGTATCATTTCATCAAAATTTGCAGATAATGTAGGTTAAAAACAGCAAGAACAGGCTCCTACAGATACGTAGGAGATTTCATGGTTGTGGGATTTTTTTTCTGGAAGAAGGAGATGACCTGTAGTCCTTTAATCCTCAGCTAGGATATTGCTGAGGTGATTATTCCTGTCTCTGTTCTTTTCTGCAGCATAAAGATACTAAACTTACATGCTTCTATTTCAAGTCAAATCCATCCAATTCAATGAACCTTTTGTCTTTTGTTCATCTATTGCATTGGCATATGCTCAGATTAAGATGATCACTCCTGATAATGATTGATATAAAGGCACAACAGAAAAGGTACTATATTTGCACCACATTATGTCAGCATTTTATATGAGATAAAAAAAAAAAAACTGTATAGAATGACAGAAAAGAGAAAGACCTTTGCCACCATCCCTGTAAACTGCTCATAATGAAATTGTTAAAGCACTATTTTTACAGTAAATGAGCAGTATTTTTTTTCCTGCCTTTTAGTACTGAGCTATTGATTTTATGTGGATACCTTTGTAAGTTTAAAAGCTCAGCCTTCACAGTGCATTAGTTTAATTTATCAGATAAACTCTACAAGTTATTTGCTGAAAAACCTATATATGGATTTACTTATAAAGACATAATTTTTTTATTAAATAGTAATTAATATACAAGATTTGCAGTGGTCATACCTTGATATGAAAGCTAATTAAACCCCCCTGTTTTTAAACTGAAGAATAGTTGTATCCCAAGCAACACACAGAAGTGTGTTCCAAAGTATTTCAAAGTATTTCAAGAACTGTTTTGTCTACTTACACTTTCTAATGTCAATTGTATTTAAATCCTACTTTTTCTATCTCTTCTAACACTCAAAAAGAAATAACAGAAAGGCAGTAGGAACGTGAAGAGGCAGAATAAAAGTACAATTTAAAAAAGGAATAATTATGAAGGCAGTTGGGAGCAAACAAAAATTTGAGAAATTGCTGAAGTGCTTGTCATATTATAACATGTGTTAACTTCATTAAAACTCTTAATAAAGCATACAGATTATTGCAATTTTTGAAAATTTATGAAAGTTGATGATATTGAGGTGTTTTATTACCTGCTAACACCAGTAACATGCAGTTAACAAACAGTAAACAACTGCTGCTTGTTTCACAATTGCTCAGAATTTTTTAGCTAATAGCACGGCTGTCTTTTCAGTCATGAAGCCTTGTCTATATCTGATCATGGTTTTTGAGCAGAAGCAAACTGAACTCTGTGGTATTCTAGTTACCAATAAATTAAATACTTTCAATATTATTAAGTATTCTTTTAGTTGAATTACTAACTTGGCAAAAGGAGTACCTTTTATATATATTGATGTATGTGGGATTTGATTTACTGAATATCTAAATACTTTCATGGGCTTATGTTTTCCACCTAAATTTTAATTTGAAGGTAGTCTTATTTTTATAACTTTTCTCTTTCTTGTGATACCACAAGCACTCTATATGGTATTATACACAATAAATATTTGGAAAGTGTTTGTTACAAACCAAATTATTTTGCCAAACATTTATACATATACATATACTTACATACATTTTTCTACCTCAGTGTCTGTAGAGTTAGGTCCATGGCCATGCAGTTTATCTCTGAAGTCTCAAGGGTTTGTAGAGCCTTGATTCCCTAAAGCCTCAAGCTTTGCTGAGTAGGAAATCACACAAAGCTCATCCAGGCTGTATCCTGATATCTAGCTGATTTCATTCTATTGATTCTCTCCATTAGTTATAGCAACCTGCTCTATTAATCATTCTCGTTCCAACTAGATTTGACCACAGGAGCTCAGTAAAGTGCTCTTCAGCAAGAATACACACCACGTTTAAAAATGCGCCCACTTGAAGCTGCTAACAGGAGAGTTCTTAAAAAGACTGTTAAGCTTTTCTTCAATGTTTGAGTTTTACAGACTGAAAAATCAAGCCCACACACCTTAGGTACCAACAGGTGCAGCTATTCTCTCCAGATATTTTACATAGCTATATATTTCTTTCAGTTTATGTTATAAATTTGTAAATGCTTTTTTATTATATTTCAAGTTCAAATCTTATGATCACACCTAAGTATAAAGTTCAATTTAAATGTAATTTAAACTGCCATAGTATTCCCTATGTCTAGTTGCCTTATTAGTAGAATATTCTTTCAATACTTCTCATATCTGGGAGGAATTGTTCCCTTCAATTTGATGGGGTTTATTTTGTTGATTTTGTTTTGATTTTAGTTTTGTTTAATGCCTTATGTAGACAGTGGAAAGACAAAGGTGTCTGAAGAAAGCTAAGTTTTCAGTGAGAAGAATCATCTTCTGCACCTCTTATTTTAGTGTGCATAGACAAATCCTAGGGTTATTACAGTTGGATATCTGAACTTAGGTTCTGACTCCTGGGTTTTGATCATTACCAATAGGATGAAGGAGCCAAATTGTATTTTCTCAGTAATCTTTTTTTTAATATTTTGTTACCAAAAAACAGGTGGGCTTATGGCTTATTCATTAAGGCTTATCCATGTTTTTACTCTCATACATTATGATCAGATGTTTGAAAAATAGTAGTGTGTGCTTCAGTTTGTACATTTTCTGAACAGTATGCCATAGCTCTCATTTGTAGCTGACGCAGACTTAGGCAAATCTGTTCTGTTGTCATTGTCTTGGTAGATTCCAAATTCTCATTACCCGAAGTGTATTCCACATCAAATAAAACAAATGTGCTCTAACAGTCAAAGCAAAAATAAGCAAAAACATAATTAGGTATACATAGTGTAATGATCCTTCAGGAGGTGTTATGAATACTGGTTTCATGGTCCATCCTCCTTCACTTTTGCTTTAGGATCTGCAAAGGTTAGGTAGACACTGCTGGTACCTCATTCTACTGAGATGTTTTATATTCACACCTTGAGGAGGAGGTGACATGACTGTTTGAATTTACACAAAAGTGAGTTGTTAATGTCCTCATCTTTCTGTAAGTGGAGTGTAAACTTTTATGCTTTTCATTAAAGTGGAGACAACATAGAAGATGTGCACCACCCCGTTAGTAACAGGAGTTTTTGAATACATTGTCTCATGTGATCTATATCCATGTACAACACATCTCAAAAGAGTAAATGTTGTAAATACCATTATGGGACCCTTATTTTTGGAACATATTTCAGTATATCCATAAAGCTGTTAATATATATGCAAGGATTTTATTTCAATAATGAGATTAGTAGGATTTGTGAACTTCATTAAAGGTCTTGTGAGTCATGTATATTTGTATGCTGAAATCATACGGAACTATTTTGATATCAATTATCACGTAAAATTCACAACCACAAAACTAAAGAAAATTTTTTTCAAGATGACTAATATTTGATAACTACAATGATAATGAAAGTATTGTCCCTGAAGGTTGTCTTTTATTCTGTAGTTTATATTTGATAGTACAACATTTGTCAACAAGCAGTTTTAGAAACATTTATTGCAGTTCCTTAGCTAAACTATTTCAGTAGATAGTCTCCCAAGAGTACATTAAGAAACACTTGTATTCAGCTTGCTAGAACCAGTAAACTGTAATTGAGACTTATATTTGATTATGATCCAGATGTGAAATTTGTGGGTGAGTTTTGCCATCATAAATTCCCTAAAAGATCACCATGGATTACAACATGAATCTTGGAAGAGTTCCAATAAAATACTCCTTAAACCAGAAAGGAATATATGAGATTGTGTCTTATTAATGCACATTGTTTCCCCACAAGGTATATTTTATATGATGTTTATGCACAGTATAAGACTTTGGAATGTTGTTTGCTTCAGGTGTCTTGCTGGATTTTCTGGACAGTTTTGTGAAATAGAAGTTAATGAGTGTAATTCATCACCTTGTCTGCATGGCTCAACCTGTGAAGATCATATCAACGGATACACTTGTAAATGTCAACAAGGTAATTGCCATATGATAGGGCAATCTTAAGCAATGGTAGTTTTGGATTATCAGTGTTACTACTCAGTCAATTGGTAAATCATATAAAGCTCTGCTTTTTGTAATTAATTTATAAGGTACAAAACTATTAACTATCTCTTTGGCGAGCTTTTTGAATGAAATCTAAAGAGAATTAGCTACTGTAATAAGCATGTTAAAAAGGCTTAAAACAGAAACCAGTTCATTGAGTCTGCAGAATTACCTAGAACTAGGTTTATTGTGTATGATCTTTACTAATGTAACTTACTGACCAAGCAGTCAAGTAGTCACTGTTCAATGACTACATAATTTAACTACCTGTAGAATTACATTGAAAAGGAAAATTGAAAAGAAATTCTGAACATTTTAACTATTATTATTATTATTATCATTGTTGCTGTTGTTATTGTTGTGTTGTAAGACACATCCATGTTTATGTCATCTGGATGGAATTAAAAGAAATTATATGAACAATTATAAATAGAGTGAAAAAAGTGAGAACTGTTTTCTTGCAGTGACCTAGATCAACTAAAACAGGTCTAGTGACAGGAAAGTATGAGAGATTTAGCATTTATAAAGAAGCAAAGGTCACCGTCAGCCTGCATTTTCACACAATCACAAATTTAATCTATTCCGAACTACTCACAATCTCCTATCATGCCTATTAACAAAAAGTCATTTGTCAACATAAGTAGGATTTCTGCTCCATATCCATAAGTGACATTCTGCTCCAAATGTTACTATTAAATTAAAAA
>JAWWLZ010000118.1:89633417-89650993 GCA_035041345.1 Poliocrania exsul
TTTGTCAACATAAGTAGGATTTCTGCTCCATATCCATAAGTGACATTCTGCTCCAAATGTTACTATTAAATTAAAAATTTTGAGTACCTGTCTCCTGAAACTTTTTCTGTTGAAATCTATTGTTTGCTCTCGTACTGACCAGCACTGCTGAGTAATTTCTTTGATAATACTGACAGAAGATTTCTTAGTGATTATTTTAGAGATTATATAGATATACTCTGGATGATAAATACTCTATTAACCCATGATATCTTCATACAGCTGATCTACTTATTCCCTTTGTACTGAAGTATGTTTATCTTGGCTTTGATTTAAAAGCAAAAAGACCTTGCCAAACTCTCCTGAAGTCAAGTGACCATATATATATTATACTTTTCTCCAATCTTTCTAGCAATCTGTTCATATAATTTCTATCAATGGTTGTTCTACATTTAAAAGAAAGCACATAAGCAACTGAATATTGATACATTTTACTTTTTTTTTTTCATTCTGAATTATCCCTAGTACACTTTGCAAAACTATATGTAAGAGATTGTTTTTTTAAAAAACATTGTATGGAAGATACTGAAGCAAGAGTGCATGTGTGTGTAATGAAAGTCCATTTAGCAGTTGATTCATTTGTTTAATTGGTACTAAGGAAAGATGCTCTAATATATAAGACCTGAATATAAGTATCCTTAGCTTACTGGAGCCTAATTAAGTTTAGGACTAACTTACTTACAGCTTAATATTTTTATAGCAGCTTTTTTAATGTCAAGTTGATACTTGATAATTCAGAAAAACATTATACTCCTGATATGTGAACTGAGTGAAAAATTTCTGGACTTGTCCTTACAGAAGGTCAGGATTCATCGTAATAAAGACCCCTTCTGATCTTATAAGTAAGAGTCATGGCCTATCTTCAGTACTATATCTTTTTTCCTCTCAGCATGGTTACATAATGGAAATTCCACATGGATAAAACTGTATGTTCCCTCACTCTACCTGGTACTGCATATGGCCATATATCCCTTCACCAATACAGATGACTTAAAAACTTAAAAGATATACTTTTTAGTCATTACAGTGTCTCACACAGACTATATAGCCAAATTCAATTTTTTCTCATTTTCAAAACTTATTAAGGTAATACTTTAAATATATTTGTATACAGACGTTCAAAAATTGCTTGCTAGCCAAGGACTGTGACCGCTGTCTTTATGCAACTTTATATGGAAATGCTTGCTACAAGTAGGAGAAGCTTCTCTGGGGCCTTGGAACTCACTCCTGCAGCTGTTTTAAATACCTTCCAACCCAAGCATAAGCTGCCTTTCTTTTATATTCCTTTTTATAATAGCATTTATTAGTAGGGGTTAAAGACCTCTACATTATTTCTCCACCAGGAAAAGACACAGTGAAGGAACCACAAGCATTAAGAATATGCATAATTTTTATGTATCTTGTTTTTTCTAAGTAATATGGTATTTACAAATGTTATTTGAGTCTTTGAAACAGCTGAGTAGATGAGAAGGCTACAACTCAGAAAAGGAGTGAATTTGGAGAGGCAGGAGAACCTTTGGGAAGAATAGCTTTTTGGAAAGTTGCATAACTGAAGAACGGGATTAGATGAAAAAATATTATCCAGAGACAGAAAGTAGAAATACTAAGAAAAAAAATCTGCTTTTTTTTTGCAGGCTACTACTTTTCCCATATTATACAACTTGAATTTCTCTTCTATGTTTCACCCACAGATATATGGGGCTGTAATTGAGGATTTTTGATCTGTAAAGGCAACTATGCTAAAGAACTTACCACTCTGCAACAGATAACCTGTAGCAATTTAATGAAATGGAAAAGGGGTAGAACCAAGACATAAATAGGAACAAGGCAGATGATTACAGCTTCCCAAAAACCTCCAGAGAACAAAGTGAAGCGTGTGGTGACAGCATGTGATACCAGGAAAGGGAATTGATTTAGCTCTGACAAATGCATTCTGTAATGGATCATGAATTTTGCCAGCTATTGTCCCAGTAGCAAACCCCCGTACCCTTAGAATAATAGATGCATGTTCAGGATCTTTGGCTGCAGCTTTGAGCTGTTCAGGTGCAGAAGCAGCATGGAGAGATGCATACTCTATCCTAACAGCATCTCAGGCAGCTCAAAAGCACCAGCAGCAGCTGTTGGAACTAATAGCAGGTTCATGGATGAAGCCTTTAGCTGAGCAGGCTGCTCTTCTATCAGAGCAGCTAAAGCAGGACTGTAATGTAACAGATGGATCCATTTGATGCATGCTTTGAAGCAAAGGCTGAACTGAGGCAACTAGATTTGTATCAGCTGAGGATTGTTGTGGGGTTTATGGGGCTGTTTGGTTTTCTTTGCTAGCTCATTTAGAAGTAAGAAAATTTAACTGGATAAAAAATCAAATCTGTAGTGGGAGTACCATAGCAGAAAGTCAGGTGTTCTTCAATAACTAGCCATAATTTACAGAATTCTGGGTTTGTATTTACCTAGCAAATAGACAGCTCCTAGTTCAGCATAGCCTTTAAGGAGCAAGTTTGAGACAGGCTCAAATTACATGATCAAAAACACATCTTCTGGATCAGTATTTGGCTTCTAATTTATAAATGTGCTTAGTTGTAAAGAAGATTTTCATAAGAAATGCATATTAATAAAATTGCCAATAGTCTGATTAATGTACTATGAGAAGATAGTATCTGATGGTATTCAAATACAAAGCTGTATTTCCTCAAAAACTGGCCTCCTCATTGATCTGGCACAGTAGTCTCTGTCATAGTTTCTTTTAACCTTTTTTCTTTTTTTTTTTCTACTTTGAGAAACCGCAGTCCAAAAAAGTTCACACTCATCCCTTAATATATATCTATATGCATATGAGGATGAATGATAATTACCCATACCTTTTTCCCACCGACAATAAATGAATGTAGATTCTGAGTCTTGGTTTGGGGTTTGTTTTTCTCTTTTTATTTCTGACAGGATGGGAAGGTCTCCATTGTGAGTTGGATGTTGATGAGTGCATATCCAACCCCTGCATACATGGTATCTGTGTACAGAAGGAGCCCAGCTTTGGTTATTCTTGCTTTTGCAAGCCAGGATTTGTGGTGAGATGCTAAAATTCTTTCTTATTCTTCCCTCAACCTGACTATTCATTGTGAAACAGGAAATAATGTAATCCTATTTCTTTTTTACCTTCCTCAGATAAAACCTAAGCCTTCTGAGTATTTTAGTAATTGTTTTTATTTTATTTGTTTTACTACATAAGCTCTGATATTACAGGGAAATAGTTGCCTAATATCAATAAAAAGCAGAACAGGGTGATATGTAGTGTCTTTTTCTGTCATAAATGTTAATATTTTTAACACATTCATATTTTATACATACAAATTAATATTTTTATTTAACATTGTAATTAATATTTTTACATACTCAGATAACTCACACTTGAAATGGTTGCATACAGATAGATATTTTGAAAAATTCCCTGAAATTAATCAAACAGTTCCTTTGAATGCTTGACCCTCTGTGGCTTGGTTCTCTTTTTGTTCTGTGCTTTACATACCAAAATATTTTGAGAGTGGGTAAATGCCAGTGCTGTATTTATCTAAGGCTGAAATTTCCATACTATCACCATTTTTCTTATGACAGTTCTTTTGGTAGTTGAAGACATGCAGTTCATTCCTACAATTTGAACTTGTTTTTTACTTCATCACATTTCAGACTTAATTTAGTAATACCATTTAATAGTTTGAGATAAATAACAAAGAGAGAATGGAGTACATGATTTATAATTTTTTCTTACTTCGGTAATTCTTATCTCTACAACTCCAAGCTTGAAATATATATTTTAATACCATTTTTAATAAATTATGAAGATTGTTTTATTATCTATGCATCACCTATGTGGTGTATTTATATCTGTAAAATAAAAGCAAAAGATTATTGCAAGAAAGATTCATATTTACTTTCACAGTGTCTCTGCAACAAAGTCAAAAAAGAAATTATAACTTTTCAGATGTCAGCTAGTTTCAGAGCTTCTTTCTACACTAGGAGATTCTTATTTTCTTTCAATGAGGGAAAGAACTAATGAACCAATAAAATAGAAAAAAAAATTGAAAATGTGAAAAATACTTCTGTCTTTAGCTCTTCTCAGGCACTGTATTAATCTCTGCCCCATGTCCATTGTCTGAAGATCCCCAGTACATGTCAAGGAGCACAAGAGTTATGTGGGCTGCTCCACTGGAGAAGGCAGGACCTGAACCAGCAATAGCAGCAAAGTAGGCAGAGGCAATGACCTTGTAGGCAAGGGGATGGAGTGTCCTAGTACCCAAACAATGATAGCAAAACAAGACCAGTGCCAAAAGGTAATTTCAGATGTCCAGGCAGTGCCAGGCAAGTTCATTAACAGAAAGCAGGTCTAAGGTTAAGCCAGGAAGTATAGCAGCAAGGCAAGATCAGGATCAACAAAATACTGGGCTTACTATAGCAGTCTTTAGTTTTATCGTAAGCTTGGTGAAGGAGCAAGGACAGGGACCTGAGCTTAATGCACATTCTGAGCTCAAAGATGAAGGCCCCTAATGAGAAATTTCCCACGGCTTAGGTGTTTTCACTACAAGCTGATGCAAAGATACACAGCTGCACCAAATCATGGAGCTAAACCAGGGAAGGAAAAGATTTCAGAGATGGATTGCAGAAAACTATGGGGCTGATTAGGGTCTTGACAACAATATGTTCAATTCTAACATATTAGAAGACTTTTGTATTAGTGCTTTTATCACAGAACATTTCTAAGACATTCTTCACACATCCCTCTTAAACATTCAGAGTAAAATTTCCAATTCTAATCAAACTTTATGCCTGGTGGTCCATCACCAGTAGCAAATGATGAAGGGGCTGTCTTTGAATGGTACAAATATGGCACCAAATAGTGGAAGCCTTTATAGGTTACCTTTATAAGTAACTGAAACTGCCATAGCAGTTTACATCTGCTTCCAGAATAAGAGGTTATGAATTCCCTAAGCCTGCATCCACCTTAGCCACAATTCAAAATGTGAAGAAAGGATTCCATGTAACCTTATTAATCTCTATATCACCATAAGTCTTGAAGGTCTAAATATGTCTGAACCCAGAAGCAGGAAACATCCCTGGGTGGTTTTTTGGTGTTTTGTTTGTTTGTTTGTTTGTTTGTTTTCTTTTCATTTGGTCTAGATCTCACTCTTGGTGTTAATTTAAATGAGAAAATGAGAAAAATTTGAATAACCCTGTATTCTAGACTTAGATACTGCTAGTTCCCCTGCTTGCTTACAATGCAGAATCATAATTCTGGGACCAGTAAGTTCTTTATGTAAGGTGTCCCTACACAGTTGACACAGAAAGGATTTTATGGAGGCAGAGATTTTCTCTAAATAAAGTAAACTTTACTCAAATTCCTCTGAAGAATAATAGGGGGTAGATAAAGGTCAGTTTGAATATGGCTGTGGATTCTTACCTCTCTTGAACTGAGAAATCCAGAACTGGATGCAGTATTCCAGATGCAGCCTCGTCAGTGCTGAGTAGATGTGAGTGTTGCCTAAAATTTGGTACCAGTGATACTTCTCACAGACCATAGCAACTGCTCTCTTTCTGTCTTCAGAAGAAGGTTGGCATTCAAAACAACATCAAGTGATGATCCATGTGTGAGTGACAAAATCTTTTTATATGGAAAACAGTAAGACATTCAAGTTAAAATAGTCTCATTTTTTTCATTAAATTTTCATACTTTTCCTGCATGAACAACTGTAATGGAGAAGATCAGTTTCAGATTTTTTTTAGTATTTATGTCTCACCAAAAGAAACAAATCTGAATGCCAAATAAAAGTATCAGAGAGGAAACTTAAAATCTAATTATAGAAACTATTTTTTCAATCTCTGCAAAAGTTACTGGTACAAGTCAGTGTTGCATGACATTGTAGAGACCAAAAGTCCAAAAATGAGTTAAAAGGAAGATAGATTCATTATTATTCAAATTACTCTTCTGAATGTTACCCTCGGTTAGGGAGTCTCTGATTTACTTATTGTCAACAGATGGAATCGTGTATTTGTTGAGTTATTATGTGCAAACTCTACTTGTTTTCATCCCCAAGTATTCATTAATAGCCACTGATGATGAAGCTAGATAGATATTTGAGCTATGGGGAAAGCTTTTCTATTAGTACATAGCTTGAGCATTAACTGTACAGTATGTTGCAGAACAAGCCCATACAGAGGGAAAAGTAGCAAAGCTTTGAAGTAGCTGGAATTTAAGATGCATCATCTTTGTTTTTATTTCATTATTCATTGTTCCATCTTCAGTCCCTCAAATTTTACTATGCTTTGGGAAGACCATCATAGAGAAAGAAAACATGGTGGAGGAGCACCCAGAAAAAAATTAACATACCATTCTTCAATGTGAAAGATAAGAACTTACATTCTAAACATTTCAAGAGGTATATTTGTTAGGCCCCAATGGGGTGAGACCCCTAACCAGGAGTAAGTGTGGAGTGGAAACAGTGAAAGTCCCAGAGAAATAAGTATTCAAGGAACTGCAGCTACACTGTATTAGATAAATCTTTTGTAGTCTATGTCTGTACTGCTACCTGAAGTATCAATCATATAGTATGGATTGTGAAATCTCTCATAAATTTTGAGGAGAAAAGCATTGTCAGTGATATTTGAAATAAATATTTACTTTTTAAGTGGAAGTATCTATAGATATACATCTACTTTTAAATACAAATCTGCACAAGCTAAATGATTCTTTCTGCCTGCAAAGAAACTGTTAAAGCATTTACAGACACTTTCAATGCTATCAAATTTATCTATGACTATTTAATGTACCCTTCATGCACAGTGGAGGTTATTCACATCTGCTTTGTTTCTATGAGTCATAAAATCATAATCAAATGCTCTTAACCATTAAATGTAGTACTCATAAAAATGTACTAATCTGTCACAAGGAAAGTCGGAATGAAACATAAGTTTTATAGGATTAAGAAAGATTATGAGCTTGCTTAAACTGATCATTTGTTCTATGTGTGGAATTAGAAGAGAGCAAGGAGGAAATGTATAGAAGCTGACATATATATTGGCCTGTGGTTCCTTTGTGCTTTGAAATGATGATACAGTGAGTGATTTTATAAGATGCTATGAATTTACCAGATAGCTCATCTGCTTACCAAAAAAAATTAAGAACTTGATCAAAACAAGCATGGATGTATCTAAATCACCCAATCCCCCCCTCAATTTAACCTCCATTTTAAAAAACAAATGATTTAAACTATTGGTTAAAAAAAAAGTAACTTCAGTTTTTATGTCTACATTTTTGCCTATTTATCTCTTGCCCTTTCTATTGTTTCTTAATATCATAACTGAATTTAAGAGAGTTAACAGAGATCTCAGAAAATGTAAGTTATCTCAAGTTCTGTGTAAATAGTCAGGTAGACAAGCAAGATTATTTAAGCATCTTTTCTGAAGGAGAGTATGTAATGAGCAATGAGCACATGCTTCTTGAGCTCTAGAAGAGGCTTGGATTTTTTTACAACTGTTCTGGTTACAGGAGAAGATTCAGTCGGAAATTATATCATGATAATATATTGTCAGAGATGCATGTATTTTAGAGATGACAGTGTGTGTATTCTAAATAGCTATCCAGATATGTTGGATACTTCTAGAACAGCTCTTATCTTTATCTCTTCACATATCCTATTAGTTCATTGTAACAGAAGTGAAAATAAAATGAACCCATGCCTGACTTCAGCATATATTTATTTCACACTTCAAGAATGCATTTAATTCATATAATTATTGCTGCAAAAGAAATACATTATTTCTTGCCTTTTTTGCAGACCACTGAATATGAACATTTTTACTTTATTACTGGGAAGGATATTTCAGGCTTCCCATGAGTTGTTAGTCTTGATAAAATGTAGAAAATGAATGCCGGGTCCAATTTGAGACTGCCACTACATGTTTTGATTTTTTAAGCATTATCCGTGAACATAATGTATTAACAAGGTGCTCTGTGTGAATTTGTTAACGACAGCAAAAAATGAGCTACAGTGTACAAAAAGAAAGGATATTTGCTTGTAAATCAGAGCAAACCATAGTTTTTTAGACATCTAAGTCCAACGTACAGAGTTTTCTTTACATGCTAACTGAAGCTGATTATTTTAACCACTTTTTCTAACTGGTGGCAATACTATGCTTGATACTTTACCCTTACAAATCTGTGGGGAAATTATTCTTATTGATAATTTGTAATATTAAATCAGTGTCAAAGTAATCATTAAAATTAAAAATATACAACTGTGCTATTTAAGGAATATTTTCCATATGATGAGATTTCCTTTAAGAAGTGTAAAGTAAATACAAACAGTATTTTAGAATCAAAATAAAACAATAATTTTAAATGACTATGAAACACAAATTTTCTTTTAAAATGCTTTTTTTTTTTTTTAAACTCTCTTTCAGGGGCGAAGCTGTGAGCTTAATTATGATGATTGTCTTATACAGTCCTGCTCCCCTGGGTTTCTCTGTGTTGATGGAATAAACAATATCACCTGTTTACCTACTATGTCCCAAAGCCAGAAAACTGTCACTGAAGTGGTCAAAATGTTTTCTTCTGAAATTTTAGACAATGGCCTTCCATCAGCCCTGGCTGTGTCTATGGAACTTTGGTCTAAACATGTTTCTCCTGAGTTTCATACAGCAGAGGTATCCCAAGGTAAATAGAAAGAGCTTCTAATCAATGCATTTATCAAACTTCTTTTCTTGTTAACACTTTTAAAATAGTAAGAATATTGGAAATACATTGCTTGCTTCTTTTTTTCTACTTCCTGTACTGTCTTTTATTTTTTAAAAAATTTGATCCATCATAATTTCTTAATTGCATTTATATGTAACTGTAAAATTATTTTTTTTTATCTCAAAAGAATTTTTCCCAGTATTTTACACACCCAGTAAGGAAAATTACATTTTCTCTTATCTTGGTTTTTGGTTTGTTTCCCTAGAGTGTATGATTTCATATGCCTCATATTGTGTTCAGTAATCTCTGACCCTAATGCAAATCTTCCCTTCTTCCTTGGCTAGTCAGCAGCAGAAAGATAATTTGCCTTACTCCATGGAGGCTTTGGTTCTTCTTTCCTAGTTCACATGTTTTCTGAGTGCTTCTTTGTCAGTGCATCTAGATGGTTGTTTTACTAAAAATAAAAATATCTGGGAAGAGTCTCTCACTTTTCTGCCATTACAACTGGGTTTTGGTGGGTGTGTTTGTTGGGTTTGGTTTTGGATTTGTTTTGTGGGGTTTTTTTGTTTGTTTGTTTTTGTTTGTTTGTGGGTTGTTTTTGTTTTTTTTTTGCTATCTTTGGTTTTGGTTGTGGGTTTTTATTTCATTTTTATCCTTAAAGGTCTGAAAAAGGCAGATATTTTAAACTGTGGGATATGTCTGACCACTCACTTGATTAAAATAGGATATGGTTTAGGAGGACTAGTTGCCACTAGAAACGTTTCAGCAGTATTCAGGATAGCAACTTCAACAGGTGTTCTCTCCTCATGCTTTCTTAGTTCCACTCTTCAGGTCTCAGTGAAAAAATTTCTAATATCACACCTGTACCATGTATGGCTACTGATACTTCCATAGGTTTAAAGTCAGTACCTCTTGCACAGTTTTAAACATGATACAGTCATGTTTATGGTTACTTCTTTAATAACATTTCCTCTTTTCACTACCTAAGTCTCATCATTAGAGCAGCACAAGTTTGTTGCTTTATCTACCACAAATATGAGATCAGTAATTAGTAACTTACCAGGGGCTGAAACAGAAGTAAATAACCAGTCAGTACTCTCATGAATTACAGTTTAAAATGATTCTACAAGTGCAGCTTCAGTTCTAAGTGTCCATGAAAGGGTCATGTAGAATTAGCAGGTGTCTTTTCAGCATCAGAAAAACAGTAGAGATTGTTTAAAGTCCTTTAAAAATTTGTCATTCCCCCATAAGATATATCTATCTAAAACCAGGTATCTTCCTTTTGTTAGTTGGTTATGAAACTCAAATGAAAACATCTCTTCCTAATGTGTATGTGGCTATTACTACTTCATCAGCCAAAGACTCAAAAATATCAAATCACAGGTTCTTTAAGTGAATTAAGCTAAATACGTGCAACATGTTCCCTGACTGGATTAAAACTGATGAATTCTCAGACCAAGTTCTGCATAGCAAACAGTCCCCATTTTATGAGACATTTTGGACAAACTCCAAGATATCAACCAGCTGGTAATGAATAATGATAGCTACTGCTGTTATTTCTGGGTATTTATTTTCTTTATCTATCAAAAGAACATCACTGAAGTTCACAGATCTGTCATCCTTGCTACCCACTACAGGAAGTACACACATCTCTGATTGATTGAACTTCTTGTTCTGCCTTCTCCTTCACAAGAATCACATCCTCATTTTCCATTTTTTGATTGATATTATCTTACTATTTTGTCTTTAAAAACTGTCTCTTTATAATCGTCATTTTGTCACTACATCCTTTAAAGAGACAAATATAGACTTGACAAAATTATTAGCTACTGTTAAGCAGCTGACAACAGGAAATTTGACAATTACTGGAGAAAAAACTGCATGATCCAGATACGGAGATCTGTCATTCAGGAAAGTCAGGGTATTTTCTGAAACATTCAGCTGAGCAATGTATCTCAAGAACTACTTTTAACACACAAAGTAAATGGTAATTCCAAGTTCAAAACACATCTGCTAATAAATGTAGGCAAGACTCTTAAAATGTTTCTGAAAATAATCTCATCAAGTATTCTTGATGGATATCTTCTTCCTACAAAAACTTCAGATATAGACTTACTGGTGGGTATCCTGAAAAGTTATCATTTTTCCAATCTCCTCATGATGAGATACCCTGCTTTGTTTTATTGGCACAAGTCTCATCTGCACAAATAGAAATTTGTAACATTTTAGTGGCAAAGCATTTATATTTACATACCTATTCTACTTCAAGTTCTGTCTTACAAGTACATTGGAAATAGTGTACTGAAATATGAGTGCTGTGCATGACAAAGAAATTCTCATGCACCTAAACACTGTCTTACCTAGACTTCACAGAACATGGGCAGCAGATTCAGTTTCTGGCCCTTTTCAGCTGATGTTATCTGTTTAGTTTCTCATTTCTGTTCAGACAACTTTGTGAGGTGGCGGGGTGTCTGTCAAGGTTGCCAGGTGCTTGAAAGAGATTTATGGTAATCAGGCAGCAGCCTGTTCAATGGATACGGCACCTGCTGCTGTACCTGACACAGATGGCTATTCTTCATGTTCTGCCACACAGGCTACAAGATCAATACAGAAGCAGGTTGGAGGTTGCTATAATGCTGACAGGCAATCAGCAACTGAACACTTTCACTTCACTACAGTAATGTTTTCAGGATTTCAGGTGTAGCTTTCATCATACTTATATATAAATACAGGAGGTATCTCTATGGTTACAGTATATATTTATTAACATTTTTAAATGTAAAACAGGATCAGAGAAAAATGTATTTTTAGCTCTTGAGATAATATTTTTCGGTATATGGTACAATTAACTTGCCTTTCTCATTCCAAAATGAGACAGATAATGATTGCATTTTTCAAAAACAGAACTTTTGTGATAACACTACAACATTTTGGAAAGAAATTCAGGGAATTAAAAGAACACATCAAAAACAGTGAATTCTATGATTCAATATTACAGACTATTGACTGGTTTGGACTACACATTTATGATGTACTTTTATAAAGCAAAATGAATAGCCATCAAGCAAAGGAGAGATTTTTCATTTTTAACTGCTTTTCATTCTTTGCTTGGGGGTTTGTGTTGAAAAAAAAAAGTGGTTTATATCATTGATGTAAATCATATAGAGGGGAAAAAAAGTAGTCTAGACCATGAAAATACATATAAAGGTGCCAAAATACAAATAAAACATTTTTCTGGGTTATAGAATAACTGAGTAGTGCTTACCGTAAGTCAAAGACTTTTTCCAGTGCCCAGTCTTTGCCATCAAGCAAGTCCCCAAAAAGTGGGAATTGGCACAAACTGAAATACAGAAAACTCTCTTTCTTGTCTTTCTTTTTTTTTTTTTTTTTTTTTCTTTTCACACTGTTAGGTCAGTCAACCACTGGAACAGGCTGCACAGAGAGATTGCACAGTTTCCTTCTTTGCAGACATTCAGAACTGAACTGGAAAATGTCCTAAGCAACCTGTGTATCTGACTCTGCTGTGAGCAGGTTAAGTTAAATGAGGTGAACTCAAGAAGTCCCTTCCAATCTCAGTTATTCTGTGATTCTGTGATACCCTGTAATTGTCAGGAGGGAATTGACTTTCAGCCATTGTTTATGAGGACTTCTAGAATTCAATTCTGTTCAAGTATCTAGTTATTCACCAAGAATGAGATTCATCTTACCTGTAATTACCCATGAGTTAGTCTGTGTAACCTATACCACTCTGCAGTAAGTCAAGAGAAATGGTATCACCTGCTTTAGACATCTGTTTTAGGATGGGATGTATGCTTTTCTTCTTTCCTCAATAAATACTATTCTATTTCTTTGTACTTTTGCTCTTGGCAAAGGAATTGAATATTGGGTCAACTTTTCTGCTCATGTAATGTATCTGGATGGTGGAACTCACAAAGGCATTTGAAAGACAAAACCCAGTAGAACCACATATCAATGTTAACCACATATCTCAGAGAAACGGAGGTACTACACAGCAGCTAATTGAATTTACTTCTTTTATTTATGGAGAAAAAACATTCATTAAACAAATACTTCACTGAAGTAGATTTTTATCCCTTTACTGAGTAACTATTTCTGTTGCCTAAAATCAGTATTTCCTTAAAGGCTGCCCAATATATGAAGAGGGTTCTGAAAATACTATTAAGAATGCTCAGATTGGCACGTTACAGAGCTCTTAATATGGATTATTGTTTTGTTTAAAATCTTGCTCAGCATAATTTCAAATTTTGATTAAATTGCTATTTGTTAAACATTCTTAGCAGAAAGCAAAATTCAGAGTTTTGTATTTTACATGGTTTTCTTCATAATGCTTTTTCAGTTTTCTCCTTAATTGAGTTTCTATTGAATTATAGGAAACAGTGTATACCAAGAGTTCTGGAAAATGTTGAGATTACATGATACGCTTACCTTCTAATTCTGCTTTATCATGTTGAATTGTGTATGTTATATTCACTAGATTTGTCATCACTCATGATTCCTTTAAACTTTGTCCTTTATCAGTTCTGCCAGACATATTATTATTCATCCTGTTTTAGTTTTCCTGCCCTCAGTAGCTGTAATCATACGCTGTTTTTAAACACATCTTGGTGTATCTGCCACATCAAGAAGGGAAATGCATTTAACATGTTACATTTAACAAGTTACTAGCTATGTAGGTTAACATGGAATTTCATGCCAATTGAATACTTTGAAACCTGATCTGTTATTTGCAATATATTTGTAACTGGTAGAAGCTTGAATCTGGTAACTTTCCAGACCTCTTTCACAAGCAGTCATTCTCCTTAGAGTTCTGGTAAAGAAGATACAGAAGTGTTCATGCCATCCTGGCCTAGTTCTGCTTTTACTTAAGTGCAACTTGCTGCACTTCCCTACAGGGAAAACCATTTTGATAATCTGTAACTTTTAAGTGCATTTTGTACTCTGATTACTTTGTGCTCAGACTTCTAAGCAAGCCAGATATATAGGAAACTCTATGGGAATTCTATATAAATGCATGTCATAACAAGGAAAAGGTTAAAAAATAAAATTAACCTTTCCTTTAGAAATTATACATTATTTGATATATTCTAAGTTTCTATATCAAAATAAATGTACTTATGGGAAATGGTTAGTGACCTGCTACACCATACAAGTCCAGGGGACCAGATGGGATCCACCCAAGGGTACTGAAGGAAGTGGTCATTGAGCCACTTTTTGTTGTTTAGAATCATACAGTCATAGAATCACAGAATGGTTTTGGTTGGAAGAAACCTTAAAGATCATCTAGTTCCACTCACTAAATCAGCTTGGCCAGGGCCCCATCCAACCTGGCCTTAAGCACTTCCAGGGATGGGGCATCCACATCTTTTCTGAACAACCTGTTACAGTGCTTCACTCTCTGAGTAAAGAATTTCTTTATAATATCCAATCTAAACCTGCCTTCTTTCAATTTGAAACTATTGCTCCTCATTCTGTCACTATCTACCAGTAAAAAGATCCCATCCCTCAATGTTATAAACTCCCTTAAGGTAGTGGAAGCCCACAATGAGGTCTTCTTCATGCCTAACAATTTAAAATCTCTCAGCCTGTCTTTGTAAGAGAGGTATTTCAGCCCTCTGATCATCTTTGTGGTCTACTATGGGCCTGCTCCAACAGTTCTGTGTCTTTCGTGTGTTGAGGACCCCAGACCTGGATACAATACTCAAGGTGAGATCTCACAGAGGCAGAGTAGAGAGGGAGAATTACCCACCTCGAGTTGTTGTCTCTTCTTCTTTTGGTGTACCTCAGTACACTATTAGCCTTTTGGGCTATGAGCACACAGTGTTGGCTCATGTCTAACTTTACATCCATGAGAACTCCAGAGTTCTTGCAGGTCTGCTCTCAGTGAGTTCTTCCAGCCTGTGCTCATGTCTGGGATTGCTTCAACCCAGGTGCAGCACCCTACTCTCAGACTTCTTGAACTTCATGAAGTTCCCATGGACCCACTTCTCAAGTTTGTCAAGGTCCCTCTGGATGTCATCCAGTCCTTCTGATGTGTCATCTGCAAACTTGCTGAGGGTGCTCTTGATCTAACTGTCAATATAATTGATTAAGATACTGAAGAGCACTAGTCCCAAGACCTCTACATTTATATTTACAGACATCAATAATTCAGTGTCATTTCACTCTAATCCACCCCAAAGGATCTATTAACAAGAATGTGGGTTACCCTCATCTTCTAAGGTGGATGTTCCTCAGTACCAATACAAACAAGTCTTAGATCAGTCACATTAAAAAACATTTTGTCTATTCTGAAAATACTGCATTTTAACTTCATCAAATATTTAGTTCTAAGGTCAATAATATTTAGTATTCATCTCACCAAAATGCTCCATCTGTGTAGTAAATAATATTTGTTTCTTTTCTGTTTAAACACTGCATAGATGTATAAAAGGTCTTTCAATGGTTTTAATGTCATACTTTCAAATCTGTCATCTGGTTTGTCATAATGCAGAATGATTTGAAAATTTGAGAGGATTACTATGTCACTAACTTTCAATCTTTTTTTGTATGAATCTGTTTTGATGTAAGTAAAATGTTGATAGTGGAGGCAAAATGATATCTCAGGTGATATTTCCAATTAGAGTGAAATATGAAAGAGAAGTTTCAGAACAAAAAGCAGGAATTCATTTTACTAATTTGAGAAAAGTATCACAATATGTGACAAGTCCCCAATATTATAACATCTATGTCCTATTTATAAGAAAATGAGGTTGACAAAATGTGAAATAATGGTTTATATTTCATATGCTATAAAAAGTTTAAACATGTAAATGAATGACAGGATACAGACTGTAATGATTAAGTCTACCCTAATGTATATAGCTTCTAGTAAGTCTCCTAGTATTGTAACATACACAATATTGAAAATATGTACACTGTATCTGAAGAGCATAGAAGTGGTGTTGATCAGGTGATGGGACATTAGAGCCTTCATGGCAAGTGAGGTTAAAGAAAGTCTACTCCTTTAATAATTTAATATTCCTGACAGTCCTTCAAATTTTCATTTATTTTATTATGCACTATTAGTCAAATGAAATTGAGAACAATTAAGCCAGTCTGTTAAATTAGGTCACCTCATTTTAATTTCAGAAATATTTTACCTTAACTTTTCACTTTGTGTTTTTTATGTTATCAGCAGGCATAAAAAACCTAAAAATACAAAACTCAAAAAATGTAACAGAATCATAATGACTTCAGACAATATTTTTGCTAACTATATTAAAAACTACCAAGACAAACTAATTCATTATATTTTGTATTATCTGACTGTACAATATACTGACTGGTTTCTTTTCATAAAAATTAACAAGCAGGCTTTTCAAGGAGATTGCATACAAGGATATATCTATAATGAAAGCCTTTTTACTGATGACTGTGACTCAGAGTAGTAAAAAATACTTTGTACAAATGCCAAAATAAACTCTTTCATAATAAATATATATATTTACACACACAAATATTTATTTTCTTTTTATATATATATATAAAAAAATATATATATATTATATAAAATAACTATATCCCAGCACAAGAAGGACATCCCAGCACAGAAAGACATCGAGACATTAGAGAGTTCAGAAGAGGACCACCTAGATGATTAGAGGGGTGCAGCACCGCTCCTGTGAGGAAGGGCTGGAAAAACTGGGATTTTTGAACTTGGAGAGGAGAAGGCTTCAGGGTGACCTAATTGCAGCCTTCCAGAACCTAAAGGGAGCCTACAAGAAAAGAGAGAGACTATTAACAAGAGCATGTAGTGACAGGACAAGGGAGATTGGATTCAAACTGAAAGAGAGTAGGTTTAAATTACATATTAAAAAGAAATTCTTTATGATGAGGATGGTGAGACACTTGAACAGTGCCTAGAGAAGCTGTGGATGCCCTGTCCTTAGAAGTGTTCCAGGCCAGTTTGGATGGAGCTCTGAGCAACCTGGGCTAGTGAAAGTTATCCCTGCCCACAGCAAGGGGGTTGTAACTAGATGATCTTCACAGTTCATTCTAACCCAAGCCATGCTATGATTACAAGATATTTCCCAAATATATAATGAGATTTAGTTTTCAAAAATAATGTTACTATTTTAGATAGGATATTGCCATTCTAGCAAAAAGGTTTTATGGATACTTACCTATGATAAGTTAAAATTCCCTTTTGAGTTGAAAACTATCTTCTGCCTTCTAACCATCAAAAATATTCCAGTAATATTTAAACATTTTCTAGGCTCTGCAATATCCATCTGCACAGAGGTTCATTCTGCTTGATACTCCCAACTAATTTAAAGCCGGAAGAGCTGTCATATTGGGACTAAAACTCGTGGCCTACCTGCCAATAACAGCAAATTTTGAGTTTCATATATGGAGAAGTTATTTGAGAACTATGTCTATGACAGTCAGTAGCCCCTGTCATTTAGAGTTGCAAAGCCAGTGGGATCTGTGAGCAGCATCTACTCCTGGGACTGATAGTTCCTCAATAGCATCTTCTGACTTTGAAAAATAGTACTCTAAGAAACTTCTTACAGGCAGAGTTAACTTCAATTATTGGAAAAATGAAAAAACAAGCAAGGAAACAAACAAAAACCCACCCCAAAAAATTGACTAGTGCAAGTATTTCTGAGATAGGGAAGTTATTGTTACCCCAGTAACTCAAAAGATTTTTCTGAGTTTGTTAAATGTACATTTTATATTAGGATTGGATAGATGGATAGATGATAGATAGATAGATAGATAGATAGATAGATAGATAGATAGATAGATAGATAGATAGATA
>JAWWLZ010000118.1:89651093-89679613 GCA_035041345.1 Poliocrania exsul
TGGATAGATGGATAGATGATAGATAGATAGATAGATAGATAGATAGATAGATAGATAGATAGATAGATAGATAGATATTGGTTTAATTTGTAGATTTTTGAACTAACTTAACTATATAGCATTTGGGCTAACAGTCATCAGCATAGCGAAGAATTCTGTTTAGAAAATCTTAAAATGTCACTTGTGTGGATGGTTCTGAGAAGCCTAAAAAGATTAGGATTAATTTTCTTTGAAGAATAGCAAGTGAAAGATATGAAGTATTCCATGCAGCTCACATTTTGCATTTACATTTTGGAGCAGTTATTTTAATTACTGAATTAATTATGCTTTGCTCTTAAACCCTTATTTTGAATATATTCAAAATAAATCATAATGATCAACTTTTGCAGTTTAAAACAACAAAATATTTTAGAGTCATAAGAACTTCCTATTAAGACTTTCTCATATTATTTATTTGAAAAACCCATTATTTGATATAATATGAGAAGCATCCCAAATGCACAGATTGCTCTTCAAAGACACTGTTACATGCCCTGGAGTTAAGTTATCCTTAGGGATGATTTAGCAGCATTCAGGAACTGTAAACACTGTCACTTCAGCTGTTCCTTCAGCTTAGTCGAGGAAGTAAAGAGGTTCCTTTATTATTCCTTCCAGTGAGTAACTGCTCAGCAGCAGTGATCAGTTCTGGTAGTAACTTGACCAAAGAGATGAGTGCAATAGGAATGTTTCACTATTGGATTCTAGTGCTAAGCCTCTATTCCTATAACTTAAAAAACATTGTTCAAACTCTGAGTGAACTTGACTAGTATTGAAGTTTAAATAATGTGAATTCTCAGACTAAATCTTGCTGAGAAAAAAAATATTTAATGGAAAATAATTATTTTCCTTTGATTGGGATCTCTGCTTGCATGGATGTTACAGTAAAATAGGGGAACTGTTGGCTAAACATTATCTGTAAGTCTCAGTTTGTTCTCAAAACAGTCATATTTGTACAGATGTCAAGAGGCTAGTGTGCTTTTGAAACTAAAAGAAGGAAAAAAAGAGTCTTCTAAAATGCTGTGATATGTGTTTGTGATTAAGGCAATTGTAGGATGGGGAGGGTGAAAAGGTTAAAGCGTGTGACCTGAATGGGTGGGGATCATTGTAAGGTGAGGACAGGATAAACAGAAGTGTGTGCACAGTGAGATAACAGGGGATAGGAGTCAAGCAGGAAACTTGATGGAGATTTTGAGATACTCAGAATGACATGTTTAGAAGCGACAAGTGAAATGGTACAACAGGTTATTGGCCCTAGATAAAACTGGAGTACTCTTCCTGGATACCCTTCAATTTCTGTCAGTGTATCAATCTTAAAAATTTTCATATTTACCCTGGTAGTCCTCCTACTACATGTCATGTTGGCTCTCATTGCTTCAAATTTTAACAAGTTTGTAGAGTTGTGGCCAACAGTGGATTCAGACCTTTGACCAGGAGTGTGTCTTGTTTCAGGTGGCCTGTAAATCTTTGTGTGCAGTTATGGGAAACATAAAATGACTTCATAAGTCAACCCTATTTTTTCCTTTAATGTCACATGGGTCACTTTATCATAAAGACTAAACTGATTACTCAATACTCTTGAGATAATTATTCCTGATTATCAGTAAGCTACCCTGTGACTTGGCATGGCCTCCCAGCTATTTGTCATATATAGCTATTCTTTTTTTCTTTTTCTTGAAAAGAAAGGCACAAAACTTTTTTTTTTTTTTTACTATTAGTAAGTACACATTGTGGAGCTAGAGCAATTTCACTCAAGTCTTTGTTGTCTAAGCCTTTCTTCAGAAATTTGAGGTTCCTTAAATACCTTTATATACCTCCTTCCTAGCACTGTATATGTATAGTAGAATACTAAACAGTTGTAATAAACAGTTAATGAAAAATGTGTTTGAAAAAGAAAAAGGCTATACCTTTTCTGCATATCTGAATAGGTCAAGAATATACCAGATGAATAATTGACCTTCTTATTGTTTGTAAAAAGCTGCTTCCCATCTAAAGGTTGTAACTTACAGCTTTTTGGTCAGTATTTTCTGTGTTGTGGGGGAAAAAAAGAGGTGGCTTCGCCTCTCTTGGCATAATTTATTATAAAGGGTTTTTTTTGCTTCAAGGCTGAGCAGGTGTAAGGCTGTTAATCCTTACATCATGATTTGCATTTTAGCAAACTGTCATCTATTTAAATACCAAAGAAACTCTGCATTTTAATTTATCACAAATATTTAATCATATGGCAGTTCAGTCATTGTGTGTATTACAAGCAGTTTTTGTGCTAGTAAATCTAAAAAAATATTTTGGGAATAACTGTTTAGAACTATTCAGTGTTAAGATTCTGGTTAGTGTCACAATAAATGAGTCAGGAAAGTTTTGAGGGGGCAAAACATACTGAAGATAGTCACTTAAAAATGTGAGTTAAAGTCCTATCCCTTCCTTCATGATGTAAGTTGGAATGAAAGAGTCAGAATACTTTTCTTTACACAAAACAGCACTTCTATTCCAATAAGGTAGTATTGTGTCATTAAATGCTTGAGCATGTAGGCTTTGGACCAAGTATTCTCAGTTTCTCTCAATTTCCTTTTTTTCAGTCTCAATTTCCTTTTTTTTCCAGTCTGGATATTCAATGTTGATGTTTTTAATCCAAATTTGGAGAAAACACCAAGTATTGGCAAATATTTTAGTATATAACATTTCACCTTAATTTTTGGATACTACTGAATGTTCCTAAAAAATGCAAATATTTGTGTCACAGTTTTATTCAATCTTCTAAGTGATACCTCAGAAATGTTAAACAAAAGGGAGTACTAAATGCATACAGTGAAACACCACATTTAATGGTTTGTTTACTTTGGACTAATAATTATTTCAAGTGTGAAATAGCTGGGATGGAATAATATTGTAAAGAAAAGCTTAAAAAAATTCTCTAATTTTTTTTTTAAAAATTGCATCTTAAAAATTGCAGTGTAGAGTAGTATAACAAATTTTCATATTTCTTTTTTTTTTCCTTTTGTGTACAGAAACCATCACTTACATCCTTGTTTTTCTCTAATCTCTTTAGAGATAGTGTCTTTGGTAGCCCTATTTTTTCATGCATGCAGCTGCTTAATGCCAGATAAGGATGTGGATCTGGAAAAACTTTTAAAGATCATTGTACTTCAAGTTACAATTATAAACTATGAGATATTGTGCCTTCAGTATTGCGCATATATCACTATTTCTGTAAAGGACGGAATTTTACTTAAGAAACACTTTTCATAGATTCATAGAATATGCTGAGTTGGCAGGGACCCTTGAGGATCACCTAGTCCAAATCCTGGCCCTGTGCGGGACACCCCAAGAATCACACCATTTGTCTGAGAGTGATGTCCAAACAGACGGGCTTTGTTCTGTGATGCCTTCCCAATTCAACCACCCTTTGGGTGAAAAACCCTTTTCTGCTATCCAACCTAAATCTACCCTGTCTGAGCTTCATGCCATTTTCTCAAGTCCTATCACTGTTCACCACAGAGAAGAGATTGCTGCTTGCCTTTCTTCTTCCCTTCACAAGGAGGCTGTAGACTGCAATGAGGTCTCCCCTCAGTTGCCTCTTCTCCAGGAAGAACAGATCATGTGATCTGAACCGCTCCTCACACAGCTTCCCCTCAAGGTCCTTCCTCATCCTCATTGCCCTCCTTTAGGCACTCTCTAATACCTTAATGCCTTTCTTATATTATGGTGCCCTAAACTGCACGCAATATTCAAAGTGAGGCCGCCCCAGTGCAGAGCAGAGCCGAGCAGAACAATCCCCTCCCTTGCCCAGCTGGTGATGCTTTGCCTGATGCCCCCCAGGACACAGTTGGCCCTCCTGGCTGCCAGGGCACTGCTGACTCATACTCAATTTGACATCGACCAGGACCCCCAGATCCCTTTCTAAGTGTTGCTCTCTAGCCTCTCATTCCCTAGTCTGTGAACAAAACCAGGGTTGCCCTATCCTAGATGCAGAATTAAGCACAAATTTCATATGGTTGGTGATTGCCTATCTCTAATTTGTTGAGCTGTCTCTGTAGAGCCTCTCTGCCCTTGAGGGGGTAGCTGACAGCTCCTCCCAGTTTAGTGTCATTGGCACACTTGCTTAGTATCCCTTTGAGTCCCATGTCCAAGTTGTTAATGAAGATGATGAAGTGAAATGGGCTGAGGATGGAACTGTTTGGAACCCTACTAGTGACAGGTTACCTGTCTAATGTTACTCCATTCACTATAACTCTTTGTGCCTGACCTTTGAGCTGCTCACACATTATGTAACATGGTTTTCCAGCTGTGTGCTGGACAATTTTTTCCAGAAGGATACTGTGAGAGATAGTATGAAAAGCTTTGCTGAAGTCCAGAAAGATTCCATCTACTGTTTTTCCTAGATCAACTATGTGGGTGGTTACCCCATGGCAGAAGGAAATCAGATTCGACGAGCAGGACTTCCCCCTCATGAGACAATGCTGGGACAATATTTACCAGCTTCCAGTCAGCTTGGACTTTTCCAGATTCCTAAGACTGCTCGAAAATCATCAATTTTAATGGATTACTTTGAATATATTTATCTTTGTAAATATTAATACAAATAATATGATTTTTGTTGGTGAGAGAAATTTAATTCCTTTTATATTTTAATATAGAAGAACTCTAAGGGAAGTGGAATTTTAAACAAAAGACAGCATTAGTGTTAGTACAGAAGGAGATACACATTTTTTTATACCTCAATATTAAAAAATGAGGTATCTTAAACATTCTTTTAATAATTAACCTAAGCATGACTGTATCTACATTTGACCTAAGGGGTAAGAATTATCCAGTCAACATTTTTTTTCTCTGTTGAAGAGAAAAGAAAAGCCTCCTGGACAATTTGATACATGGTTTTTGATTCTAAAGGGCGTGTTCAAATATCATGTTATGTAATGTTCTAGTAGTTCTTCTGAAAGTTAACCTCTAAACCAGGTGTTTCAGTTGCTCTGGAGTTTGTGGATTCTGCAAAGCGTTTTCACATAAGCAGAGTATATTTCAGAACTTTATAGAAATATCATGAATTCCAAATATAAAAGACAGTCAGTCTTTGAAAACATAAACTCTTCCATATGTTGGGCATTCCAACATGCATTGCATCTGATTAGCCCACCTATCTCTGCATGAATATTCATAATATTCAGAAGAGGGAGAATAGTACTTGTTTAGCTACTCTGAACTGCAGCTTTTAGCTGTGTCCATGACACCCGGTAAACAAGTTTAACATGCTGACTAGCTTTGCTTGAATGTGGTTACATCAGAGGTTCTTTTAGGCCATAAAAAAATTATTAAAGGTTTTTTAATATTTTGGAATTAAACATCTTAAGTTTTGAAAATAAAGAAGAGAAATCAAGAATTTCATTATTATTCTTAGGAAGGGACTTCATTTACTAGTTTTTGGTCTTTTGTTGGTCTATATAAAAGAGTGATGGGGGAAAAAAGTGAAGAGATTTTATTTTTTTCTGTATCATGCTTTAAAGTGGTAGATCTATTTTTGCACTTATTTCTTAAGTTAATTTTTCTGTCTAAAGTATGTGAGCATTTTTTTTTCTTCAAGAAATCATTTGCCTATTTTATTCTTCCTTTTTTCTTGACCTGAAATATAAAAAGGAAATCAAGCACCCTATCAGTGGTGCTGTAGTGCTGAGTTATATTCCTGACCACCTCTAAAATGGTGAACCATTAAATCTTACAGGTTTCATTTAAGACTACTGGACAGCCATCATGTTGAAAGATAGTTTCCTGTTGAAGACTGAATAATAGAGCCAAGTCCTGTAATACTGACTCATCCAAAATCCCTTAGTTATGGGAGATTTTTTCACTGTAACTTTACTGAATTTTTTTCCATATTTAATAGACTGTGTCAAGATCAAGTAAAAAACTATTAAACTCTCTTATTTATCTTCCCTTCACTTAAAGATAGTAACTTCAGGAATTGTATAAAATAATATGTCATGACAAGGACTTGGCAAAATTTCAGAATTTACACTCCTATGTGGTCAGTAGTCCAGGTGATGAACCTTAATAAGAATGTAAGAATTTTTGTTTAAGATTTAGATTTTTCACATTAGCAGCATGCTATATGTATTAGAATTACCAACTGCTGATTAAGGGACAAAATCACCTGAATTCTTCTACCACAGTATTCAATTGTATCTATATTGAGTATGGAGCACTTAGGAATAATTTCACTGGATTTTACTTTAGCTGCTCCTACAGGCACAGGGTATATTAGATAATCAGTTAGATCATTTGTTTCAGTTATTTTCCCATGAATTAGTATGGCTGATCAGGAATTGGTGCCACTGCCCTGTAGTCTGCTTTATCTTTGGGGTTATGTTTTTCTGCCTGCCCCAGGCTACATCCCCACATTACTGCTGAGGTCACAAGTGATGTTTTTGAGACCACAAGACATAAATGGCAGTGGACTCCCTTCTAGTTTAACATCATGCCCTTTCTGTCTCCTATTTTCTTCAAAAGCATACTAACATGCCTCACTGTACCACAAGTACTACACTGAGACACTTGAAAAATAAATCATTGAAAAAATAAATTGTTTGGACAGCTTGAGATTGATAGAACTTACTAAGTTTTCATTAAGTGAAATGCTGTTGCTTGCCATCTTTTGAGATGAAATTTATGCTTTATGGCATCCTAACACTTTTACGGATCTTGAAGTCTTGCAAAACACAATGAACTTCAGCTTCCCAACTTCCAAAAAGAGTTCTTTTTGTCCTTCTAGTTTTTATAATTACAGGTACAGTATGTTCAATGTTTCTCCTGGATTTTAGAGATCTTTCTTTTTTCAGTTCTTAAATCAGTGAGTCACTTATTTGTGTTGCACATATATATAACTGTGTAAAACAAATTCAGGAAACAAACAGCAGATAAGTGTACATGGGACCATGTCTTTAGTGCGGCAACTGTTCTTTCCCTTTTCATGTTTTCATAAATTAAGATAGCTAGAACCTTCTTTATTTCAAAGCTGTAGCAAGGATAACTACTTTTACAAGAAGATGCATTTTCTATTAAAAATAAAATATTTGCAGCCACCAAAAAAAATTAAAATATTATAATGTATATTTTTCCATTAGTGTCAGTAACTACTAGCTTGAAACTATTCCATCAGCACTAATTAGCAAGTCAGTAAAGGCCCAGAAATGGGGGAAAAACACATACATATTATGATTTACTATTTCCTAACTGTAAATAATCTCATAGCTAATTCCTCTTTCATTTTTGGATGATGCATTTTTGTAACAAGTCGACTTCACTAAAATATTTACTGAGTTAGAGTCGAACTTATATTGTGCAACTGTGTGCATAAGTGTGACTTCCATTTAATAGATGAATAAAACATTTCTTGAAGGTACAATTATAAAAACTAGGACTTATTTCAATTGTTTTGGTTATTTATAATATACTTTTCAACTTGCCAGTTCCCATCTAGCAAATAAATAATATTCTGAGAGTGACTTTTCTTTCCTGGAAGTCTGCCCTGTAGTAAGCGTAAAAAGTTTATTGGTGCATCCACCTAAGTTTGCTGTTATACTCATTAGTTTGATCTATTTGGGGATTTTATATTTAGGTTTCTTGTTTTGTTTTTCTGAGCCTGTTTTGGTCTGGAACATGTCTGCAACACCAGATATAAACAATGTTCACTTGAGCTCATAATGCTAACAGAATATTATTTCAAATCCATTAGTAGAGGTCTTTTCTGAAAGGCAGCATGTTTTTTACTCCTCAATGTTATGATAAGACTGCATATAAATGCCTGCCAATACTCATGTTTGTGTAAGAATATTTTTCATGAAAAAGCAAGTTCTGTGTATAATCTTACAAGCATTTGCTAATGGGTGTAATGCTTCCTGTCATGAACTTGATTTTACTGTATCCTCAGCTAGTTCTATATGTTTTGTTACACCAATTTAAAATTTTTGTAGGATCTGTGAGTTTTACTGTTAAAAATTTTGTTATTTTTTAATGTATATTATGTATCAGTTTTAGATACCTTTTTTCCTAGACCCTGGAGTGGGTAACTAAAGGTTACTTTTATCAAATGTAATTTTTTTTTTTTAATAAGAGGAAAAGGGCAAAAACAAAACAATTGATGTTTTGGTGAGTTATAGTTAGATAACAGTATTTCAAATGAGTTTTACTGAAGCATCATTTTTGCTACTTAAAAATAATTACTGTTATTGCCATAGCAACTGCTGAAAGTATCATGTCCCATTTGCAGGATAAGCAAGTGCAGGTCATACAAATGATACAGATGTTCTTAGACTTAATTTGTAAAAGCTGTTTAAACACCAATTTCACTGAACTTCAGCACTGTAAACATTGTTCCGTATGTTTTAGAACTATTAAAATTTAATCCACTACATTTGTAATGGATGGTTAATCATTGTTCTTTACTAATTTCAAATGAAAACATTTCAATATCAACATTTACTGCAGTAAAATAACTTTAGTTATACTAATGAAGCATTAGCTTAATGAGATTGCAAAGCATCCACTCCTAAGCTCCTAAGGAATCCTGGTCTGACTCTGAGAGTGTGGAGCTGTAGCTGCAAAGGGGCCTCAGCCCCATCTCAAGTGGCATGAGTGTGACTGCCAGAGTGGGACCTGAGGTATCAGACAGAGAAATTTCCTTAACAAGAAGTGTCAGTAACTTTTTTGTTCATAGGCAAGGTACCAGCCCTAAATGTTGAACTTAATGCTTTACCTTCACGTTCCAACTCTCAAATTTAACAGAAGAAAAAGAGCAAACAGTTGCAGAGTATAAATTTTCTTAATTGCTGACAATGGTATAAGCACAAATGCACAGTTTAAAAATAGTCTCAGAAATTTATTAGAGAGTTTGTTCCAATTAATAAAAGACAAAAACTCTTTCCTTAGTTCCTAAATTCTTAATGAATCCTAAAATACTTGTGTAGTGTATAGATTATCTGACTTGGACAGTGCAAAGCTTGCCAGGGCTTCTGTAACAGTAGTAGCAGTTCCTTGAGAGTTAAAGTTATCACCAGAATAGCTTTCTATTTTGCATACTTTCTGTTTCATAATACAAAAAAGAAATGTTTTAAGAAACAGGAAGTGTAAAATAAGGTGTATTTATTGAATATTATAAGCAAGGCAGTTAAATATGAAATTAAAACAAAACAAACACACATCTTTAAAGTATTTGCAAAGCAAGGGAGTTAATGAAAGACTGCTTTTCACTGCCAAGGTCTGTAACTTATTTGTCACATTATGTATAACTTTCTTCTCCTCAATGTGATCAAAGCCCAGTCTCCAAATTAGCTAAAGACTGCCTGGTGTTTTATTGTTTATAAAGCATATCAACCATGATGCCTCATAGTGTTGATTTAATCTCCTGTCACTTTGTTCAACAGATACTAAGTATCACAGACTGTTGAGTTATAAATCTACACCTAAAAAGAGTACAAGCATTTAGGAACTCCTATACAGTCCAGTGTGCTGGAATATGCCAGGAAAGGGAGGAGAATAGAACCTAATTAGCTGTGGCTTGTTTGCCCTGTTTTTAACTCATTCACATTTGTATTTAAAATCCATTGATGATTTGTGGAAACAGCCCTGAAAGCAGGGATGAAAACCAGTAGTTTGTTCTGCCAGTTCAAATCTTAGGACTAGAAAATTGGGGACCCTCCTCTCTGAGTAGTGCTCTTTTCTACAAACCTAAAGCAGTGATGATAGAGGTTGTCTGTCATTGCAGACTACTTAGAAATGGACTACAAAAAGTAGAGAGGAAACTGGTAGGGCTTAAGTATTGTGTAAATGAAGAAAATTAAAGACAATAAATTCTGAAATGCTGGCAGGCTAAACATAAAAATATAAGGCAGATCAAAAAGTCTTTGAAGAACAACTAGCAAAATGTGTCTAATCTCATAACATGTTTTTCTTCTTTATTTCAAGGGTGGGATGTCAGTGACCACGTCCATAAGGTTGATAGATAAAGGTAAAAAAAAGTAATGGAGAAGACAGGGACATTACATAGAAACTGAAATCAGTCTTTATATTTTTTTGTAACTTTATTCTGTCTTCACTTACAAGAAACTGAGGAAGCATTTAGGTTGGATTCCTTCTTTGAGTGTGAGCTTTCAAAAGATCCCTTTTTAAAAATAAACAATGGTAATGACAGTTAAATAAAAGAGAAACTGAACATTAGAAATTTTAGGTTCCTTCAATGCCAAGTCAGTTCTAGGCAAGATATTAACTGTGATTTAGGTTCTAGGAGAGCTCCAGGAAGCTACAAGCCATAAGACTGGTGTAAGCTGACTGATGTGTCAGGTAAGCTGGTATTTAGGATTGGTGAATACACAGCTAAATATGACTTAGTTAAGAACAATCGACAAGGCTAGGTTTTTTGGTTGTTTGTTTTTTTTTTTAAAGAGAAATTCTACCATAAAACTTATTGGAAATCTTGGAAAAGTTAGTTGTTATGTGGATAAGGGCTTGATAGGAGCTTTCTAAATATCCGAAAAGCTGCTGCAGAGTCCCATAAAACAGATTTTAAATGAAAGTCAGCAGCTAGAGGGTAGGAAGCAGTAAAAAATAAATGTTTACTGTAGCTAGAGATCAATGGTGAAACTCTACAAGCTGGTAAATTCTTTAATACCTTGAAAATTGAATAATCAGCGGAATGAAAAACAGTTCACTGAGAAAGTCAAGTTAATCAGTTGAAGACTGTAGAAGAGTGAGTCTTATGACACTATGGAATTGTATTATGAAATGGCATAATGAAATTGACCATGTGTGTTAGAAGGTGTACAGACACAGAAGGAAG
Organism: Poliocrania exsul; assembly: GCA_035041345.1. Lineage (NCBI taxonomy): Eukaryota > Metazoa > Chordata > Aves > Passeriformes > Thamnophilidae > Poliocrania > Poliocrania exsul. Next base: position 89,661,952 of record JAWWLZ010000118.1, read on the forward strand.
ACTAAGAAATCCTGATTTGGTTTACAATGACTTACTAAGGATGAGTTTTTAGGGTTCATGCCTGATTTTTGTATGAAGTCTCAGCTCAGTTTAGAGAACTCACTAAAAAAGCCCAAATCAAGTATTAGAAATTAAGAAGATAAATGGGAGATTCTACAGCAGAGATGTTTGTATCTTGAATGTTGTGTGCAGTTTTCATCTTCCTATCTCTGTTTAAAGAGATATGATAGAAACATGAATAATAAGAGAAGGTCAATGTTATTACTGTGAAAGCCATCAAAGTTATATCAGAGCTGAAGAATAATAGGAGACTATCAGAGAGACTCATGTGTTTGGTCTATTCTTGTCTTTCTATATTCATTAATTTAAAGTATTTCTGGAGAATGAGAAATTCTGAAATCAAACAACAAGGCTATGGTGACCTTTCCTGTTACAGAATTTGAAGTTTCATCCTCATTCTGACAAAACTCATGATTGGTTGTCATAGACCAATGTTAACTAACAAGAGCAACAACAAAAACAAACAAACCCCACAAAACCAAATGTCGTGGGTTTAATCCATGGCTTCCTCAGTAACCAGGGTATCCAACAACAACAGAAAAAAAACCCACAAAAGAACCCACCCACCCTGCCCCCTCAAAAAACTCAAAACCACATTTGGCTTATCTATATCAGTGCAATTCAATAGTTGATTATTTTACCTTGAAGTGCCAATGTAGTCTGGCCCTTTTACAGTAACATTATTTTTTTTGAGTTTTAGTTCTGCTTTAAAGAAGACTTTCAAACTAAGTCACCTCCTTTAAGGTTCTTGCAGCACATCTTTGAACAATAGGTTAATTGGTTATACTATCCTTCTCTCCTACCTTTTTTCCCCACATGTGTAGTGCAAAGAAGACATAAAATCAGTTCGATTCTATTCCAAAGGATAACTTCTGAAATGAGGATTTTCCCAGGGAAGGGCATAGGACTTCATTCTCTCACATGTCAATTTTTCTCTCACAGACCCTTGAGTAGAAGTTTCCAGGCCAGAGAGAAAATGTTTTGCCAGAACTTGAAAAAAGTGTTCCAGGAGTCTTGCTCTTAATGAACACTATGATAAAGAAACTGAAAAGTGTGTAATGAAACCTGGGACTTATTTTAACTTCTTTTTCTAAAAATTTGATCTTGCTAGAGAAACAGAGATTAAAATTTTGGGGTTTTTGGCAGCAAGAATGCAGTATTTGTCCCAGTCTTAACAGCTGTTGAGATACAATTAATGGCAAAAAGGACTCATATTGTCTTTCTCTGCAGAAAATCATTTAGAATAGGTTTATCTATTGGAAAATGAATACATAGAGTTAACTAAGGCATGGCTAATTGTTCTACAGGGAAATTTTCAATGCAAGTTTGGTCAGTTAAAGTCACAAATTTAATATGCCAATTAAGCTTTTACAAAAAAAATAAGCAACAAAATATAATCATCAGTGTCAGGTTTGAAAGTTGCAGTAGGTATACTGGTCTCATTATTTATTCTGAAATTGTACTTGACAGTTGAGGTGAGTGAACCTTGTCATGTAAATCATTATGAGCATTTTGAACTCCCTCGGGGTGGTTACAGAACTGTAGATGAACAGGGCTTATTCAGTCAAACATGAATCTGAACTTCAAGGTTTGAAGGTTTCTAACAAAATCACTCTGGAAAATGAGAAGCTAATGTGTCTCTTAAAAACAACCAATAGTGTCCTAGACCTAAGAAGATAGACTCCTGTGTTCTTACTCTTCTAGTATTTTTTGTTTTTTGTATTGAAAAGGTATTGACTCCCAGTTTGTCTTTTGTGGGTTTTTTTCATAATGTATTACTGCTTGTCATGGAATCACAGAATAGTTAGGGTTGGAAGGGACCTCTGGAGATCATCTTGTCCCCCCCCATGCAAGGCAGGGTCACCTAGAGCAGGTTATAAAGGAATGTGTCCAGGTTGTTTGGGATATCTCTAGAGAGGGAAAATCTACGACCTCGCCAGGCAGCTTGTTCTAGCACTCTGCCATCCTAAACATAAAGAAGGTCTTCCTCATGTTGAAATGGAACTTCTTGTGATTTAGTTTATGGCCATTGGCCCTTTTCTTGTCACTGGGAACCTCTGAAAAGAGCCTGGCACCATCCTCTTGGCACCTGCCTTTGAGATATTTATATGCATTAACGAGATCCCCTCTCAGGCTTCCCTTCTCCAGACTCAGTCACCAGACTGTCATGCCAACTCTTTAATCTTTCTTTGTAAACTTTTAAAGAGCATTGCTCTTTGAAATTTTTAGTGTTTTCTAACTTGGCAGCTGAGCCCATTAATTGTATATTCTGGGTTATAAGTTTCACATCTTTCATACAATGGGTGGGAAGTATCCTTATAATCTAATCATCATCAGGCAGAAGACACAGGTTTCAGTATTTTAAGGTTATAAATAACCTAATAATCAGCTAAGGGCTAATTAGTTCAATGCATGAGCAATTGAGGTGAAAACATCTTCAAAATAATGACTCTGTTTCACACCCTAAATAGATGTGAATGTGAAAGTCTTCACATTGCTGATAGTTCTGGATCCACATAGCAGCAGAGCATGGTTACTAAATCTCCCATGGGGAGAAGGTATCAGTAGTTTGTGATATTGGCTTGGTGTATTCTGGGCAAAAGTCTAGTAAACTCTAAACATCTTGTTCAAGGTTATGCCATATTTCTTGTGGTACTAGTAAAGTTTAAGGCCTATGAGAAAGGTATAAAATAACCTGAATTTGGCTGAAATTTAATGTTACATTGAAATTATACTTCAAATGAAATCATAGAAATATAGAATGATTTTGGTTGTAAAAGACCCTTAAGATCATGGGCTGTTTCCCTCAAAATAGAAATGCTGCTTTAGGCTTTGCAAATATCTCACTTTTATATGGTGCTGAATACCTGCTATATAGACTTATATTTTAAGAAGCAATTCTTCTTTTGCTAGGAACCATTGAGAACTTCTTAAAAACCTCTCTGTTGGTATACTGTACTGCCTTGCTCTGTATTTGTCATTTCTTTAATGTTTCATGAATGTCCAAATTCTTAATAACTTTTTTTTTCACAGAGGTGATCTTTATCTTTATTTATGAAAAAAAATATTTATAGGTAGACTAGAACTATGCTGTAAAGCTAACAGTGTCTTAACATAAAATGTGGGGTGTTTCCATAAGCCCAGGAAGCCATTCAGCAATAGCCCTTGTCTTTCTGGATCCAGAAGGGTTTGTTTGTTTGTTGGGGGGTTTGGTTTGGTTTTTTGGTTTTGATTGTTTGTTTGTTTGTTTGTTTTTGACTTATGAAACCGTATTTCACAGGAAAATCTCTAAAACCTACTGCAAAGTTTTGTGGTCTTTTCTACTGTGTGTCCTTTCAGCTTTTAGAAGCTTCAGCAGTGAGCAGTAAAGGTGGAAAATGCAGAGAGGGAAACGGAGTTTACACGGTAATCCTGATGGATAAGAGAATAAGAAAGCTGAATTGTGGGAAAAAAAGGAAGAAACAAGACCTGGCTTTTTGGTGAAAGAAAATGCAGGGTCTTAGAGATAGGGGGGATGAGGGATGCAATAAGAACAAGCACAGGCTTGTAGTGGAGTGCTGAATCAGGAATATTCCTGAATTGCAACAATCATGAGAAATGGCAGGAAAGCAAAAGCTTCTTTGAAGAGGAAGTGGGAAAGTCAAGGGAGAATAAGCAAGTAGAATCTTTTGGATGGTTCTTGTGAAATAATTTGTGGTTTGTTTTTTTTCTTCAGTTAGCTATCTTTATTTTTTTTCTTTTCTCTTTAATCAAGACACAGTAAACCTAGAGATGCTGTTGTTATAACACTGATGTAAGACTTTGTTATCATTTTATGTGAAGTAGTATTGTGGATGGAGAAATGAAGAACAGACTACTTGAAAGAGTAATTGTATAATACTTGGTCTTATAATATCAAGAGTCTCTCTGCAGTTATAAGTTTCAGAGAGATTAATTATGTAAGGACTATGAATTTTTACATTCTTTAAGGCTTATGTACTTTGAAACTTAGCGTCAAGGTTTGACAGCAAAAATCTTTGTGTTGTCTCTAGTGAGTCCTCTGGAAAAAATCTTACACTCTTCACTAAAGTACAACTATGTTCCTCCTCCATGCTTTTCTCAGATGCCTCTCATTCCTTGATCCTGCTACAAACTCCTTTCTGGAAGTATCTCTTGCTCTGTTTATCTCAATGGAATATATCCGCTTTTGAGCAAGGACCATTCTCCTCCATCCTTAGCTTGCAGTGTTTCTGCTCACCAGTAGTGCAGTAGAAGGGCAAAAGCTAATAGGTATTTCTTCTTTGCTGCTGAGAGTTGTCCCTCTAAAGGTAAACTATGAACAAACAGATAAAGCCTCTGTCATGACTAAGTTAATCTCTATATTAAGGAGCCTGTCTTTGAGTAGAGTAAACTTTGGTTAAATTCTTTTGAAGGTGGAGAGGGAAGACAAAGAAAGTGAGTGTCAGGAAAATAGGATAAATGTTCACTGACATAAATGAAAAAAGCTCTTCCTGCAAGCAATCACTTGGAAAAAACCTGCAAAATACAGAACTTTAAATGCTCTCGGGATCTTACAGAGTGAGAAGTATGAGAAGTTATATAGTGTTTTGGCTTACAACAAGCTATGAGTTGAGCCAATGTATTTTCTCACATGGATATCTTCAGTGGTATTCCTGAAGTCAGTGAGAACCAGTGAGTGCATTATTAGCTCACAAACGTATTAATTAGATCTAGTGATTGAGTCGATTTTGGGGACAGATAGAGTGGGGGTAAAGTCGCAGGAAGTGGAAAAGTAGGCTGGGATTTTTAGACTCCTCTCCCTCACTTATTTACTCTGTGTTTCTATCCCTTCTCTCTCACTCTCTCTCTCTGAATCTCTTTGTGTTCTGCTACAACTGTTTGATCAAAAGTTAATCATTTATTCACAATAGGTATATCTTAAAATCCCATAATTTCTGATACTAATGAAATATGCCCCTTTCACAAATAAATAAGTGATCCTCCTTCAATTGTCAGATGAAAGGACTCCTCTTGAAGTACATTTTAGCATCAGGAGATGAGTGAATGTCATCCTTTTCTCTTGCCATAATACTTCAAAATGTAACTGTTCATTAAGTGCCAAAAAACCTGAGATTGAAATGTTGTCAACAGCTTTAAAAAAGACTCAACTCTCCCCCCTCTCCAAAACCATTATGGAAGTTAATTTCAGGGCTATGAAATATTGATATCTATCCTGCAACCATGAGATCAAAGATAAAGCACCTTCATATTTTGTTTTGTTAATATCCATTGGCTTTATGGAAAGTCAGTAGATATGATAGTAGAATGTGTTCAAATAATATTTGTATAAATACTCAGATTCTGTTTGTATATTTGGTTTAAAAGATAAACTGTCATTTGTCCAAACATTTAAATGGTGAAAAAATCACTCATATGCATGCTGTTTTAAGAAAAACATAGTGATTGCACATGAATAGAGCTTTTAGCAATTCAGTAATATTTTTAAATAATATTTTGAGGGTGCTGCTCACGTAATGTTCAGTTTGAACTGAAAGTACTCAACCAACTAGTTGCCACTGTCTCTTTGGCACTGACCAGTGAGTGATACAAGGTTTACTTTTTCTGTTTTGCATTTCCATTGTTTACATATTTCTGAAGAGATTTAATTATTCATATTTCAAAGTCACTGACTGAAATATGGTATGTGAATTAGAAAGAATTAAGATTATGTCTGTCTTAGTTTGCAGTATATTGTTTGGCAAACACAGTGAAATTCTTTCAAAAGAACAAGAAGTTGCAAGGGCTATTTTTTGTTCGTTTTGACTTTTTAACTTGACCTAATTTGCAGGCAGCATCTACTTTTTAGTAGAAAACAAAGAACAGAGAAAACTCTTTAATATATGCTGACTTCATTTTTACCTCTTTTTTTACAAGGGAAGAGGGAAATAAACTTTCTTTCCTATAGCTCCAGTTGAGATGGAGTGACTCCAGATGTACATACAGACTGGGGAAAGAGGTGGTGCAAAGCAGTGCCATGGAAAGGGACCTGGGGGTCCTAGTCCATGGCAAGTTGAATATGAGTCAGCATTGCCCTGGCAGCCAGGAGGGCTAACTGTGTCCTGGGGGGCATCAGGCAAAGCATCACCAGCTGATCAAGGGAGAGGATTGTCCTGCTCTGCTCTGCACTGGGGCAGCCTCCCTTTGAATATTGCGTGCAGTTTTGGGCACCACAATATAAGAAAGACATTAAGATGTTAGAGAGTGTCTAAAGGAGGGCAATGAGGATGAGGAAGGACCTTGAGGGGAAGCCGTATGAGGAGTGGCTGAGGTCACTTGGTCTGTTCATCCTGGCGAAGAGGCAACTGAGGGGAGACCTCATTGCAGTCTGCAGCTTCCTTGTGAGGGGAAGAAGAAAGGCAAGCAGTGATCTCTTCTGTGTGGTGAACAGTGACAGGACCCAAGGGAATGGTCTGAAGTTGTCAGAGGAGGTTTAGGTTGGATATTACAAAAAGGTTCTTCACTCAGAGAGTGGTTGGACACTGGAGAAGTCTCCCCAAGGAAGTGGTCACATCACCAAGCCTGATAGAGTTCAGGAAGCATTTGGATGATACTCTCAGGCATATGGTGTGACTCTTGTGGATGGTCCTGTGCAGAGCTAAGGTTTAGCCTCAATGACCCTTGTGCATGCATTCCACATTGGCATGTTCTGTGATTCTGTGATCCCATTCTGTTAATATGTCCTTGCTTGGTTCCTTAAAGAAGAAATTGTGATTACAAGCAGTAGAATGGTTTTTTTTTTTCCCCTTTGGCATTAGAAGAATGAATCAGGAAAGGAATATTCAAGCAATTCTAGTTCTGCCTACTCTTTTAATCTATATGAGGTGATATTCATCACTCTAGTAATCTCAGTAGCTTTACAGTCTAAATGGGCATCAATGAATATATGATCATTTGTGGCATATGATGTGAAAAGTATTTTCAAATCTGAGTAATCTTGCTAGTATGCCTGTAAAAGAATGCTTTGTAGATCTGAAATTCTGAAACCTGAGCTGTTCTATACTTTAGTAATTGCCTAAGTTTACAAAAAAAGGGGGAGTGGTGCAGGGTATTTATTTCTAACATCATCAGCAAAGGAATACAAGTAGAAATGTATTTAGAGGAATTTTTTAAACTTTAAAAAATCAGCTCAATATAATGCATGTGTCGACTCTCTTCACCCAAGTGATACATTGCAGTTCACCACTCTTTTTCTCAGAGCACATGTTACCACATGTTTTAAAAATATATTTTAAAGCTTAATGTACTGGAGAATAACCATGCTATTGCTTAAGCAGAGGAAGAGGTGAGGTGAACAGGGAAGTTCAAGGAATCTGCACTTTTGATTACTTTTGGAAATGTATATACAGGTCCATGCAGGCAGAGGACATAATATCACATACTGCCCTGAATGTTTTCCATTCTCTGTTGCAATCAGCTACCTTATACTTTCTACAACAGAGAAGAAGAAAAATATTCATATAGAAAGATGTGTCATCTGAAAAACTGCAATTGCAGTAGCTCAATCAACAATTTTTCTAGTTGAAAATATATGCAGTATAAACTGACTTGATGTACACAAATTGTTAAAAATTTCTTATGCCACTCTCCTGTGGCAGAATGGAGACCATTATTCTGACTTCAAGTATAGGGTATTTATTCAGGATTTAGCTAGTCAACTCTGAGGTACCCCCTCAGAGGATAAGCTGTCTAAGCATCTGTGGGATATGATGCACAACCCTGGCATAAGCTTTTTTAAAACAGACTCCTAAACTCTGCTCATTTTGTAAATGAGGTGATAGTATTGCATGTAGCCACAGTGGAAAATATGGTTTTAACACCTGTAGTTACAGCTTAAAAGACAGAATAATTTAGCATAGTAAATAGCATGGTCAGTCTGCATCCTATTTGAGTACTAGAAGGTCTTACAGGTCCAGAAAGGTTTCAGAAGAAGTGAGATTTCTGGAAATCATTCTTCTTTGAAAACAGGATAAAACTGTGAGAAGTAAACTCATAACCATATAAGTAATGCAAAATTAAGACTTACACTTGAGGAGTTTTTGCTATAAACAGTGTGAAATTACAGAGGGAGACAGAGCTGTGTAAATTAGGCTGGCTGTGTTTGAGAGAGAGGTACATTAGTCAGGAGGGAGCTGGAATACAAGGTTGTGGTGAAGTCAAAACAAGCAAAAATTTAGGAAGAAATAGTTCTGCCAATGAACTTAATCCGCTAGTGTCTGTGAAGTAGGAACTATGGAATTAAATTATTGTTAGAACCTCTAACAGGAAAATATGATGGACTGACAGACTTGGTTGCAGCTCTGGTGAGAAAAACCTGGGGATGTACAAGCTGAGCATGAGCCAGCAGTTTGCACAGGGGTGGTGGTGGTGTGTTTCCCTTGTTCCTGTGCTGCCAATCTTATGTCCATCCTCCTGAAAATCCTGATGGTGTTGTTATGCTAGGTTCCCTTGAGAAGAAAATGCGAGGGGCATTCATATAACCTCTTCTTTACCCTTTTTGCAACCTAGTGGTTTTATCTTTTGTTTTGCATTAGGGAATCCAGTAAAATGCACACACACAGAGTTTAGCTTCTTTTAAAAGATAAGAAATACAGCTAGTGTTGAACAATGTCTAGCCAGTGGAAGATAGCAGCATCATACTAAATCACAGCTGCACTGTTTTATTTATTTCCTTCAGTCATGAATCAGATTTCTGATCATCCTTAGAGGTGTTTCAGTGTAGATTTTTTCAGATTGGTCCACTTCTCAGTACTGCTCTTTTTCAAACCACTCAAAACACTATATTTTTGTACCAGGGACTTGACACTGAGCTCTTCTGTGGTGTGTGGCTAGTCCTCATCACACTGAAGAAAAGTACTCTCTTGGGTACAGTCTGTTTTGTGTTCACAGCTTAGCATGCATCAGTAATGTTGGAGTCCTCACTAATGTTGGCTACTCTCTTTCTAGTTCTGGGTAAGAACTTCAAGCTTCTGATCTGGCAGATAGAGTTCACCTTGAGCAGAAGTTCCAGTATACTCTGGTTCTCCTAACACTTACAATTTATCAGTTTTCAGAACAGGTTTTGCTGCCTGACCTCTCATGAGCTTTGTAGAATGAAGTTCAAACGTGGACCTTTGTTCAAGGACTAGATCCAGTAAATCATTTAATACCAGTAAAGCAGAACCATCAAAGTATAAACACGTTGGAATATCAATCTATTTAACATGCAGGAAGCATGGAGGGGGGGTGGGGGGTGGTAGTGCGCAAATAAGAGAGCCAGGAGGCAATGATAAGAGAGAAACTGAGAGAAAAGAAAAAAAGACTGTAATTTCATTAGAAGACCGAAAGGGAAGGCAAAGTTTGCTCGGTAGAAATGTTTTCAAAAGAAGTGTTTGTAAAAGAGATGAGCAGTCAATCACAGGAAAAGATAAAAATAGAGCTATAAGCAGTGTACATAACTTCTATGTTTTTTTGTGATGCTTGGCTTATAGACAGTTTTATATCCTCTTGTGGCAATACAATGTGTTTCTTTCTTTGTTTTAGGACAGTAAAACACTCACTGAATGTGGTGGTTATTAATAAATGTGTTGGCCATTACGTTTTAGACTTCCTAATGTATACTGTTGCTTAAAAAAAACCCCACAAACACCCTTCTAAAGCTCTCTATTATGGTTACTGTTACTTGGAAATTTTGAACATACAGTGACCCACATACTGAAGGCTTTCTGTTAAATTATATGATTCCACTAGCTGGTTATATGAGAAATAGCATCATGTTCAGAATATATACTCTACCACAGCTTTTTCCTACAGTTTACTGATCTCTGGATAGCTGTAGCTTCTCCATTCCATTCTACCACAGATGCAAAATTATTACAAGTATCTGCAACAAGCAACCTAACTGCTGTATCATCCTTTTCATGAACAACTCCTGTTAAACTCTTGTATCAACCATATTCTTGGGATGGGGCATAGATAATGGAACAAAATTGGATCTACACAGGATACATGTAAAACTGTCACAGAATCTGGTGTTTCCAACTTGAATTTGCAGCAAGGGCAAAGAAAACATGCCCCAGTGTAGCAGGAATAAAAAGGTTATACAGTTTGGAACCCAAGAGAGCGCATTTTAGGGGAGATGAATGGCAAAATGGGATTTCTTCAAATAAGTTTTCCTGTACAGCTGTATACAGCTAGCTGCTTCTGTGCACTCACAGGGTGTTATTCTTCCCTTGTGTTTTATTATATAATTTGAAACAATACTAAGTAGGGACTAAGCAAATAGTTCTTCAATATCTGATCTTGGTGAGTTGTATTGAAGGGTTTTAAAACCAGCACCTTTTCTGTCAGTTACTACAAATTCTATTTTGAATTTGTGTTGCCAAGAACTACTTTTTCTACAGTTTAAAATACTGATATTTTAATCTGTTGGAAATGCACACACACACACACACAGACCCAACTCCAGCATAAAAGAGATTTTCAGGAGATAATACTTTAAGTAACCTAGCAGAATTTTAAGCATACCAAGATCCTAGAGAGCTTTGAATAGCAGCAATTATTTAGTAACAACAGGCTAGATTTTAAAATGAAATATAGAAGTACTTGGAATATAGAAAATTAATTAAAAATGCTGCAAAATGGCTATTTGATAAATTACTAATTATAAAGAACTTCAAAATTATATTTTCTATATCTTATTGATTTCTGTTATATCAAATTGACTTTATTCTTCGATTTCATTGGTAATTAGTTGATGTTTTTTATACAGTAATGCCACAAAGGATAGCAAATCTTGACAGCTCTGGTAATTTTCAACATTCAACTTTTCTGAAAAATTAGAGTTTAGGATTTTAGTTTCCATTTTCTGTTTTGAATTGTAATAGCTTCTACAATATGTACCATAGTGAATGTATTTTAAAATAATTGTCTAAAAATCCATGAAAGAATTAAGGATTTCTGCTCCAATCTGGAAAATTTTATTTTCTATTACACATAAACATTTTAACAAACAACATTTAGGTGTAGTTTCAGGTATTGAGCCTACACGGAAACATTATGAAAAGAGCATAGAATCAACTTTGTCACTGAAGAATGGATATGCAGCTCGTGGATGAACAAGCCACACGACCTCAAGTACAGAATTGCTTATGTTGAGGGACAGTCTAGCTTTTGATTTGCAGGTTGGTGATGAGATCTGCCTAACCCCTTCTGACTAGAACCAGAATTTGAATCTGTTTGTTCTGAAATCAGATTATGCAGTGCTTAGTGGCACTGAAACACAATCAAGATTTTGATCTCTAGCATGATGGTAGAAAGGTTAATATACGTAAGACTAAACTGGAGCTTTTTGATTAATACTTTCACTAAAATAATAAAATCTTTATTATTTGACATGCCCCCTTTATACCACTATTCTTTTTGCTTGGACAGAATAAGCAAGTCTGTGATGAGAAAGAGTGATTTCACTTGACTGTATAGTTTTAGTTCTGTAAACAAAATAAAAAAGTGAGAAAGATTGTCAAAATAGCATTGGAATTATTATGGAACTTCAGAATTTGAGAATAATACTGTAAATCAAGTCCCTAAAAACACCCATGGTAAACAAAAATTGAAAAAAAAAATCAGAAGTAACATTAGTTTATCTTTTACAATTTTTTAAAGTTTTCATTCTTGTTGAAAGTTCATTAAGAATGTCTTAATAGAAAACCATACCGAGACAGAAATAGCAAAACCAATATACTGATTGTTTTTTCAATGAGTCCAGAGATAGCAGAAAGGTCTCTTAAAGGATGTATAGCAGTTTTTGCCAGAGAATTCCAAGAGAAAAAACGCTGCTGGATTACCACTTGCCCTAGGAAGTTTGCCTTTGACACTCTCTACCATTGTGTTATTAATATTTCCAACTGACTTCCATCTTGTGCAAGACACATAATTTTATTTTTTACCTGTATTTTTTTATTTTCTTTTTTATTATTATTTCTAGTCACTGGTCTCATTTTCTTTTTATATTAATGGCGAAAATTTTGTCTATAGCTCTTAGGCAGCAGTCTTTAGTTTTTAGACACCTCATTCTTCACTTCTTTTAATTAGCTGTGGCTTAGTTTTTTGGTTGTCTACTAATTCTTCCTTCATATTCTTCTATATCTACAAGTACACAAAATCATAAAATGGCATCAAGAATTCCATGTTTTTGTTTGTTCATTCCTCTTTTCCCAAACTAGGCTTCTTCTATTATCATTAAAATATGCCAATGATTAAAAACCACCACAGATTGTAACCTCCTGTGTGAATACCTGTCTATATCTTACAGCTCTTGTCTGCCACTGATGAGTAAAAATATCCTTGAGCAATCTTTTCCTAGTACTTGGAGCAAAAGACAAATGAGAAGGAAAATTCAAAGCCCTTCTTTTCCCTCAATCTGTAGTTCAGTCCTGAAATTACTATAATTAAAAAAGTCAATGAACTTGCTTTTATGTTTGATTGTTTATATGCTCCTATGTACATTACTGGAAGACTTTTAATGATTGGTCTTTGGTGTTTTATAATCAACACTAATCTAAAATCAAATTAGATTTTATTTTATTTTGTATATAGTCATCAGAACTCAGTTTTATTTGCACTATTCTTTATCAAACTGATTTCTCATCAAATTGTATCCTCAAATTCTACCATACTAAAGATAATAGAGTTGTAAAGATGTAATTTAAAGTCTATTTGGGGAATAGTCAGTTTCCACAGAAGTCGCCCAAGGAAATGCTTGATCTGCAAAATCTTTATTACTAGTGATACTGCTCTTTTTCTTGGTTAGGTATCAAGTTGACTTTCAGATCCTGACCTCTTTCCAATAAGGAAATAATTTTCTTATGAACTTTTAAAAAATCATGCACCACCAGGTATAGAATTTACGAGATAATTTAGTTACCTGTTTTTAGAGTATGTGTATCTTGCCCCCTCCCTCCCCCCCCCCGCCTTCTCCCCTTTTTATCCCTTTTCTTCTTAAATCCACCTTAGTAAAATGGCAATTATAACTTGCATGAGACTTCAGGCAGGACTAGAATAATAAAGTATGCTAGGAAATAAGACAAACAAATCTAAGCATAGTCAGTGTTTTTCAGCATTCTGTGAAGTTTTATTCTTTTTGGTGGTAGAAGCACTTGAAAACACAACATGAAGTTGATATGAGTGAATCTGGTGCTGCTTCTCCATCTGCTCATACTAGTACCCTGGCAAGACAAGGATACTTCTTTGCCTCAGGATTTTCAAGAAGCAATTTTGTAAATGCATAATACAATTATACATTCTTCTAAAATTTGCTTTGATCAAATGAGCTATCTAAATAATAATAGTGTGTGTAGATTAGGGGAAAGGCTTGAGCTTTACTCTTCTGGAGTCTTCATTTCTACTCTTGTTGTGTTCAAGTCCAACCATTTTAACAGACCAAGCTAATCTTTCAACCAAGTATCTAATGTAATGCCATAGTACTCAAGACTACTTACAGATCTTACAAACTTTGCTGGAGTATTGCATATGTGATATAAAATTCCATTAAGCTCTAGATAGCTTTAAATACTTCATCTCCACATTTTGTGTACAACCACTGGTGTTTTGAGGATGAGTACAGAATTGGGATAGATGTAACCAACATCACGTTATTCCAGCTGCTCCCCTCAGTGATTCAGGACAGTTATTCCAAGGGCCTGAAGTGGCTGCTGGAGTGGCTTTTGAGTTTAATGTCGCCAATTGATTCAGAAAAGGGAGAGAAAGCCAAAGTGGATTTGGGCTTTCCCACTAACTGCTTGCTGGAGCTGCACAATAACCTTATCCAAATTTCCATGTCATGATTCAGTGGATTTTTTGCTTTAGAAGTAAAGGATGGTGAGTATGTTACCGCAACTTCAAAGACTATAAATGATGTCTTGCTGTTTCTGAGATGGGTTTGCTGGTCCCTGTCTTGTGGACTTCAGTTGCTAGGTGACCACCGTCTACCTATGCAGGGAACTTCAGTTCTACCTCTGCAAGATAAGAAGATGCACATTCTTAATTTTCCCACGCTATTCAGCATTTTGTGGAGGGTTTTTTCTATCTAAATGGTCTATTTATGTATAGAGCTGTAGATAAAAGTTTGAGTCTCAATATTCCTATGAAATGACCAAATAATATTGTTAGCATTATATAGATGTCAAGAAAGGAGCCTGTAAAAGTCCCATCTAGACTGCATGATCATCCAGTGGAAAACACGTTTTTAAGTTCACACTTACAAACCAGGAGACCCAAGTGCAAGTTTTCAATTGTAATGTAGGATCTTAATGGTCTCTTACCCTGGAGGGAGAAGATAGGTTGTTCTGTTTCTTGCTAAAATAATTTTTAGTTTCTAATAGGAATTTATTGGTTTCTAAAGAATTTGCTGCAGCTTACTTCTGGTGTGACATACCTTTGTGAGTTTATTTGCTTTATAATTACTGAATGTGTTTTTTGTGTGCTGCTAATCTTGGCATATATATGCTTTTTCTGAATTGTCTCAACCCAATATAGAAAATCTAGAGGAGAGAAAGTAACAAGCTTGTTTTTTCCCTTGGTACATTTCACACAAAAGCATTTTAGTTTTTGCAGTTGAAAAGCAGACATATCTCAGTTCACTTTGCATTGGAAGTGAGGAACTTGAGACAAAAATGCTTGGTCCTCTCAAGGAACATATAGAAAGTATACATGACTGAAAACCTTTGTCACTGTATGCTTTGACCTCTAATTTTTCTTGCTTCTAAGTGAGGCCTTCTAATTTTTTCATGCACAGTCTGGCAAAGTGTGCACTGAACTAAAAGTCAGGTATAGGCCTTGGTTTCTGTGTGACCTTGGGGAAGACATTTCTTTATCCTCCGTGGTCTTTTGACTTTAGTGGATTATCCCCTGAAAAGTGCTGCAGAGTCAAAACTGTTACTTTCTTTGTTTCAGTCCAGCCTTATTATAAAAGACTACTTAATGCAAATACTGCAAATAACTAACTCTTTGAAAGAAAGATGAAAATAATTAAAATCACTTTAAAGTAATATTTAGACATCTGTTGTACCTAGACTATTCTCTGCTTAACAAGAAAGGTCAGTGAATGGTCGGCATCCAAAGGAGGGACATAAAAATGATGAAGGGCCTAGAGGGGAAGCAATATGAGGAGCATCTGAGGTTACTTGGCTTATTCAGCCTGGAGAAGAGGAGACTGAGGAAAACAGCTTCCTCATCAGGGAAAGCAGAGGGGCAGACACTGATCTCTTTTCTGTGGTGACCAGTGGTAGAACCTGAGGGAACAGCCTGAAGTTGTATCAGGGGAGGTTTAGTTTGCATATTAGAAAAAGGTTCTTGACCTAGAGAGTGGTTGGGCACCCAGGAAGAGGGGAAGTAAGCACTCACAGCACAAGGCCTGCTAGAGTTCAAGAAGCATTTAGACAATACTCTCAGGCACATGATGTGACTCTTGGGGATGGTCCTGTGCAGGGCCAGGAGTTGGACGTCCATGTTGCTTGTGAGTCCCATCCAACTCAGGATATTCTATGATTCTATGAATTATTTGATTTTGCCAGTTTGAATTTACCACTTGACTACTTAAATTTAAAAAAAAAATAAAAGTCTTACATGTAACAGGTTTTTTCAAATGATTTTACACTTTCTCATCAGCTGTAAGTATAATTTTCTCATTCGTGTACATACAATGAGTACTGTTAGATCATTTAGTGAACAAGTGTGTCCAGGCAGTTCAATAAATCTCTGCTGTGATTAAAAAATACAACAAACAAACAAACAAACAAAAAACAACCTATTTGAATTCCCCCAAGGAGGCCACAGGGATGGCAAGTGATTATGTTGTGTCAAGAAATGTTCAACCAAGGGCAGGTACCGAATTACGATGCTGTAGCTGTGTTTGTGACAGCCCTGTGACATCAATTCTAGACTGACTGCAATGCAACACCCTTCATTATGCTCTCTCTAATGTAGCACAGTTCCAGCTTTAATATTCCTACCAGTGTAATGGCTGCCCAGAGTTTAATTCTTGGTAGCTTTCCCTGAATGTGAATAGTAGACAAATGCCTGATGAGCAGCTCTATATCATTTAGTCATCTCCCTGCAGAAAACAGTCATTTAAGCTACATTTAAAATTAGAGAAGTCACAGACTTGGGCACTTAGAGAGTTTCCCCTTTACCCATAATGAAGAAGAATAATGAGTTTCAGTACAAATTGTAAGGGCTAAAAATACTGCTTTGTGAAATGAAAATTGTGTTGTTATATATCACCTCCCCCTTCCCCTGACACTTTCAATCAGCTTGTCAGCTTTCACTGGCACATAATTTGATGCAAGCTTGGCACTGAGGTTTTTTTGCTAATTTGTATACTGCAAAAATGTTGCTTGTGTGGGGACCAATTAATAATGCTGAGTGTGTGTACATACATGTGAAAAGTTACTACAAATCCTTCTTCCATGAAATACTGGGAACCATAAGAATAACGTTAGCATTAGAAACTCATGGCATACTTTGTGTGTGGGCTAAAGACATTATAGTAGCCAGCAGATAAATTTTATGACAGATGACAAATTTTTGCTACATTAGCATGCCTGTGTAGAATCCTGGCAATGTATTTTAAAGCTTCTTTTCTCATGCTTACCTTTAACTGTCCTTAAAGGCTGCAAAGCTATATATAGGTGTTAGCCCATGCTAACATTACTCCATCCTTATAGCTCTCAAAAAAAAAGGGAGCCTGGCAGTTAAGACATTTGATATTTAAGAGCTTTATCCATGTTCTCTCTCTCTTCTTTTTTTTCTTTTTTTTTCTTGAAGCTATAAATGCCTATGACTTTCATGACATTTACAATCCACAGAACATATTATTAAAAGACATTTGTTAAAAAGTATCTGATAGGGAGAATATAAAATGCATAGTATTTTTCTTTATAATAACTGAATCTCAGTATCAAAATAGTTGTTTCTGATGCTGATATTATTGGACACCCACATGATCTCCCTGTATTTTGTTTACTGGGCATGATATACTGAGATCTGAGGAGTGCAAATACATCTGCAGAGTCCACCACAACTGTAGGATCTGAGCAGGTAAAAATTCAAGTAATTGAAAAATTTAATGTGGCAGACACTTGACTATTTTGAGGAAAGTGTTGTTTTAGCTGATTCCATTCTCTCCAACCCCCTTTCATTTTGGATACTATTATTTGCTTGTAAGTTATAGAAAGTTCCTTTGTTAATATATTAAATAACTTCATACTATTAACCAATTTGTTTTCCTTTAAGGATTTACAAATTTACCTTTACCCCTCAAGAGTCTAAACTACACATTATATTTGCCAGGGAAAAAATTCCACCTGTGAGCACATTTTCTTTATTTTTAGTTTTGTGACAGAACAGACCTATCTTTGCTCGTTAGCAGGAGAGTGAGAAGACTTAAAAGGGAGGGAAGGGAGGTGCTTGGCTCATTCCCTGCCAGGCTTTGTCTGCTGCTCCTTCAGCTATCAGCAGGTGACTCAGAGGTGAGTTGGAGGTGTGGCTTGCTCATTAGCAGGAGAGTGAGAAGGCTTTAAAAACATCT
>JAWWLZ010000118.1:89688380-89704852 GCA_035041345.1 Poliocrania exsul
GGAAATGAATAGAGGGGGTAGAATACACAGCCTTGATCACTCCCACACAGTGCCAACTGGTCCCACCTGCTAAACTAAGACAACTGCTGTTCCACATGATCCAGATAAAAATTGTGAGAGCAGGCTGAATGTTAGTTTTGCATACCATTCCTGTCTAATTTTGAATAGTTCAGTTAGGTTCATGGTGCTTTTCTTTTACCTGAAAGAGTTTATCTTAAGTCTATAATGAAGCCTACTTTTTTAGCTCTATGCAAGTTTGGTTTAGTTCTGTATTTTTCTGCAAATTGTAGTCAACTAATACTTGACTACTATGGTAGCCTAACAACTCAAGTAGATTGATTGAGCAGATTTATTCCTGAATGCTGTCAGAGATCTAGTAAAACAAGATATTGAGCCTATGACAGTTAAGGACACTGTTGAGATCCTTGATGTAAATGGAAAATTATTAACACACTATGGGCTAAATTGTATGGAAATAGATAGACCTGCATGGATGTTGTCACTGAAAAACTCTGAGGGGGAGAACATTGATAACCATTGATTACTCATACCTGAGTGTTCTTAAGAAACCTCTATATGATTTGCAACTCTAGCTGACAAGTCATAAGCAGAGACAATGATTCAATGCTTTCTGTAGCTTTAAAACATTGGTGGTATTCTTGCTAATACAGTCATGATTCACTGTAAGAGCCAATCCATTTGCATGAGAGTTGTAGACCTCCTTTACTGAGATTTGGTCTGTTTTCCATTTCAGTATGAAAAGTTATTTTAACTCTGAAAATTACTAAAGAATACTTAGGAAGGGTGACAGCTCTTGAAGATAATTTTCATAGATCTCTCTTCACTGAGGTGCTTATGGCTTTCATTTCTATGTTCTAAAAATCTATTTATGAAATAGCTTTATTCAAATCAACAGAGGTCATATTTTGTGCCATCAACATTTAATCAAGATGCATTCCAAATAGAAAACTGGTTTCTGTTTAAAGGATTTTCAATTTTGTATTTAATTATACTTAAGGTCTAAACTAAATGCCCTTTACAATTTTTCTTAGGATCTCTGGGAATAAGAAGATAAGTTTCATAGACTGAGAATCATGGACTGAGATTCAGTTAAATTTTGAAAAGTAAATATAGGTGTTGCTAACTGTTTCAGGTGACTGAAATGTGGTTTGTACTGTCGGTGAATCTTAGACTGGTGCTCAGCGGACCAAGAGTTCAATTCCCTTAAAGAGAAGTCAAGAGTAACACGTCGTTATCCTATGCATACTATAAGCCCTAGATTATTGCATAGATACTGAAAGGCTAGAAGATACAGTTCAAGTGTCCTCACTAAGCAGAATATCCCATGGAATCTAAAATAGTAGCAAGAATCTGTGTTCAGACAGCTGTGTCTGCATTATAAAGCTCCACTGGTTATAATGAGAATTTAGAATGTCTGTACTTTCATTTAGGCCTTTACATCTTGAACTGATTCCCATCCCTAATATATTTTTTCCTCTCTTGTGAAAAGTCTGTCAGAGCTTGTAAACTTCTGTCATCTGAGGTGACCTCAAGGCCCTAGTGGGCACTGACATTTTAAAGAGTGTTTTACCACATTCCCAACAAATGTAAGAGCCAAAAGTGGAACCTCCACCAACTGCAGTGCCTTGTAGAACCATGGGAACTATAGGAAAACCAAGAGCTCTTACAGAACTATGAATTTATATCTGATATTGTGCTCTGTTAACTGAGAATGATTACCTTTATACTAGCTACACATTTAAAAACTATATGCAGGGAAATATCACCTTTTTTAAAATACATATATTTGATGCATGTCAGTGTGAATTTTGAATGTAGCAATAAAAGATAGGTGTGCTTTTAGTTCCTGACATAGAATTTACATCTATAATTGTATTAAATCTTGGTATGTATCAATTTCATTAATGTTTTTTTAGTTATTTCCATTTGTTTCAATGTGTTAGGGTTTTTTCCTGCATCTCTCAGCTGATTTAAAGAGATCACAATTACTTAATTTACAAAAAAATGAACAGCAAAATTTTACCTCTATGTATGCATAAGATAGAAGCTCTACGGTCACTGTTGTAAAGCCCAAGCTAGAGAAGCCTAGCCTTCCTGATAGTTTTGTGCTTTTCAATATTTAAACTCAAAACCACAAAAAATCCCAGAAAGTATTCTGAAAACATTAATAGCTGCAAAGAGATGGAGCACTACTTGATTAGATATATATTTTTGAATCTGATAGCAACTTTTTAAAGTATATCAAAGGTTCTGGATGGAAAACACTTTCCTAGTAATGGGACAGGTGTCAATGGAATTAAGAAATTGATAAGTAGTTGGCAGTACTTTACCTTCTTTAGAGGAAGTATAAGGTATATTGATTGATGGAAGGTATTGCCATTAACAAATAATAAATAAGGCTCACCTGCAAATTTTTCCTTTATTGTTTTCTGCTTTGTCTTTTTTTAGGAGGGCCTTAGTTTGTTTCTTTGGGGGTTTTTTAGAGTTTTTTGGTTTTTTTCCCATGTACTGTAATATTTTAATTAATATATCATTTAAATGTGATGTTTTAAAATGCCAGCATGTTTTATATATTTTAGCTACATATTATATATGTAGTTGTTGTATATTTTGTCTTGTTTTGTTTTGCTTACTGCTAAGTCCTCCAATGCCATTTTCCTTAACACTTGATACAATGTATGAAATGACAGAATTATTACCTAATGTTTGTCACCTGCTTAAGCTCAAGTATTATGTCAGACATAATACATGTGTAAAAGCTTCTGGATAGTGATTCACACCATTAAATGCCTCTCAAATTGCCATAAAAGGTTTGCCTGCTCATCTCAATTTGAAGCAGAAAGTGTTCACAGTTATAATAGATTTTCCGTGATCTACAATGACAGGTTTATAGATGTTAAGCATCAAAAGGCTTTTTCTAGTTCTGCATTACACGTATCACCACTTTAAGACCACTAAAACAGTTAAATTGCTGAACTTCTCATATGTGAAGCAGTATTACAGCTCAGTGATATTATGTTAAATGAGGAACCAAAGGTAGAGTGAACTCCAGGGAGATAATAAAAACCAAGTATATTATTTGGAATTAGTACATACAAATGAATTTTGAACTTCTCTTTCCAATCACAGCAATAGTTCTGTTGTTGTAAACAGCCATAAGGAATTTCTGTGAATTACAATCTGTATGGGCCCATTAATGGAAAACACTTTTGTAGTAAGAGAAACACAAAAGAAAGGTCTTTGTTGCAGCATTTGCACCAGTATCTTATTCACGCACTAATGATATGTGGGGTATCTGAGTATGTGTCAGAATAAGTAGAAACAGTTAGAATTTTTTGTCATTGTTTTATGGCTTCATACTATTCTCCACAGACAGTTAAATCAAGTGGTGTTAGATTTACTCATCCAGTGTAGTCAGATGGAAGAAAAAGATAATAAAACACTCTTTTGCTTATTCTGCGGTCTTTTACAGTTTAGTGTCTGGTTTTAATCCCTTTGAAGCATATTTAGCTTTGTAAATTACTGAGATTTGTCTTAGTGCCTAAGAGAAAAAAATGTGTTATTTAAACTCTTGTCCTTTATCATTAGATAGCCTGTCTACAGGATGAGACCATTAACTTGCTGAAGAAATTCTTTTAAAGCAAGTTGTTATAGCTGGAGGTTGTAAATGAATTCTTCTCTTTTCATGATTGTGGTGTCATATTCTTACTCTGTTTTAAAGACCTTTCTTGAAAACACAGTAATCTGAACCTTACTAGCTTAAAGGTGAAAATTGAAAGGGAAGGCTGTGATGTGAGACAACTAATGCATTTATATAACCAACAGTCTTCTTTAAGCAAAGAAAAAATAAAGTTATGATTTACTTAGAGGTAGAAAAGTACCATGGTAACTTTATCATGCTTCCTGGCTCTGAATAATTAGCTCCTTTTGGTGATGAAATAGGCAGAATTCTTTATGATGCACACTGGCTCTGAGTAGGCTACACTTGATTACAGAAAGGAACCTAAACCAGAAAAAAAAAAGTTTGCACTGTGATTCCTTTTTTCCCCTTTGTATGTTAAGCTACTGTTGCACTGGTGATGAGAACTCGGGTCTAGAGGGAGTTAAGTTCTCTTTCAAGAAAATCCCTTCATGTGTTCAGTGAAGTTCAGACCTCTAATGTGAGCACCATTGCATCATATGTGACAAAACCAGTAGCTGGCAAGGTCAATCTGTAATGAAATGATCTACTGCTACTTCAGGGAAGAGGATACTTTACCAGAACATTGCCTGCTTCATCTGGAAACAGGAGGCAATGGAGTGTCTGTGTAGAAAGCAGTTATTTCAAGTAAATATTTGTATTTTTTGCTGAGAGCAAGGTTTTGTTTTTTGTTTTTGTTTTTGTTTTTGTTTATTTTTCCAAAACTCTGAATGAGTTCACCTTACAAGAAAAGCTGTACGGTACATATGCTGGTGGTTGAGTGCCAGGTCAGGATAAAGGTTCAGATCACAGTCTTCTTGACTCAGCTGTTTAAAGGTATGCTGCTGTTCTTGGTGAACAGATACAGATGTCTAAGAAGCCTAGGTTTACACTGTCTACCACTCCCATTAAATTTTGCAATGAGCAAGCTGCAAGCTCTTTCATACTGGAGAGATCAGAAGCTACAAAAATGTGTGCCACGATAGACAGGCACAACATATTCCAGCAATTCATACTGAAGGTGAGTTCATGTCTTTGTTTAAGCTTAATAATGATGCAGGTCTTCCTATTTATAGTTCCCTGCAGATCTCCAAGTCTGCACCTGTAATATGGTGGGTTCTAAGGGATGCTGGAAAGTGGAAACGACTTAGTTGAGAGGTTAACAAACAGTATTTTTTTTTATTACCAGAGACTGCTAAGTGACAGGAGTTTTAAGGAAAAAGGACGAGGAAGAGAAAGGAAGGAAAAAACCCCAAAAGCAATAAGCCCAAGCGTGCAAGTAATCCACTCACCAAGGGAATTGCTCACACTAATGTCTTGCTGACCCACACATTTAGATTATCCAGAGAAAAAGGCAGAGACCACTAGGTGGCTCACTGCAATAGCAGGTGTACCCATTGTTTGAAAGTACAAGTTTTTCTCGCATGGCAAGCAAGCAAAAAGCACCATTCATCTGCCCTTAAAATACAGGTGGCCAGTGACATCTGACTGGGCAGGTGTGGCCAGTACCACCCAGTCCGAAGTCTCTAGCTCCACCTTCTTCTTATATAACAGTCTTCTCTCTGCACATGTGTGCAGGCACTGGAATTTTCCTGAGCATGCGCATAATTGCCTGGGGGTCTCCAATAAATTGGGTCTGGGGGCAGCCTTCCACCTCTTCCTCATCACTTTCTCCAAATGACCTCTAAATGAAACTAATGATTCAGAGGAGACCAATTATCAGAGAGCTCTATCTTCAAGGGCGAAGTTTCTCCTTTATCAATGCCTGTTACTGGTAACATGGGAGGGAAAGCATAAACTTTGTCCAGACAGCTGGCTAAAAACACAGACCAAAATGTCAACAGTTTTAATTCCTGACACAGCACCTTATCCAGGCCTTTGATCTCCACAGGGCTGAGAACAGTGAGGTTTGGACTTGGGCATATTTTAAATATTGCTGTCCAAAATGTAGAAGCCATCACAACCTTTTACACTGCCATTAAGAGACACTGTTCAGAAAGAACCTCCCCAGCAGCAGTGGATTAAAGTTAGCTACTTCTTGAATGAGCAAATGAAGGGTCTCCAAGAAACCTTCAAAGTCATATTGGAAGCTGGACAGAAGATTTGCTTAACACATTCCCCTCATGGTCACTTGTTTATCAATATAGATTGAGAAGAAATAAAGTGAACATAACACTGTCAGCCATCTAAACAGATAAATTCAAACTTTTAATCATGAAAAGACACACAGACAGAACACGCATAGTGGATAAAGCAACCTGTCAAGGAATATCAGCTACCTCTTTGTGTTATAGGCAAATCTCTACAGAGCACTGTAGGTATTTATTGTTCTCCCAAAAGTCTGATCCTGGTTGCTAAGCAACTACCGCAGTTCCTTTACACGTATTAGAGATGAACTAGTCCTGCACTTTTTTTCTTGCCTTAAAAATAGTTGTGAGAAAATACATCAACTTAAACGTAGTTGTTCTTTTTTATGGTTATCCCCAGCACTACAAATTAGCTGTACTGAACAAGCTGTGCGAAAAAAGTCCTAACAGCAGAAGGCGTAAATGAGAACAGGTTTCTCTGGCAAAATTTAATTTTCTTAAAGTATTATAAATGTGGAACTTTTAAGACACTATCTTTCTGTCAGAAACTGAGCAATAGATGAGGATAGAGGAAAATTCAATTAAATTAGTTTGATATGTATCTTCCTCTTTATAAAATGTAAAACATGTAGAGTCAACACTAAACAATTATAGAAGGCTACTATTTTTTTATAATATAAAGGTAGATATGTTAACTTACACAAACTAATGAGGCACTGATTAATCAGACTGTGCTTTTATTTAGATTAGGTTTCTACTATGAATCATATCTGAGATCAAAACACAGCAAAATTTTGGGACTCATCACACTTAAATCCCTGAACAATTCCTGTGACAGATTTGACCCATATGACAGACAATTTCCAACACTAAACCCAGTGAAGTCAAAATATAAAATATGTGGTTTCTTGAGTTTTCTGCTAGCTTGGAATTAACCTTAAATAGCCTTTTTACCTTATTAATCTATAGGTGAATCTGAACATGTACTATAGTAGCTTCTAGGAGTGATCTCTTGTGTTACCTTGTCATTACTAGCAATTTTGAAATTTATTTGCTTAATAGAACAAAGGTTCTTGACACACTTGATTTGTTTCTGATGACTGAAAAGTAAACAGTTTCTCAAGGCTTTGAAAAAAACCATTTGGTTTCATTGTCTAAACTTTTAAGTACTTGCTCAACAGAAAAGAGGGTGCAAGGAACATAAAAAATGAATATTACTAGTTCAGTAATGTCAAAGGCTTCTGTTTGGAATCACCAGTGGGTAAAATGTTACCATATATACCATATAGGACCAGAAACAACTCAATGATCAATAAAATCCTGATGCGTTATCCCTTTTTCTGTCCTTACAGCTGAGCAGATGAATCAAGACTTATTCTTATCAAAGTTCAAGTACAAAATTTAGTACTTCAGATGAGTTTTAGATAAACAGCAAAGAGTAGGGGAATCAGTGCAATAAAATGTCAGAATGTATTGAATTAATATATGAGACAAATTGGGTATTGCATCCTTTATTTCAGTGTCCAGGAAAGCAGTAGTACAAGTTACTTCTTTATTTTATCTGGAAAACCATAGTGCTTAATTTTTAAGTTCATTGGATTTGAAGTCATCTCACATTCTTTGATTTGATACTTCCTTCTCTGAAAGATTAGGGGATTTGGGGAAACTGTGAGGGAAGATGAAGGTCAAGATGCCATTCAATTAACTGAGCTTTTCTTGCTTCTGCACAGGAGTGAATAGATACTTTTCAGAACCTTGCAGGTGTACAGTTGTTTTTACCAGCTAGCAATTTTAGGCCCAACATAGCCACAGGCTCTCCTTTTCTTTTTCTTCCTGGCTTTCAAGGACATATAAGGTCACTATTATTAGCATCAGAAAAGTCAGCTTTGCTAACTTAATTTACAATAGATATTGCTTCCTATACTTGATCATTAAGAGTCCATAGTTAGTCCTTAGCAAGACTTTAGACATCATTGTGACTTACCTTTGAGATTAATGCTGTTATCCATATGGGATCTAGGTAATCGGTGCAGCCCAGTAAATATGCTGTCTGCCCTCAGCAAGGGGATATCCCCAGCTGTGCACTGACCCAGCAGTTCAGGGGCTAAGACTTGCCTTGGCCTCAGCTGAGTGTTGCTGGTTTAACCCCTGTGCTGCTGTCTGTGGCTGCTACCTCCCTCCCCTGCTCCAGCTTCAGCTCTGGGGGTGGCCGTGCTGGGGAAGGGGTGATAACCCCCACCTGTCACTGCCTGACAAACCACAGCCTGCTGTGTGTGTGGGGCTGGGCTGGGGCTAGAGGCCACTGTCAGGCTGTAGCTGTCAGTCTGGAAGAGGGAAGGGGGCTGTGACAGGGAAACATTTAAGAAGAGCAAAAAGCAGTGACCAAGCTTGAGGAGAAAGAAATGTGACACTTTTTCTGGTGAAGACCTGAGGATGCTGACAGCTCACTGTGACCTCCCCTACGACCTCCCACCCTCATCAGTCTTGAGGAAGACTGAAGAGTCAGCCTTAGGACCCCGCAGGACACAGGAAGAATGAGCATAACAGCTAAGAAAAGGGATAGATACTAGGAAGAATTTATTGCATAACAATTTTAATGTTAATGTAGCATTTCCATATTAATTACGAAGCATGTGATATGAGACCTTGAAAACTCTGATTTCTAGTCTCAATGTAAATGCTGTTTACTCTTTGGCCTGTAGATTTGGAGTCTGACACTAAACTGTCTCTATGCAGAAAAATATATGTTTTTAGGGTGATATTTATCTCAAGAAATGATGTAAAATTATTCAGGTAAATCATGTTATGGAAGTTTCTCTATCCCCATTCACTATAAAGCAAATCAGAATCATCCTGTGTCTCCCTTCTTTCGGTTAAATGCCCTCATCTAAGGTTACAAAATCTATACTTTTCTCCTCATTATATTTTTTCATGACTTTTGCCACTCCAAGGGACAAAATACCCTCTGGGCTAGTTTTCTATCTAGTAGCTAGAACTTTTAGTAATACATAGAAGATACAGATATTGAGTCCTAGACACAGAAAAAAAAATATTAATCTGTGTCTCCCACTGGCTGAAAAGTAGTATAATTGCTTTGTAGCATAAAACATGAGTGGTACCACTACCATCACTTTTGTGGCATTGCTGTAAAAGAGAATATAATGATCCCTGTTTAGTTCTTTGAAAGTGCAATTGTACATGCTAAAGCACAGCATAAAATTCTGGCTTTCAGCTTCCTGGCAGCAGATCTGCATGCAATCTTTAATCAGACACCTGGCTGATGAGGAGGGGTTAGTGTCCCAGCCACTGTCTTCCCTTGTTTCTATTAGGTAATTCAGGTTCCTGCTTTGTTTTCAGATTTTGGATTATTGCTTGAAAAAAGCTTAATTTCACAAGTCCTAGATAGTTCTTGATACCATTTTGAGGGAC
This sequence comes from Poliocrania exsul, assembly GCA_035041345.1. Lineage (NCBI taxonomy): Eukaryota > Metazoa > Chordata > Aves > Passeriformes > Thamnophilidae > Poliocrania > Poliocrania exsul. Next base: position 89,697,597 of record JAWWLZ010000118.1, read on the forward strand.
AGACACAGCAGAGGGGTTTGGTCATGATCACTATGGTGGAGATGCTGCTTAATCAGTAATTCCCTGAATTATACAAAGAAACAAAAAGCGGCTGTTCACTATTTAGCAAACTGATTTTTTAGATAGCTGCTTTTAAAGTGGTCTTGATTATTTTGAGTCTAGTGTATCTCATTATGCCTTTTCCCCAAACTAAATAAGAGGTTTAACCCATTAAAGCTATGTAATTTTTTTTCATTTTGCTTTCCTAGGCCTAATGCAACTGATATAAGCCACCATATTTACACTGTCTTTTCCAGACTTCATTTGCAGGTATATCTCCTCTCCTTGATTCTTACAAATGTTTTCACAGCCCCCATCCAAAAATTATGCTTTTTTTTTTTTTACAACATAGAATTTCTGGATGTTAAGGGATGACCTAAATTCCATTCTTCTCTGTATTGGTGGAACAGTTAAAGTCATACAGTCAAAATCCTGTTACAATACAGTCTTCTGAAGTTTCTAGCCAGATGACAGCATTGTTCACTAGGCTATATCTAGACATCTTGGACATATCCCTCTTTTTCTCTATCCCAAATGACTTTGCATTCATTTCTGCAGAATGGCATTACTAAGACATTAATGTGATCCATAACACTCCTAAGGAAGATGAGAGCTGTAGATTAAACTTCTTCATGTAGAGGGGTTTTGTAACATTTATGTCTCCTCTTTCCTCATAATGTGTGTGTTTGTGTGAATTGTTGTCATGTATTAAATATGCCTTCTACCTATAAGAGAAGAAAATGCTTTTCATTCTTTCAGAGGGCTTAGCACTGCGCTCCCTGCGGATGAAGAAGCCTGCTTTATAATTTAAATAAGGGAGCTGATTTTAAACACTTAGACCTTAAAGCTGCGAAGCAAAATATGCTGATTAGTCTAGTGCTGTGTTAACTCATTTCCTGTACAGAGTCAAGACAATTCTCATTAGACCTTTACTACAACCAAATTATAAACATCTGACCATTTTTGGTTATGTCCTTAGAAAGCTGATAAAACGTGAAACTATGCTGAGGGAAAAGTTTCATAATGAAACTGATGAAAACATAAGCCACAGAGTTTTCTTCTTGAGAATGTGGGTTTTCGTACCACATTTTTAACACTGAGATTTTGCTTTCATGTAAAATCTTGAATTTGAACATTTTTTGAAAGACATAAGTTGAGGTTCTGATGTTTTTGTTCACATAACATCAAATAATTTAAATGTATTCAAGTAAAAAATAATAATTTGGTGGGCTGTAAAGGCGCGAGATAGATTTTTGATTTTTTTTTCCTGGATTTTTTTTTTATTTCTCCAATATTTATTTATAATATTAGATATAAAGAAATTCACTTCAGGATGGGAAATTTTACTTAAATTAACCAAATTTATTATAAATTTCCCATCCTGTTAAGAGAAATAAACAAAGAACCTTTGCAAACCAATAATGAAGACATTGTGAATAGCATCAACACTTAAAATCAATATTTCTCTAATCCTGGAAAGACCATCCTAATTAATACAAGCATTGTATACAACAGTAAAATAGATTAAACTGCTGAACTAATACCAATTTTCAGGACAAAGCCTTTGCATTCCAGGGTTTTTCTGGTTTTCATTATTGACTATTGACACATTTGGGTAAATGAAATATCATTGTGCCCAAGGTTACAATTAATATTTTTTTCCAAATTTTATTTCGTGTAAGTAAGGGGGGGGGGTTTCCATTTTTATGTATATCTGCTGAAAATTCCTGTCTAATGTTTAAAAGAAATGAAATATAGTGTGCTCTGTCTCCCAAATAATAATCTATTTTTGCAGATATTTTTCTTTTTGTTTTGATCAAAACAGAATCCAGTACTTGCCAAAAAATTTTCATTGACTATTGCTGTGTGGTATTTGAGCTTAAGTCAGTATCTGTAGTTTGATTTTCTTGAGTAATCTTTGCTTGGAGGCATTGGGAACAACTTTTTTTTTTAATTGTATTTTATATAGAACAGGTAAACAATGGGCTTACTGGAGTTGAATTTTATATTTCTATGAGAGTTAAAAAGTACACTTACATGGAAGTACTTGGCATATGGCCAAACTGTGAGGAAGACTGAATAACAGAAAAACAATAGCTAAGAATTCTGAAAAGGTTTGGCTGTGAAATTAGACTATTTCCAGCTCCTATGCAGATTTTTATTTTGTACCTCAGTTCTTCCTCAAATATTTCTATCTTAATTGTTTAAATTTCATTGAGATGGGAGACATCAAAAGTAGACTAGGTGGTGTTTTATGTTCACTCTGTTTACAAAGGTTTTTATTGGTTAGAGGATAAAGATACAGACTGGTTTTAAAGCTATGCACAAGATATAGAAAATATGCTAGATTTACCTTACTTGATATACTTAATACAATTTCAGCAATATAAACAAACATCATCAGAAAATTATCTAAAGATTACTAAGTATAAATTTGACACAGCTCTAGCAAAGTTTTTGAGAGGAATAACCTTTTGTATCCATAAGAAATTTGTTGGAAAATCTAGTAAAAAAATAGATTCTTTTGTTAAAGTTATGGTCAAGTTCAGTAGATTTGCCTTGTGAGTAAATTTCCAAATAGCAATTGTCAGAACATTGTCTCTATCTACAGTAACTCATCAACAGAGGAAAACTAACAAAGGAAGGGCACTACTTTGTATAGCTAAAATCTATATAAATCTGCTATGATTTCTGTTCCAGCTCATGAAGTTATGCAGGGGTTTCTGTGGTCTAGACCCAAATACTAGAACAGAGGATGAGAATGACTGTTTAATAAGGACATGAGAAGTGTTACTACACCTCTGGCAAAAATAGATGCAAAATCTAAGCAGAGAAACAGATGCTTTTTCATATTTTTTTATTTCACAGACTATTCTGCGTTGGAAGGGACCCACAAGGATCATTGAGTCCAACTCTTAAGTCAATGGCCCACATAGGGATTGAACCCATGACCTTGGCATTATTACAACCAAGTTTTAACCAACTGAGCTAATCTCAGGGTTAAGTTAGTTTGTGTTTTATAATTAAAAATATTTGAAAAAACTTAGCGGACAAGTTGAAGTGGCATCCCCTGGCTAGACTATTCGGCAGAGATTAATGGTGTATATAACAAGAGTAACATAACAAGACTGTAGACTTCAAATATGTGAAGATTGACTATTCACTTAATATCATGAAGACATTTTGCTTATGGTAAGAGATGAGATATGTAACAAAGAAGATGCTATGAAAATGATGGAGATGGTGCATGTCACTTATGAGAACAGGCTGGGAGAGCTGGATCTGTTCAGCCTTGAGAACAGATGAATGAGAAGGGACATCATCAATGTAAATAAGCATCTGAAGGAAGAGTGCCAAGAGAATGGACCCAGGCTCTTCTTGGTGGTGCCAAGCAATAGGAAAAGAGGCAACAAGCAGCAACTGATGCCCAGGAAGTTCCACCTGAATAGAAGAACCTGTTTACTGTGCACGTGACTGAACACTGAGACAGAATGCCCAGGGAGGTTGTGGAGTTTCCCCCATTGGATATATTCAAGAACCATCTGGACACAATCCTGTGCAATCTGCTCTAGGATGACACTGCTTGAACAGGGAGGATCAAGTTACACACTGCGGTCCTTTCAACCTTATCCATTCTGTGCTTCTGTGAAAGGTTTGGGTTTTTCCCATTACAGGCCAAAAACTAATCACGTTCACTGCAAAATGAGAATTGAAGTTTCTTTCTTTTCATTTTTACCTTAGAGATAAACAGTATCAAGCGTAGATACTGTTTTAAATCATCTTCTTAATTCTGTCTTGATTCGAAGGTGTAGTTGTTGCACTTAAAGATAAGTAATTACAGAGCAAGTGGAATGAACTATAAATTTTAGTATGGCAGTTTCTATTCTGACCATTACTTCATGACCTATTTGAATAAGATATCTAAAGACATCATCTGAACAGTAGTACTGGGCAGATTATTTGAAAAACTTTAGCTGTCTTTGCCAAAAACCTTATAAATACTTTATGTATTAGAATTTCTAGGGATTACTTTGGTTTCCTCTCCATTATGGAAGAGCCAACACCATGCCATCAAGGAAAGAAAAGGCATTGCTGTTTTCTGTGTGTAATATGAAATCCAAATGCACTCCTACTTCCTCATCTTACTTCAATGCAAGCAGAAGCATAAAGCTGGCAAGGACTTCTACACAGTAAATCAGTTCTTCTGCTATTGCAGATAGTCAGGTAGTAAAATACTTTGAATATGCCTCCACCTGAGTTCTGATCACATGAGTTCTGTGTTTTGTTTTCACTGTTTCAGAAATATCATCCATATTCCTCTTGAGTCTGAAGCTCTTAACACGTGCCACTGAGCTTAGTGACTTTGATTCCATTACTATTGATTCCTGATTTCGTCCCTTTGCTCTCTTTCATTTACTAGCTAGGATACTTTGCTGTCTTGTCTTCATTGTTGCTTGATTATCTGAATCTCATTATATTCCTAGTTTCAAAACTAGCATAGATCTGGGGGGAAGAGGGGGCATGTTATCTAGTATCACCATCTTCTTTGCTCCATACATTCCTTAGAATGTATTCTAAATATCATCAGAGCTTCCAGCTTTTTATTTCGTCTTCTTCATTTTTGAGATCTATTGGAAAATTTCATGGATAAATATATATCTTCATAACACAGTTAAATATCATTAATATTTCATGGCTTCTTCATAAGCAAAAATTCTTGTTATTGCCACCTTAATTATCTGTGCCATCTTGATATCAGACTTCTTTCCCTATTTCCTTTAATTTTTTTTCAATCACAAATAAAGATATATTGGTAACTTATTTGTTTTTCAGACCTGATTGCTATCTAGGTACCATTTTAAAGCCATTTAGCTTTCAGCCATGGCCCCTCAGTTAGGTTTGCAGATAGTTTTCCGTTTAACTTGATCTCACAATCAAATTCTTTTTTATAAAACTTCTATCTTAACAACAGTATAGTTACTTCAGAGTCCAATCTGCATTTAACCAAAGACACTACAGTCAAGTGCTATACAAACACATGTATTTGCTCTGAAACAACAAGAAGCTTCTAATTTTTCATGACCACCAACAAATTTCATGCACGTAGCTATTTTGGAAGATGTCCTATGTCTGCAAACTTTAATCTTCTCTTCATGAATCATACAAAATCTGTGCTATAGAAATTTTGTGTGAAGGCTTCCTTTTGCACAGTAGGTTGTTCTACACAAGGGAAATTATTCTACAGTGCTTACATTAGGGCTCCAAATGTAAACTTAAATTTTTCAGCATAGAAATTACTTCAAATGCATATTTTGAAATAAATTACTTAAGCAGCACTATCATTCTGCATCTTCCCCCTCCTCTGAACTACCAGTTCCCCTATTATTAAAAGGATACCAAATAAGAACTTTGCATTTATATGTTGCGAGGGACTAGATCCCATACCAAACAGGAGGGGAAGCAGCTGGCACTACATATTATAAGGTATCTATAATTTATGCACCACTTCTTTTAGGTTTTGGGTTTTGTTTTACTCCACTGGGTTATGTGTCATAACTGATGCCTACTAAATTTTCTGATCCTGTTAACTGGAGTTTCTTTTGTGTGACCTTCAAAACATTTACTGACTTTTATGTATTGTAGTGTGGGTATGGTGTGTTACTAATGGTTCATTCCTCAATTGTATTCTTTAATATTCATGGCAGCATTTTTTTCCGCAGCACCTGTTCACGTGAGCAGATCCTAGACCACTGTGATCCAGAAAGTGAATGTGTCATATACATCTACCTTCTGCCTCCTTTATCAGACATCACTGGAGTAATTAGTACTCTGAATGATGCATGTTTTTAACATTCACTGAGCTTTTTTTATTGATGCTTTGTTAGTGTGCAGGTCTTCATTAGAACTCATGAGCTAAGTAAGAAAAAATTGCATTCCAGACCACAAGACAGCCTGAAGGGTTCTAATACATGATGTAAGGTGAAGGAAACAGAAATAGCGCTCACCACACTCTTAACTGAGTGCTTTTCTTTCATAAGACATTGTCTCTTTGGGGTAAATGAAAGCAAAAGGATACAGATAGACTGACCACAGTACTATATGTAAGATATTAGTTGGAAGAGTCACAACTTCACCAGAAGAACACACTGGCTTTGTTGTTAGGATCATTATTGTCTTCTCTGTTTGTAAAGACAGATTTATAGGATGCTACTGTGAATGCTGTCCATGTCTGAAGGTGCAGCTTCAGTTGGGAGTATTTTGGGGTTCCATGTGTCCAAGATAAAGTCAGATTCTGCAGCTGATGTGCCTGCACAGTAAGTTTTGCCACACCCCTGAGAAGTGACATACATAGATGTGATCAAAACAAGTCACAACTACGGTAAATACAACACACTTAGATATAGAACAGATAAAACTTAACTGTCAATTTAGTGAGGTGTATGTTCCACTAATAGATAAAAGTACTATAAATTATGAAGAACAAACATAGCTCCTATGCAAACCTTACAATGCCATTTTTCATCAATGCCAGTATTTCATCAGAGACTGGTAGAATAGTTTTCATGATGAGCATGACTTTAATCTCAGGCCTCCACAAGAATTTCTCTAATAACCTTCAACAGGAAGAATCATGCTCCTAAAAATATTTCTTAGTAAATCACCTGACTTTCACTTCTTCCACAGCTACATAATGTTAAGCAAATTCAAGTTGAATTGCTAAATCAAAATGTTGGATTCTGTAAATATTTGAATGTGGAACAAGAAAAAATTATTCTCAGAGTTCCATTATCTTTCTGTTATGCTAGATACCATGCATGCATCTACAACTAAATACCCAGAATACACAATATTATTCTAAGTGTCACTTTCAAGCGATGTCCATAGTTGGATATTCCATGCACTTTCCTCCTGGTGATATTTTGACTGTAATAGAAAAATAAAACAAGATGAAAAAATTTCAAAAAACTATCCCTTCTACCAATGAATTTGGCCAGGTAGAAATATTGTCTTGTTCTGGTTTTCACAATGGGATTTTTTGTTTGTTTTCCAAGCAGAAAATAATCTTGCTTAAGTTATTGATTTGGTATTGAGCATAAAGGATGATTACTGACATTTTGGCCTTCGACACTGTCTCCTAAAACACGCTCCTGGAAAATCTGGCAACCCACAGCTTGGACAGGTGCACTCTCTGCTGGGTTAAGAGCTGGCTGGATGGC
>JAWWLZ010000118.1:89704952-89716889 GCA_035041345.1 Poliocrania exsul
TGGGGGTTTGGATTGACAGGAGGCTGAACATGAGCCAGCAGTGTGCCCAGGTGGCCAAGAAGGCCAATGGGATCCTGTCCTGTATCAAGAATAGTATGGCCAGCAGGACGAGGGAAATGATCCTTCCCCTGTACTCTGCGTTGGTGAGGCCACACCTTGAGTATTGTGTTCAGTTCTGGGCTCCTCAGTTCAGGAAAGATATTGAGGTGCTGGAGCGGGTCGAGAGAAGAGCAACGAGGCTGGTAGAGGGGCTTGAGCACAAGTCCTGTGAGGTGCAGCTGCTGGAGCTGGGATTGTTTAGTCTGGAGAAGAGGAGGCTCAGGGGAGACCTCACCACTCTCTACAACTACCTGAAAGAGGGTTATAGTCAGATGGTGGTTGGTCTCTTCTCTCAGGCAACCAACAGTAGGACAAGAGGGCACAGCTTAAGCTGTGCCAGGGAAGGTTTAGATTGGATATTAGAAAAAAAATTCTTTACAGAGAGAGTGGTCAAACATTGGAATGGCCTGCCCAGAGAGGTGGTGGATTCTCTGTCCCTGGAGGTTTCTAAGATGAGATTGGATGGGGCACTTAGTGCCATGATCTAGTAATCAAAGTGGTGTTGGATCATGGATTGGAACTGATGATCTCGGAGGTCTCTTCCAACCCAATTGATTCTATGATTAAATATATTTTCTTTTATTATAGACTTAAAAACTTGTGCTTTCAGTGTGTAATTCTTGCAATACATTGCAGAATCTTGATTATCATACTATTAACATGTATATATTTTATTCTGAATCATGGAGAGATTACCTTTTGGAATATTCTATAGCACTATAAAGGATATTTTAGAGTCATATTATGTACAAGTGATTCTTTTACTATTGATATCAGTTGTAAACTTTAAAATAGTCGAAAATATGTTAAAATTAGTTCAGTTCTGTTTGTTCAAAGTCTAGTTGTAGGAGACTGAAAGTTGGTTTATGCTTTAATGGCAAAAATCTTGCTTTCTTATGGATACAACTGCTTCTTTCCCCATGGTGAATCTAATGCTTTCTAACTATAGGAGTTAACGTGCCAGCAGTGGCACTGGGCTTGGTGCTGGCTGTGTGCCAGCACATAGCACTTTGTAGAAAGGGCAGCAGGAGGAAAAGATTTTAGCAAGACTTGTGAAGTTCTGCTGAAAGCAAGCCAAATTATCCCAAGGTAAGAGCTGCTCCTGATTTCTGCTGTAATAACACCTGATCCTCTCTGTGTCCCTTACAGTACGTTTAAAAACGAAAAAAACTACAGTCTTTAGCTGAAGCAGAACGGCACACTGCTGATGTTTTTCCTCATTTTTATATATATAGATATATGGTTTTACATCTTTACATCTTCAGTGAGAGAATATCTTCTATTCACCTGCTGATTACAATAAAGTTAATACTTCCTTCCATTATCTGTATGTTGATAAGGTAGCCCACATAGTGAAAAATCTCTTCTGTGACTGGCAGACAGCAGTCACAGAAGTATCAGTTAATCTCACAAAGTTATTATTGTAATTAATTGACATAATCAGGCATTGGATTTGAATTTAAAATCTACACTTGAACATGAAACAGAATCCTACTTTAGAAACTATTAATACTTTGATGGCAATAATAAAAGAATTTCCTGCACTAATTACATTACAGGTACCTCGTATAATTTAAATGGATTATTGCTAGAAGACTGCCTCTGTTTTCCCTGAGTTCAAGGAGGGGCAAGACTTACTGTATTTTCAGTTCTTTGCAGTCAGTATTTTTATATAAAATAATAAAAAAGAAAAATTTTTAAAAGAAACTTTTATATGTGTAGATTTTTTTGGTTTTTTTCCAACTGTAACTCTTGAGCAGAATGAGGGAAGTGAAAATGAATAGAAAATTCAGCCAACTGTCCCCTTTATAGTGTGAGTAGGGAAGGTAGGTGCAGACCTCACTACCAGCAGCATTGCAGAATGACTGTTGGAAATGGGGTTAAGAATAAAAATTTGGTTTAACAGTCATGACTGATGCATGTGTAAAGAAAGAAAGATACGATAATTGCAGGAAAATACAAGGAGTTTCCTGGGATTTAGGATCTGATATTCCATACCTATAAGTCAGCTGAATTCTATGTATGTGCCTGTCCATATGTGTATGTGTATGTTTAGGGTAGAAGTGAAGATATTGTGAATTATAGGAGTTCTAAAACAGACATGGTAATCTTTCAGAAGAATTTTGCATTCTACTCAAATCTGTGGCTCTATATAAGCATGAAAAAGGAACAGTAAAGAGCATTTATTCATAACTGTTGTTTTTCTTTGCTTGAAAGGTACTTGTAGGCTGCACTGGCAACAGTTCTGGATGTTAACCACATTTTATTGTTGTCTAACACGCCACATTAGAGAACATTTAAACTTTGAGAGAAAAACATAACTATAATTCCCTGCTAGTCATGCGGCACACACTTCTGTGACAGCAAAAAACATAGGTTCACTGTAACTGTGGGTATGTTATGTGGAACCAAAGGTGAGGTGTAGCACAGTGAAATAACATTGCAAAAGGAATAGAAATAATGGTTGGAAATCATTGTTCTACTCTGCCTTTAAGGTATTTCAGCTGAAAAGACTAAATAAAATGTGTGCAAGTAAATGAGACTCATTTGAAAGTAAACCAATTGCACATAAACTGATTGCAAACATGAAGTAGGTTATGGCATTTAAGGAATTAAAAACTAAAACTTATGGATTATTTTGCTGTGGCTGTTTTTCAGGACTTGATGGAAAGATTGACCTTATTTAAGAATGCAAATGAGAGTGATTGACATGACTCATATATGAATCCTCAAAGTGAAATTTTTGGAGAGAGAACAGAAATGTAAGGAAAATGAAAGCTAAGGTACTTTCAGCATATTGAGAGTAAAAAAAAAAAAAAAAGACATCACTGTTACATGGATAGGCCACAGGAAACAGATGTTTCTAAAAGTGGTAACAAAAAAAGGCATCATGTGACAAATATTATTAGTGACCCTGCTTTTAGAGTCTGTGACATTTAAGAAATATAGGGAGACATGAATTCTTTGTAGTTAATACAACAAACACGTTTTTACTGTGGTAAAATACCTGTTTCAATTTAAGAACATTTTCACTTATCCTTCAGTTATTCCTGTCTACAGAGAGCCTGACTTGTAAGCTCTAAACTTCTTGTAAGACTTTCCTTCTCGGTGGCAGTATTGAGGGCCCCCATGCCTTCCTCTCTCACCTCTAGATCTCTGCAGCCACTCTTGATGTGCTGTGTTACCTTGGCAGCATTGTTGGTGACCATATGGAAGAGTAACAAGGTTTAACCATGTGTGAGCTGGGTAAGCCTTGCTGGTCCCTCCGTAGAATCCCAGATGCTGGTCCTGCCAGACAAGCCTCTGAGGGCATCAGGATGGACCGTCATAATCATGCTTCATTACCTCACAGGTGGGAGTCTTCAGTAATGGTCTCACTCATCTTTGCCCCCTTCTGCAGATATCGGCTCTGGGCTGAGCTTGCTCTAAGCAGTCTCCTGAAGAATCTTGTCTGCCTTCAGCAGTGCCCTGGGCAGCTACCTGTCTGCCCATCAAGCACAAACTGTCTTCCTGCTGCCAAGAGATCACAAGTTTTCAGCATCCCCTTTCTCAACAGCCCACTCAACCCTACCTGTGGGGACATGGCCTCCAGCCATGCCTGCTGCCTTTCTGTGTCTGGCTCAGTTTCTTCCCTGCACATGTTTCTGCAAAATTTTCCCTTCTAGTGGACAGCTGCCTGATCTCTCTCCACAACTCACTCACCTGACAATACAGTGCTCTGCCACCAGAGCACACTGAGTCCTCACCACAAGCAGCAGCGAGGGGAGGGAGGGGACCACAGTGTAGCCATGGAAGGTGGTAGTAGGGGTGGATGCCCAGTGTGATGGGCCATGAGCACACCCTGACTGAGGAAGCCATGGCACTTTTTAGGGTGGAAACTAACACCCTGTCCCAGAGGAAGCATGTGCTCCTTATATGCTCTTTGTGTAAGCCTGAGCTGTGGATAGCCATTGGAAATCAGTTATTGGTCTCAAGGGGTATACAGCCAGCTCCATGAAACAGTCCTTGCTCTGACTTTCATTTTGCTTTTCTGAAACTTTTTTTCACTTGACATTCCCAGTTTTAAATGAACAACTTTTTTTATGGCCATGGTTTTATACTATTAAGAGTTGTGTTCCTTCTTTATAAAAATAAATGAGAATTTCAAATAGCACATTACTTGTTCAGATTTTTCATGAGAAAGTCCTTCCTACAGACCATGATGCCCTCCCTTTGAAGTTAGATAGTTCTAATTAAAGAATTCTAACAAAGAATTCTAATTAAAGAATAGCAAAAGATGTAAAAGATGTGTCCATGAAAAGGGAAAACCAATAGCTAGAACAGGAGTGTTTAAACTGTAGCATAACCAAAAACAAAAGCAGAAGACAGAAGAAAAGCATCATTATAATCCTCTTTGTGCCTGAATTCATGTAAATTAAAGTGTGTGCATTAGACATAGAAATATATGGAGACAAAAGCTTCATCAACAGGAGCACATGCTCATGAATATATTAGAAGTTTTTATTATCTCTACGTGCCTTTAAAAACAAGAATTAAAATTGTGTAGCACTCAAAAAGTTTTAAATTTGCATGTCTCCGTTCTGAAGCTGATGCAGATGAAACTCACTGGAATGGAGAAATTGTGTAGGTAGTGACAAGAATTCGTGAACCTTACCAGTGAAGTGGATTGCAGACCTGCTTGTGTATCTGCTTACCATTACAGCTGGATCATACATTAACATGAATTCTTGTAAACAGAAAAACACGGAGAGCTGTGTGTACACAGGGGAGCAAGGTACAGCTGAAAGGATTATATAGGCCAAAGGGCTTACCTATTTCTTAGGAAAGCAAGCATTAGACATTAATAGTGAAAGATAAAATACAGCTTCAATTTTTCCATTTTCGCTCTAAAGGCTTGGTTGACGAGCACTCTCCGTTAGGACAAAAAAACAATTTAGGAAGCCAACTCAAGAGGTCAAATGAAAAAGCTGCATGTAAGCATAGTAGAAGGAGTATAAGCAAAGCTTATGTTCTATAACAAGAGATTGTATACTGTTGCAAAAAGTGTGAGAATATTAATAGGTAAAACCACAGCAGTGATTTATGTTAATAGCTGTGGTGGAAAAGTATGTAGCCTCTTTGTGATTCAAGTAGCATGTTTTTAGGGATTTCACAGAGACCTGGAGCCTCTGTGCACTGGTGCTAAATATTCTCCAGTGCTTTTTCTCATTAACTCTTTCCGTATTTATGGACATAGAGAAATTGTAGCAATTTTACTTCAGGTGATTCTTTTATAAAGTTTTCTGTCAAGAAGCACAGATGTGCTTCCCATAAGACGCCAAATTGACCTCAAATCAGTGGTGTAATGGAGTGTATCGGCTTGCAAGGCATCACCACTTTTGCCCATGTGAAGATAAATAGAAATGGATGTCAGTCAGAATAAAGTCCATTTTTTGTCTGCAGTACTCTGTGTACTTGCTACAATTATACATAGAAACCTAAATGTAGATGCCACTAGCTTGTGCTTGTTTTGTCTTCCTTGAAATTTAATAGATAAACCAATCTGGCCTCAGTTATTGGACTTAGATTATAATTTTAGGAATCATGAATAAACTACTGTGTTCCCTCACTCGCCTTTTTTGCTCCTCACGATGACAGGTTTTGTTCTTTTGTGAGACTGAGGAGCTCAGATACCTTTTGTTAGCAAAGCACTGAAGAGCTGACATAGTTTTGACCTTTTCTCATGTGTCTATTATATGCAGTTAAATGCCACTCTGACACCCAATCCTGTCAGATCTCGGAAACTAAGCAGGGTCAACTCCTGTTAGCACTTGGATGGGAGATCTCCTGGGAATACCGGTGGCTGTAGGTTCTAGTCCCGAGGACTTCACTGTCACCATCCAAGCTCACTCTGCCATGGCAGATGAACCTTGGGAGTTAAAGGGTGGGGTCAGTTCTCCGCATGCTGTGCCTCACCTAAAAATCCACTGTGTGGGCTCGAAGGACACCCACATGTAGGTAGAGCCCTTCCCAAATCTTTGTTCACAAAGCCTAGCCATACCTACATACATACATACAATATATGCTGAATAATGTGGAAAAAAACCCACAAACAATAAAAAAATCCACCTCCACAAAATTTGGAAGGAATTAGAACTGCAGGAAAGAGATACTCTATACAACTTTGCTGTCTTTCAGTCAGGCTGATCTCCTAACTGGAGTCAAGAAAACGAGGTGGTTAGATGTCAGTATCTCAGAAGTATGGGGGTAGCTGGGAAGTTCCTTGGGAGAAGCAAAACTATGTGCAGGGGCACTTCAGGGAAAAAGGAATGAGAGAAAGATTTAGAACTCAGTGGCTAGCTCAGGAAGGAAAACAAACAAGGGTCAAGGATTGGAGATAATTCTCTAAAACCTTTTCTTAGAGAAATTGTCATGTCTATAAAATGTAAGACAAAATAGACTTTTTAAATACCTTTAAAATTATAAGGTTGTCTCTTTTTTTTTTTTTTTTTTTTTTTTGCAGTGCTTGTCATTGATTAGTATTGCTTGAAATCTTTGGTCTATTTTGCTGCATATTCTATGTGTCTGAATATTCTATGGGAATACTGATTCTTGTATAGTACTGAGAATTTCTTAAGGGCTTTGTTTGGGATTTGACCACAGTGATTCTGACTTTCTAAATAGGTTTCTGAAAAGTCATGAAAGGATAAAATTCAGCATATTCTTACAGTAATTTATTGGAGTTCAATATTGATTGTTATTGTTTTATCCCAATATCATTGTTGAGAATTTAAGCACATATAGTGATGCATTTGCTATTGAAGTTGGTGTCACAGCAGATTAAAATTTTGCCAGCTTTGGAAAATAGAAACAGATCTGTGATCATCAGAGATACTCAAAATCCCTGTATAGAGGATTCAATGAAATTTGAGCAAGGTGAAATGGAACTATTCACTTATTTTGTGTTGAGTATCATATCTAAGTTCATATTGTTGCACTGACATTTTTCACGAGTGAATTTCTAGTATTTCTTTACATTTTCATGAGTCTCATAAAGTTGATCAAACAAACAATTGTGTGCTGTGTGGTTCAAATGAGACTAAAAAAAATGCTATAAAGCATATACCTGCTTCTGCAAAAGTCAAAATACTTAACTCCTCTTGTTACGTGAATGGAAGAAGGACCACATTTTGAAGTCCTTAAGAGCAGATAAGTGTACTGATCAGTTTTAGTATTTGGCAAGTAAAAAACTAAGACTGCATTTGTGTATGAATGAGTACCCATGTGCATAATGAATACCTTTTCCATTTAAATAAGAGCTGCATCTGCCCTTGTCAGGTATGGCACAGGGTGCTGAAGGTTAAGAGCTATCTAGATAAACAGACAAGCTGGATGTAGTCACAGTGGATATTTTCAGGTTTCACCCTAGTCCCACATTGTTTGTCTTACAATAAAATAGTTGACATATTTAAGATGTCAATTCTATAGTTAGGTTGTGGAATATCAACCTTTCTTTACATACTGCGTGGTTTCTGAAAAGAATTGAAACCCATTCATTGAAGCATTTAACTTTGATTAGAACACCTAACTTGGAAAAAACCTGTTCTTGACTTATGTTGAGCCAAAGCTGCTAGATATGTACCAAGTGTTATCATCTTCATAGCCTATTCATTCATTCATTGATCCTAGCTGCCTGTTTAATATAATTTGACAAAACCTTTATGTCTACTTTTATAAGCATTGTGTTATCTTCGACAGAAAACTAAATCAATTTTCAGATTCATGGGCATTTCCTTGACAGATGTAAAAAAATGTCCTATATATTTTCTACAATTAGCAGAATAAGAAAACAGTGTGTGAAGAAGAAAAATGTGTTTCAAACCTTATATCTCTCAAAATTCTACCTACAGATTTCAGTTATGCTCACTATTATGGCAATTCTTACCTGGAATTTCAAGGCTTACATTTGAACATGAAAAACTTCATCCATCTGGAATTTAAGACCTATAATCCTTATGGACTCCTCCTAAATATTGAACAGAGCCCAGAAACAATACAACATTTTTTAATTCGGCTTTTCATCAGTAACGGTACCTTACAGGTAAGGTCTCAAAATCTCCCACTCAAGGAGAAGTAAATAAAAGTTATGATGTGTAAAAATTTTAATATTTTTCTTTTTTTTTACTGTAGAAGAATTAAAGCACAGAGAGTCTTTACATCCTTTAGTATTTTAAGGAAAATAGTTGTCTAACTTGCTACTGTTATGGTCAAATCATGACCAATATAATTAATACATCTCAGAAGAAGTGAGGTTTAAGGAAAATCTAATATTAATTATATTTGGAATCTCATACAAAAAGTATGCATTGAAACATGAAAATAAATAATGTAGGCTTTGTCTTTAAAAGCGGTACAAATTAATTTACTGTATTTTATATATGAAGTCTAAACTTACTGAACCTCCTCATATGCAGCTTCATTAAAATTGTCATAATGGAGGATGTGGAATGAAGTGAATTTTCATGAGAAAATTTACTGTGTAAGGAAATAGAGTGTATATTTATTAATGTGTGTCTCTCAATAGAAACATTTATCTTCATTATTATTATTTAAATTACTTCTTATTATTTAAATTATTTATTATTATTTAAATCACAGTTCCATAGGATCAGAAAAATACATTTGCTTGGCTTTTGGCTTTCATGGACAGTCTAACTAGAAATACATTTGTTTATAAACTGAAGGAGTAAAATGTGGTGAGGGCTTATCTTCACTTTTGGCAAATTATTCTGTCTTTTCTGAGGAAGAGATAAAGCTTGAGCTAAAGCTTGAGCTTTATGAAGAGGTAGGCAGATACTAAAAAAGCTATAAAAAGATATTAAAAGAAAAGTTACTTTTCTCACAATAGATCTTCCATTTTCCTGCTAAAAATTTCAAAAGTTTACCTGTAATTATATTCTTCTGTAAGAACTGTTAAATGACTCTTAGAAACAGCATATTTGAATTATATTTGCCTTCATGTTTAAAAAGCATGACCATACTAAATAGATTTATATAAAGTGAAGATAAACAGAAAAAGAAGAAAATTACCTTTTACTTATTTTTTTAATATTTTGATTTATATTGTGATATTTATATTATGATTATTACATTGTTACTGTCTTTATCCAGAACAAATGAGATTAGTCATGGGCAGGAAGTGATCCAAGGTTTAGAAAATGTTGAAGGCTTTAAGTCCATCTTACTTGTATTCATGGCAAAGTAATGATGCAGAAAAATATTTTTCTAACATATCATAAGCACCATAAAATATGAAAGTACTTTAATTGACACAAATCTATTCAGAGATCCCAGTGTGCCATGTTAAAACTAATTGAATTCACTTAATCATTCACAAAGCTGCTCAATTAAATGTAGATTTAAAGCCCAATGAACAAATGGTTCTAAGCGCACAATCAAGCTACAATTACAAGTAGACAAACCATGAAATCAAGTGCTTGTTCACATTAGTATAGGAAATTAAATGGTGCTCCAAAATGCTCAAGCTTGCATGCTACATTACATATTTGGAAGTGTAAGGAAGCCGTAAAATGGTAAGTAAAATTCACCCGTGACCAATGTTAATTTCAGATGGGTTGCAGATGGTCACCTTCTTTGCAATTCAGAACCATATCTGTTGAACAATACACAAGGATTAAAGCATTTTCATGCAGGTTAGAAAGCATGTATGTGAACTTTCATATTGCTGGTACAATAGACTTCCTGATGCAGGACTTTTAATGAAACATTAATTTTCCTTAATACACATGACATCCTTCAGGTTTTTATGAAGCCATTTGTTATTTTTAAACTCAAGTTTCTAAGCTTTCAACTGTTTAATTATTAGAAATAATGTAATTAAAACTCTTTCTCACTCTGCAGTATCAGTTTTTATGCGATGAAGCAGCAGAAGTCAAAAGCATCACTACCACTGCAAGAGTGGATGATGGACATTTGTATAATGTGCAAATTAGGTAAGTTTACTGTTGTCTGTGTTTATAACTGTTTCGAAGATCATATAGGTTGGGTAGTTAGTAAATTCGAAAGATATATCTCATTGACTATGAATGATACCTGAACATATGCAATAAAATCACATTATGGCAGTGTGGACTTCAACACATCCTTGGAAAGAATGTTTAAGTACAGTTGGACAGTGCTTATCACATCCCTGGTGTGCGTAGTAGAAATAAATTTATTTTCATTGAAATCATGTACCACAGCAAACAGAAACATTCAGTCAGGGAAAATGCTGTGCAGTAGGTACAAGCTACTCAATCAGGGAAATAGTTGCATTTCCAACAATGAGAGTGTGACTAATAGAAAAGTCTTGGAAAATAGATAGATAGGCAGAAGCAGCATCATGACTTTCATTGCTGTCACTGACTTGCAACTCATAATAAGATATATTATTCCTGTAAAAATAACAATACTTGCAACTGAAGGAGAA
Organism: Poliocrania exsul; assembly: GCA_035041345.1. Lineage (NCBI taxonomy): Eukaryota > Metazoa > Chordata > Aves > Passeriformes > Thamnophilidae > Poliocrania > Poliocrania exsul. Next base: position 89,715,520 of record JAWWLZ010000118.1, read on the forward strand.
TAAAATGCAAAGAGAATGAGGTAGGTAGTGAGGTTTCCAAGTTCTTTGTATATAGATGTATCTAATGACCAAATATCTGTGCTGATAGAATCTACAGCCTTGGAAGAGAAAGTTTTAGTTTCAATTTATAGGAAAGTTAAGAACCTAACAATCTCTCCAGACGCCTAGCTCCTATTGGGCAGCTTAATATAGGTCCAAGTCCCTTTGTCCAGCAAGAAGAAAGAAATCTAGCTGTCTGCTTGTCTCTCAAGTAAATTACTTCTTAAAAAGTTTGTGGAGAAGTACAGAAGGAATGAAAGCCTTTTATTGGAATAAGCCTTTTATAGCTATATGTGTCCAAATGTAGTTAAATGAAGAACTTTTGCAGGGCAACAAGGGGATAGTGGTGAGTGTATCCTTTATATTGTACCTTGCTGCCTCACATATGGCAGTGAGTAGTTGGTGAGAAAAAACATAGTTTGTTGCTGTATTTCAGCTATCGTCTCTGTCATAATTTTTTTCCGGTGCGGTAAACCATTACTCAAGCTCCAACCCACATAGTAACACCCCAAATTAACACATGGAGCAAAAGTTAGTAATTCACTGCACTTGTGCTTATCACCCAGAAAGCGAATACCATAAAACAGACATTGCTAATGGAAGCTACAAGCAAGTGTAAGCTCCTCTCTTACAAGGAATAAATAGAACACAGCTCTGACAAAAGTAAGATTCTCTAAAATCTAATAGCATATGCAGTCCTGGTTATCACTTCCTCTCCATATTGAAATAGAGAAGGTAGATTTTAATTTTTTTAGGCAAGAGACATAAGTATCATAAAGGCATTAAGCAGCTTCTGTATGAATAGTGACTCAAGTACTCTGCGAGTCCATTAAAAATAATAAAGGGAGAATACCAAAGATGAAGAAATCCCAAGTGATACAGAAAGAGGGTAAGGACAGGAGACATAAAATATCTATTAAGTTAACTAGTTTAAATGCATGCGAATTCAGTTGTTATTCCATTGTTGTTCATTTTAAGATCCCAGATTACAAAACTATGAATACCTGAACTGTTAGCAATGTGGTAGACTTTAAGAAAAACAGCCTTTCCCCTGGAGCTGGAGCATTAGAATTGCCATGTCCTTCTCATCATTCAGACATGCGTAAATTACCATTATGCAATCATGCATTTTCTCCCAACTCCATTGAGCAGAAAATAACGTGAATCTGTAAAACAGCCTTTGACAACAGCTGGAAAGAAAAATGAACTATTTCTACTTTTTGCTTTTCCTTTTGAGCCTTAAAAATAAAATAAATTAAATAAATAAAATAAAATAAAATAAAATAAAATAAAATAAAATAAAATAAAATAAAATAAAATAATAAAATAAA
>JAWWLZ010000118.1:89716989-89730202 GCA_035041345.1 Poliocrania exsul
TAAAATAAAATAAAATAAAATAAAATAAAATAAAATAAAATAAAATAAAATAAAATAAAATAAAATAAAAAAGTTATCTACTTTCCTTTGCGATGAAAATAATGGACTATGCTGATTTTTGCTATTGAAAAAGGACTGCGTGGCATTTATGGGATTGAGGTTAATTACTGAACAATTCATACTTAATCATTGTACTCGCTTTAGAAGACTAGAAATGGTTTTGGACATTGTTTTAACATGATGTTCTGCAGATGGCACCAAGTAGGGTGGGAGTGTTGATCAGCTAGAGGGTAGGAGGGCTCTACAGAGGGATGAGGATAGACTGGATGAATGTGCCAAGGCCAATTGTATGAGTCATGAGAGGAGTGGCTGAGGGAGTTGGGGCTGTTTAGCCAGGAGAAAATGAGCCTGAGGGAAGACCTTATCACTTTCTACAACTTCCTGGAAGGAGACTGTAATGAGATGAGGGTCAGTCTCTTCTCTCAGCTAACAAGCAATAGGACAAGAGGAAACGGCCTCAGGTTACATCAGGGGAGATTTAGGCTGGATACTAGAAAAATAAATATTCACAGGAAGGATTGTAAAGCTTTAAAACAGACTGCCCAGGAAAGTGGTTGACTCACCATCCCTGGAGATATTTAAATGTCATATAGACATGGCAGTTAGGGACTTGGCTTAGTGTTGTACTATACTGGTTCAACAGTTGGACTTGATGGTCTTAAAAATCTTTTCCAATCTAAACAATTCTGTGATTCTAATATTTAAATTCTTAGTGATGCAGATGTCAGAAAGATTTGCTGTGTCTTCTTACTGTCATCTTGTACATTTTCACATGTGCTTCAGTTACATAAAAAAAATGCTGTATATATATATATATATATATGCTTTACATGTTTTTGTCTTCATTGACAGTTAAATATGTATTGTTAACAATTAGCTTTGATAGAATCACTCTTGAAATATGTGTTACTTGTATAAAATTAGCATTTAATTTAATCAACTGCTATGCAACACAGCATAGTAAAACTTTAAATAACTGGTGTGAAAATTCTGTAACTTAGCAACTTTCTAGAGCTTTGCAAATGTATAATCTTTTCAGAACTGATTTTCAGTGAGATAAATATGTGTTGAACAATAGTATCTGGGAAATTGGCTAAGGCAAGATGGGAATGTAGGAGATACTGTATACTGTAACATAGTGGATACTCAGCATGAGATTTTCTTTGTTATGCCTATGTTAGTTATAATGATTAGGCATCATAAATAATATTAATAATAAAAATAGATTTTGTAATATTTTTGGAAAGAAAATTCTAATTCTTATTATGTAATGTAATCCTAATTGTTTGCAACTCTTTTAATGTAGTCTTGTGATGGAAAGATTTTCGTCTTTCCAATTCGCTAAAAGCAATGCATTTCAGCTACTGAAGATAAGTCATCTTCAAAGAATATACTACTTCTACAATTACGTATTGAATGAAAGAAGTAGACTTAAATGTAGTGAGTATTGTGTAATAAAGCTTGAAATACAGTGAAAATTAGATAGTGATACTATCTTCTCTGCTTACAGGAGAACATTTTATTGCTTCCTTTATCCAAAAGAAATAATTGCTGATATAAATTAAAGAAATGTCATGTCACACCTTTTTGGATATAATATGAGGAGTAGATTAGCATCAAAATCTTGGATATCTTGAATAGTTTTTGGATAAGATATAATGTTTTGCAGCAGATTAGACTAATTTATGGCATTGACTGCTAAAATCAACACATTGCTAAGGTTTGCCTTAAAGCGATGCCTGAGAGTTCCATTTCATATGTAAACTATTAAATTTGTGTACTAAGTCTGTTAATGAAAGTCATTGCAGCTGTTTTATTCATCTTTCTGACTATCATTTTGGTTTTCTTAAGAATGTTACCAGTCAAGTGAAAAATGCAGGGTAAAATGGATACAGGCAATATCGCATGAGGATTAGATTTCTGCAGGATATTACAAAGGGAAGGAAATAGACTGAAACACCAGAAAGTTATATGTTTGGTTTTATACTGAAGGTACAGATATCTGACTGAAAATGAGGGGAATGTTCTTCCACAATCTTCTAATTCCAGCCCTTAACTGCCTTCATTAACTGCTTTATCTTCTTCAACCTTTATCATCAAAACAAGTTGAAAAAATAACATGTATTGCAAAAACAAGCCAAAATGCAGAAGCAATAATAGAAATTTGCCTTTCTTGGTCCACTCTTCTCCTTTTCAGCAACAATTATCTTAGTATCAATAAAAATAGTTTCATGATTTAAATTAAAAAACCCTCCTTATTTTGTTTTTAATCTCCAATCACAGTTGTCTGCTGCTTTAGCAAATCTATTCACTTATAAATTGATTACACAGTAGATGTCATGGATACAACTTTCTTCAATGTGAGTCTATCCACTTTGAATTTTTTTCTTTAAACAACCAAGACCATTTGGATTACAAATCTGGTGTAGGTGCTCCATCAGTGTAGAAACTGACTACAAAATCTGGCAATTGCTTTTTGAAGAGGGCATAATTCCTCTCCTTTAACTTCTGTTGTTTGTAATTTCAGCTTTGCAATGGTTACCTACAGGACTTTTGATGGGTGATTGTCTTGCTTTTGAGATTTAAAAGTTTTCTGATTCTTCTAGTCAGAAAAAGATCTTTCTAACCATGCCATAGTACAGAATATGCTCACTCTGGAGTGTGTATATTGCTTGGTTTTGACAGTTTTTTATGAAGGTCTAAGAAAATCCATGTGGTGCAAAATATACTGTATTTATTATCCTTCAGAACATGTTACAAAGCTTGTATTTTCCCTAGGGCTTTTAATTAGGTAAGATAAGAAGATGACAGATAAAGTGGTTAGCAAAACCTGCAGATGTTTCTCCATTTTTGGGGGGTGGTTTTTTTGTTTGCTTGTTGTTTGGGGGGTTTTTGGTCTTTGTCTCTTTTTATTTCACTTTTATTGCAAATTCCTATTTTTACTTTATCCAAAGGTGCAGAACATTGACCTTCATACTTAACAGCATATAGGTGAAGTCATTTATCTGTTGTTTCATGTACCATTTAAATGCCATATACTCTTCCTAGTGAAAACATGCTTAATGGGACATGTTCTCAAAAAATAGTGTAAGCCACAAGATATTATTAACAATGGCTGCTGCTTAACTAGAAAAGTATATTCAATATTTTAAAAATATAGTAAGAAATATATTCTTGATCTAAAATAGCTTCAGGGTCTTTTCATTTTCTGGGCCTCTCCCAAGGAAGCTGTCAATGGACTTGCATCAGCTCCAAGATGTTTATTTAAGTACTTGGGCATAGCAGGGTTTATATTTATTAACTATACAAAAAAATTAAGGGAGTTGCTGGATCTCTAAACTGGACAATGACAGGGTCCTTACAAACATATTTCCTTAGCTATGGCTATGTTGGTCTTTTTTCAATCCCTCCTAAAGTGTAAAATTAGGAAGAATGAAATACTACACAAGTACTGACTTATCTCGTAATTTCTAATATTCACATGGTCTGAAACTTTTCCCACCTCAATGGACCTTACTTGGAAAAAGTCCAATTTACAACCTTTAGTCCAATCTATTTTTGATGTATTAACACTGATAATAAAATTACATTTATATTTCCTAAGTTCCACTGTATCTTGAGTCTTAGATTATATCTGCTACTTAATGTCCAATATGTATTGGACATTAAGTAGCAGAGTTCCCAAGTCAATTAAAACAAAATGGTTTAAGAATACAGTTTAGTTATAGAGCTGTTTTCATTTAAAATGGAAAATTATGAAAACTTTTCAAGTATTAATACTAATGTCAAGACTTGGATTTGTAAGGTGGAAAATAAGAATGAGTTGATCATGAAGTATCAAGAAAATTGGAAGGATTCTTTTATTATTTTGATTTGGAGTTTTTTGGACAGAGATAAAGAAATTTAAGGTAAAATACTTATGGTAACTTATGACACAAGTAAACAGGAAAAAGAGAAGAATATTCCCTGAAAAGGCTATTATAAAATATTTCTGAAAGGGAAAAGATGCTTACTTTGCAATGGCAAAGATGTACTATTGGCACAAGCAGCTCAAAAAATAGAAAACTCATTTCTAGAAGCTGAAGATTTCTGTTACACAGTGACACTTCTGCTGCCCACTAGCAGAGCATGACAGTACCAAAGAAACAATAATGATAGATTGAAGCAACAGAATCAAAGCAGAATAATTTATGAACTGTGAGACTGAAGCCAAATAAGAATCAAAATAACTAAAGAGAGGAAAAGTTTTGAAATCTTACTAGTCAGAATATATGTGTTTTCTAGTTCATTCTGGTATTATGTACCATACATTCAGAGAGAATTAATTAGATTTTAATCCTTTTACAGATAAGTAGAACGGGAGCCAAGCCAATAACATTTCCTCCTGTGACTAATTTTATTTCTTACTTTATCCTATACTTTCTAATTTAAATGTACTTTAATGTATCTTTCTATTTGGTGGTCAAGTGTTTAAAATACATGATGGTGTTTCTTAAGAATAAATGTTCAATTAATAAGTTTTTAGCTCATATTATATGTTTGTCCAAAAAGCTAATATGAGTCTGGATATGAGCTGGTCACAACAACCCCAGGCAGTGCTACAGACTTGGAGCTGCTGGAAAGCTGCCTAGAGGAAAATGACTTGGGGGTGCTGGTCAACAGCCAGCTGAGCATGAGCCAGCAGTGTGCCCAGGTTTAGCTGTTTAAGAGTGTTTAAATCCTATTCTATCTCGTGTGATATGTACAATGATGCTTAACTCTATTGTTCACATTATTAATTTCACAGAACATTCATACTTGCCAGAATAATCCAAATTGCTAATTTTTAAAACAAGGTAGTAACAGCATCAGTTGACATATGTTTTATATATTTTAAATAATTTTTCCTTACAAAAAAGTAATACAATGTAACAGTATCCTATTTCTGAATGGATTTTGTTTTGAGGAAAACAGACCTAAAATATATAATACTCACAATCCAGTACTTTCTTTTATACACTTAAATGTGCTGAGCTCTTTGATTTCCCAAAGTGATTTTAAGAACTCATGTTTTAACATTGGATGTCAATATATTTTATACAACAGATACATATTAATAAGGAGTAAATATATCAGCTATCACAAAGGAAGTTTAGTGAAAAAAAAAACAACAAACCAAACAGTTTAGGAATTAAAAAAAATTTTACAGACCTTTTTTTCCCTCTGTGGATGAACATATTGCATTATTTGAACACTCCAGCATAAGATACCATAGGCTATCATTACTGCCTAAGATAAAATTTCTAAAATTTCTTGGGTTTAGAGTTTCAGGCCACACTTATTTAACTAAGAGACCACTAGTTTGACCTCTTCTATGTTGTAAATGACCAATATTTTTTTCAAAAAAACACAGACTTCAGTTAAATCAAGCCCTTCAATTTCTTAATTATTTTCCTAAGATACAGTTTATTGTGGTCACCTCTTCCTAAACCTATGGCATTGGTATCAATTTATATAAACAGGTCATTCTGTCTGACAAACTCAAGCCAGTACTTCAGTGAAAAGCTGAAAATCAAAGGTGGATAAAGATTCCCTTCTGCTCCTGCTAAACTTGTGCCTCAGGTATGTGACCCTGGCTGTAAGAGCAAGTAGTGGCACCTCTGAGAGGTGTAATTCACTCTTCCCTCAAAGTTTTTTTTATCTGCTAGGTATCCTTTCACCACAAAACTCAAACTCTATTATTTGAGACATGTCCCAGAGAACAGAGAAACAAAAATAATTAGCCAATTCTGTACTAGGAGAAAAATACTGTTAGACACTGCACATTGCATCCAGAAGCCGGAAGGCATAAATTTTATTAAAGTCATTGTACTGCAGCAGATATGAGGCAGCATGAGTATTTGAGAGATGATACAAGCCATCCTTTTCACTACTGAAAAAAGAGAGATATGCAGAGAGCAGGACAAGCAGCATAGCTGTCTTGTTTATTCAGGCAGTGCTGTATGAATACTGTAACTTCTACTTAGTAAGAAGGAAGCTGTCTTTCTACTTTATCCCACATGATTCCCTTTCAGTCAGAGTTACCTGGAGGCAGGGTGATTGCATCTCTTGTGAAAGCAAATAAGCTTTGTCTCCCTGAAGGGCAGGATAGAGCTTGCAAAGAGTCTGCAGCAACAGTGCAGACTGAGAAAATCCTGGGGAAAAAACAGCATAGTCTTCCTGCTGTAGATGGCAAGCACTAAGATGAGCCTTTTAAGGACATTTAGGAAGGACTTCTTTTTAGGACCAACTGTATACAGTAAAAAAATTATTCAGGTTAGAGAAAAAAAATTGCTTTCAAGGCTTTCCTTTACTCTATCACACTTATTTGTGACATTTTCATTATTTAAAAAATGACCTTTTAAAAATTTGATTATCTTGTGTGCTAAATAAAATCTGTCCTTAAAAAGAAGGCTCATTTATGGGTTTTTTTGAGGAATCACTTCAACAAAAGGACAATTCAGAATGCCTTCAAAGGGAGACTTTTGGCCTCAGGAGACTTGGTTGTTTTTACCATGTTTAAATCACTTTATTCTCCTTTCTTTTTTTGGCTACTAACTAATGTTGCCCAACCTCACATAGAGTCATTTACCTAAACTGCTATTCAAACCACACCTATAAATGTACAAGAAATGCTGTGAGATGATCCAGGCTCTGTTGTACACGTTCAGAGTCATCCATTAACTTCAGAATTTCTCTAAAATACTAGCTTGAAGCTTGTCTTCTTAAAATGATCAATTAAATGTTTCTTTCAGAAACAAGAATTCTTCAGTAAATAACTATGACGTTATACTGCTGATGATACACGATCATAATCCTTTGGAACACTGTGCAGTAAAGATATCTGTTCTGCATTACCAAACACAGAAGAATACCTTTTGCTATTCTGAAGTCACTACAATTACTTTATTCATTCTTCAAGCACTAAGATTTCACAGATAAAGAAGTAGTAGAAATGAACAAAACCTAGAAAAGATGACAGGGAATCTTGATATTAATATTTTCATATCTTGCAGTTAGTTTCCAAAAACTGAGTAAAGTGGAATTGCTGCTTACATATTTCTCTCAGCATACAAAAGAACTTGCACTCATCAAATCTTCTAATAAAACAAAACAAAAAAAAACTTACTGCATTTTTTTTTGCAGCTAAATAGCATTATTTTATTTTTATTCAACATAATGTTAAAAAAAGCCCCTTTAATGGAAATAAAAACTGATCAGGAAATTGAAGCTTAATATGTTGTGCATGTTCCACAGGGTGGTTATTTTTCACAGACTTCTTATGGGTCAACAGAGAATAAGCAACTGCTTTTTCCTCACAATGTCATTGAATGCAATGGATTTAATTATACTAAATTGATCATAATAACAGTTAATAGCAATTTAATACCACCAATTAGTTTGATGCAAACTGATGTTTTACAACCTCTTTAAGATAAAAGCTTACTTAGTCTTGGATACAAATAACATTCTGTAGATTCTCAGAACTCTTCAAAGGAGACACTCAGACATTAAAATTTAGAATCCTGAAAGAAACAAATCTGTGGTGTATTTATGCTTGATCAGATTATTTAACTAAATAAATACTAAAAATGTTTCTGTCATAGCTACTTTCTTTTGCTTTGAATCTCAAAGAGATCATTAGTATCACTTCTAAGGATGAAAATTTTCTAGTACTGAAACAACTCATTCAAGGGACAGAAACATAAAGACAGTAAAGTAGGACTCTAATGAAAGGCAACTTATTTAAAACTTTGTTCTGTATTACTTTCTGAGGAACATCAAAGGATACTTATGGATACTAAAAGCGGGTTCAATATTCTATGGCTGCCTTCACCCCATGTCACAAGCATAGAAATTAAAATAAGGACAACACAGATAGGGTATAGAGACCAGAAATAATGTTGGCCTGCAGAGTTGATGTAAATATAAATTTCCACTGTGTAACTACCTTCTTATTCGTCATGGTCTTTCAGTTTCACTTCTAATTAGTGTTGTAAATTTATATCCAACTCTAAACTTTCTATGGTCTGAATGCTAGAATACTCTCATTTGAGCCAAGCTTTTCACTAAATGACACTTTATTTACATCTACATCAGGTTTAAATAAGTGCATATTGTTTTCTAACTTTCATTTCTCTAAGTAGGATTTAAGGTTGGTACAATGTCAGCAGCAAGATAATTGAAGGAGGAAACTGCAAAGACAGAAAGAGCCAGAGGCATAGATGACTGTTTTTTCTCCAGCTTTATCTACAGGAGTAAATAAAACTTAAATCTGAAGGCTATTCTCTGGACCTGAGGCTAACTGGCAGGTCATGTCTATAAAAATACTTACAGTAAAACAGTTTGGCAGCATGAGTTTGGAATGATTCCTGAATTGCACTAACCAGTGAACCTTTTGAGTTTCAGAATTGCAAGTTATACCTGACCTCGGTGGCAACTGCAACAGGAACAGTGATGACTTTGTGAAAATATGGATGATTACATGTCAGGCTTTGAACTCATGTTGTGGACTTATTTAGTGTAGAAGTGTAAGAGTAACCACTGTTATTCCTTAGAATATGAAACAAAGGTTATTTCCTCCCCACCTTCCATTATTAGAGAAATTTATGTTGTTAGCTTCATTGCTTATTTGTTTAGTTAAATCACCAAGAAATCAACTTCAGGCCCAGTAAATATGAGTCTGCTGTCAGAGGAAATGGGAAAAAATATGTTGTTGGATCATTAGTTCATCAGGAACATGAAAGTGTGTGTTGCCTAGTGTCTCAGTAGGGCAGAGTCAGCACCAACAAATATGAGCAGTGTAAAACGGTGCATATCACTGCAGAGTGAAAATTTCATGACTGTGAGTGTAACTGGTATATATTTTATCTAAATAAATCTACTGCAGGTAATAAGAAATTCTGCCTTTTCTGTAAATGTTATTATTATGAGATTGCAGGGGGTTTCTTTGCTGAAGAAAGGTGTCTCAGGATTATAGAATCATAGGATAATTCAGTGCAGAAGGGACTTCAAGAGGTCTCTAGCTGAATCTCATGTTCAAAACAGGGACAACCAAGAGGTCAGACCAGGTTGTTCAGGGCTTTATTCAGTCAGGTTTTGGAAACCTCCAAGGCTGAAACTTACACAACCTCACTGAGTAGAAAGGTCCAGATGTCCCATTCCTAAACTTGCCTGAAACACCCTTGTAAAGCCTTGAAGATTTCCAAACCATTGCTGAGTCAAAATTAATGCCACCTTTTAAATGTGACTCAAGAAAATATAACTGTTAATTATCAGTGACAATATGTTCATTGTTTTGTTGTAATTTTACAAACATAAACATTCTACTGCAAGGACCAGTTTGAGTATAAAACCAGAAAACATAAACTTCTAGATACTGAGTGAAAACCAGAAGAAATCATATGTTGTCTTTTTAAGCAAAGAAATCTGTAAAAGAATAATTAAATGTAATGAAAGAGAAATATGTTCTCAGGTTTAATAAAGATTTTCTTTAATAAAATTGAAGAATTTAGAGATTTTTTATTTTTATTTTTTAGAATACATGCTTTTAAAAACTTCCTTACTTCTGGAGGTTCACAACTCATATTTGATATAGTTGTTTTCAAATATCTTCTTGATTTTGTTTAATAGGCTGAATACTAGTATTATATCCTATATATTTCAATGGTTTTTAGTTTATTGTTGTTTATGGTCTCAATCAAAGTGAAATTTCTAGAGAAAAGTATAAGTTTCAGATAGATTTCCCTTTCCTATCAGAAAAAAACAGATTCAAAAATGTGGGGTTTTTTCCAGAAAGGCTACACAGCATGACTGACACAATACATTATCTGAACATCCCCCTTTCCCTCCTTCTCCACCCTCATTTGTTTTGTTACCATGTTACCATTTTATGATAATCCCAAAAATGTCATTTAATCATCACTGAAAAATGTCAGAAAATAAGAACATTGCATAAAAGGATTTGGATTTCCTACAGACATTTTCATATTTAGGTACTGTTATCCAGCAGTTATCAAATTATTGTATGACCTTTCCATACTTCTAACCTGTGAGACATTGGGCAATGGATTTGGTACTGTTTAGACAGAATTCATCTTCAGGTTATAATTAATAGGCCAGTATTTAATCATTACATTTATGTGATTACAAATGAGGAAATTGTGAACTATTACTGCTGGCTTGGACTGAGGCACAATTACTAGTGGCTTACCCAGCAAAAGTGCTTGAGAGTTGCTGTATGCATTTCCACATTTGTAATTATGCAAAAAGCTCTGTCGTCTTACCTGACCTTTAAAGCACCCAATGTGCTGATTGTAGGAAAAATATTCTAAAAGCCTGATGGAAATTTCATTGAGTGCATGTATCACCCAGTGATTGTATCATCAGCAAATGCTAAACAATAATGGTTCAAAGTTGTTATTCTAATTCGGCCAGACCCTGCTAGATTCAATCAAACACTGAGGTGCATGGCTGACATTCTAACAGGCTTAGAGTGAAGGCAGCTCATGCTTTGAATTGCATTAACTCATTTTCCAACATTAAATACTGGGAATTACTTTCAACCATTTTTTTTTTAATGTACACACACAAAAATACTTCTGCATATCAATCATATAGGCTATTAAGGACAAGTTAACAAATCTGTTTAAAGCTAATGCAAAAAGAACTACATTTGTAAATAGGATGCTTGTGTGATAGAAATACGTGGTCATGTAACTACTTACAGCCTTAGCATCTCAAAATATGTAGAAGAAATACGAATTAAAAAAAAAAAACAAACCCAAAACAACAACAACAAAAAAGAACAAACCACAAGCAAACAACCAAACAACCAAAACGAGAAAAGATGTTGTTTGAGCAGGCTCTCTTCTTTTAGGACATTTATCTATTAGCTAAAAAACAAAAAACAAAAAAAACCCAAAAACCTGTTTGTTCCACTCTTGACCCCCTTCCACTCTATCTTACGACTTATGTCACACTAAAATGACTCTGATTTAAAATATCTTATTATATATTCATAATTACAGTATTATTTTATCAGGAAGAGAAGAAATTTTAGATATTTACAAAGTCATAATTTTTCCTCAGCTTTCTTCTTGGAATGAAGATATCTGAAATGTCATACTGAATTCAGGCTTTAGGAAAAACTGCTTAATTGTTTCAAATAGAGCCACAGAGAATATATGTGTCAGTTACACACATTATCAGCAAAATTCCTTTGTAAACCAATAATGAAAATGGTGTCCTGCAGAACCTTGTGTATGTGCCTAGACGTACAACCATTGTATAATATTTACAAAACATGGTAGGAAAACATTCCTTTCCTTGATTGCAGTTCTAGATACATTTAGCTCCTTTTCCTCATTCATATTAGTTATTTATTAGCAAGTTCAAAAAATCTGAGAAAGAAAAAAATCCCCTAAACCAATGCATTAAGAAATTAATTTTTACTCCACATAATCAAAACTCCAATGATTTCTGTCTTTTATTTATTTTCTCTACTGTTTCTTTTACCAACAAACCAAAATTTTTTTTATTCTTCATCTGAAGTTATTTACTGTATTATGGATGGATCATTTTTCTTACAAAAACATTTACAGGCCTTTCTGGTAAAAGGATAACACTATGTATATGAAATTTTCTGAAAGCATCTCAAAACAGAAATATAGGGAAAACATAGAGAACTGTTTGCAAATGTTACTAATGTTAACTTTTTAATAGTTAAAAAACTATAGATGACCTTATCAAATAGTATGTGAGAAATCCTTTATATATCATCATCTGACAGAAAATAGCGAAGAAAGCTTTCCATGCTCTTTTTGTAACTAAGAAGTTTTAGAAGGTAATTTTGCATTGTCAAAGATAAATTGAATTCATACTTTACATATAGCATTCTACTTACATTACAGACATTGTTTAATAGGGCTGTAGTTTGGGGGGAATTTGGGGGTTGTTTTGGGGTTTGGGGGGGTTTTTTGAATATTTTTTTTTTACTTAAATGTTTTATAGCACATATTTTACAAAGATATTGGAGTATTTTTAATCATAGAGCTGACTGAACTGTGATTTGTTTCATGTACAGAGAGAATGATAGGCTGAAAGAAATTCCTACATGAGAGACTTGCTTAGTTCTGATAGTTCTTCACAGTGCTTTCTTACATGAAGATAAAGTGCTAGCTGCCAGTTGGTTATTGGAATCTAAATGACCTTTGCATCATTAAAAATTGAAGGAAACCAAATTATTCGCTTAGCACCTTCTGTTTATTGTTGAAAATTTATGCCTGCTGTTAAAAGCAACACTTTTAAGAGGATGTGTGGATGGGGGAGGGAAATGGTAATGTATATATTAATTCCAGGGCCTAATATTACCACCTTCAGCTTTAGGAAGGATGCTTTTGATGAAAAGTATTACAGATTATGCTACCTTTGCACTCCATAAAATGCTGTTTGTTTTAAATTGCTTTTGTGGGCTACATAACTTTTTTTTTTTTTTTTGTGATGAGAAAGAGGAGTATTTAAAATATTTGAGGTCAATACATGGGGTTTTTTTTCAAATTACAAAGCCTTCTTGCGATTACTAAAAATTGTCTAACTTTTTCATTCAGTCACTAGTATGTGTTTTGGCTTTTTTAGCAATTACACTGCTCAGACTTATAATATGGCTTCATTGTAATGGAAGTTCAAACCCCTAAGACATGCCAACTTACAGCTTGTTAAACAGCTTCTTTTATGTTTATACCCTATAATATAAACCAGCTATGTACTTGATTTTCTTTCCTTGTTGGTTTAGGAACAGCCAAATGAATTTGTCAGATAGACTGTAATGGAAACAATATATGATGGTAAAATGTGCCTATTTCTAAATTTATGCAGGCAAAACGTGTTATCATGTGAAGCAGAAATGTCAGTCCTGAAGTTATCTTCAAATACAAGTATAACTAGAAATTTCTGGTCCAGTCCATATTGGCTTGAAACAGGATCCATATTTCTTGGTGGTTTGCCTCATCGTTATTCAACAAAAGAGGTATTATTATTATTATTATTATTATTATTATTATTATTATTATTATTATTATTTATTATTTATTCTTGTTAAAGATTTTTGTTATTTTAGGAGTAGCATGTTAAATAG
>JAWWLZ010000118.1:89738528-89757492 GCA_035041345.1 Poliocrania exsul
CTTCCTTTCTTCCTTTCTTACTTTCTTCCTTTCTTCCTTTCTTCCTTTCTTCCTTTCTTTCTTTCTTTCTTTCTTTCTTTCTTCCTTCCTTCCTTCCTTTCTTTCTTCCTTTCTTTCTTCCTTTCTTCCTTTCTTTCTTCCTTTCTTCCTTTCTTTCCTTTCTTTCCTTTCTTCCTTTCTTTTCTTTCTTTCCTTTCTTTCCTTTCTTTCGTCATCCTTGGGTTTTTTTCTACTTGAGTGTACACAGTTACTGAACTCTGTGGATGTGTTCTGTAACCTGCAACCTGCAAGCATTGTAGCCATTAGTCTTTCCATTTATTTTTATCCTTACTAACCTTGTTCTGTTGCAGTTAAATTTTCTGGTGGATTTTTAAGTCTGATTTGTTCCCAGGAGAACACTGAAGTTTCTTACATTATATTCAGTGTTTTGAAATGTTTGGGGATTTTTTTAATGATTATATATCGAAACATATCCTATGTCTAGCTTAGTGCCAAACCAAGAGTTATATCTCTTGTCATTTCTCTAATAGTTCCAAGAAACCATTATTTACAGCATCTAAAAATGTAGCCCCTTCAGCATATTTTGTCATGATTTCCTACCACACTTCTTGGAAGTAATTAAACTCTTTTATTTATATGTGTTTTCTGCCTTACCCCTTCTAACCTGCTTTAGTATTTAAGAAGTACTCTCATCACCTTGGTGATATTTAACTTTAATATAATATTTTCCTTTCTGCATGAAATTTCAGAGTAAAATTATTTGTATTTTTTGTATATATTTTTTGACTACTTTAGTTATATTGCTTTTTCTGGTGTAGCCTACACCTTACATGATTTTTACTCTTGTGTCATAATAACCCAGTGTTTATTTTTCTCCCATCAAGATGCCTTTCATATTCTTATTGTTTGACTGCTTCTTTTCCTTTTTAGAATTCAGATATTTTTCCATAGGCAACTACTTGTCTCTTGAAAATAAAAAATTGTTCAGTGGTGTGATAGAGAGTTGTGTTTACACAAACATTCATATTATGATTTTTAACATATTTAGTTCTGTCATGTATATTTTGAATGTGAAATTTTGATTTCTTAAAAATTATATTTCCAGTAATGAGAAGAAATTAATGGGATTAGATTAGTATTTCAGTTTTAATCTAATTGCAATAATTATGTCTACTACATAATTGTAATATACAGACTTACCTAATCCCATTGATCCAAATATAAATATATATGAGACTTAAGATATTTTGCTGAAAGCATACAATGCTGCCCTCTAGGTTTCTTTGTTACTCACGTGCCAGTAACCCTTACGATCTGAGGATGTGTTCTTAAGGCTAAGCAATACAGAGAAGTGATACCGTCAAGGAAAAGCTAATTCATGTAATATTGTATTTCTTGCTCATGTTATTCTTTTCAAGTTAATCTGTGCTGTAAAGGCTGCAGATGACGATCTTGGACACTTCAGCATTTGAGATATCAACTTAGAGGAAAGAGGCTGTAATCAATCAAAAGGCATTGTAATCAATAGTGCCACATTCCTTTCTTTTTTTCCTAATTAGATTAATCCATATGCTTATAGTCATATTATTGATTTGTTAATTCTTTTTCTTACATCTGAGTATGTTCATATGTGCGTCTTGGATAATTCATTATTGAATTACCTACCTGAAAAAGGTTTGAATTGTTACTGAAGATCAATATTAGTATTGTGAGATCCTTAAATCTAAAACAAAGAAGAAAAGCTCATACAGACCACCAAAGTCTTGAATTCTGCTAGTTATAGTAAAATATAAACTGAGACTCTTAATCAAAATGTTGATAATTTTTTTCTAGTGTGTCTAATAACTTCTAAATATATAATATTTAAATAGTAGAGTAGAAGACATATAAATCAATTCTCTTAATTCAGTTACTAGTGCTATTTCCTGAATGCTTCTTGATAAGTCTATATTGACAACTTATTTAATTTGGGTTATTTTTCTAGTTACAAATAGTACTTCATATTTTATAAGGAAAATACTGAGAAGCATTTTTGACATTTACAATATCAGACTTATTTATTGTGGAAACTTATATTTCTCCAGTTGTATTCTGTGATATTTTTACTGACTCTATTTTAAATTTCATTAGAGTTGATTTAGAGAAGTTAGAATTTCATATGTGCCTATATGTACACATGACTGTATTTAGTATTATATTATATAAATATTAATATTAGTAATCCAAATACTAAAAGCAATAACAAAATAATCTCAAACTAGAAATCAAGAAATGTCCTTCACTGTACACAGACAGATAAGAAATCAAGATATTTTTCTCACAGATTATCTTCTGCATCAAATTAAAGGGGACACTGAAGGTTATATAAAGTGATACATTTTGACAAGGCTGTGTTTCACAGATGTGAAAAACCCTTATTATTGTCAACAACCCTAATAAAAATTAAAAAAGCATTTGCATTCCATACATATAACAAGTCAGCAGTCCACAGTATAAACTGATTACTACAAGCAAGATTAAAAATGCAATTCATTCTCATTAGGTAATGCTAAAATGCCAAGATCATTATACTTATTACAGAGCTACAGATCATCCAAATAGGTGGTATTACAGCTACACTATATTCTTGCACGAGAGAAGCCAGTGAACTTTAAGAAGTTCATGGCCCTGGGCCATCTGTGCAACAGGCCTTGACTAGGAGCTGCCACACTGAATGAGAACATTAAAAGCAATGGGTTTGCACTCAAACTCTGATCAGAATCAGGATGCTGAGCCAAACAGATTATTTCTAGTTTTCATTTATGTGAGAGTCTTGATAAACGTGGCTTTAACTGTGTTGTCTAGAAATTCTTTTATACAGTTAGAAATAACCAGAGCTCTCTGTGCACAGAGAAATCAAACTCCTGAAGATGCTGAACCTGAAATTTGAGATTTCTGAGTGTGGTGAAAAAAGAGGAAAAAAACATTGCAAACTCTCCTGCTGATCTTGAATGACGATGGTTGCCACTGTGTCACCGAAATCCCCTTGGAATTTGACTTTATGGAAGTCTTTTTCCAAAAGCATTTTAATTGTTTCGTCATTACTATGCTTGAATTCAGATTTGTGTGTTCTAAATGCTTGAAACTAACCAAATAGCATCTTTATCAAATTAAAAGACTGATACAAAGGCATCACTGAAAATTTCTGTCTTGCTCTCTTGAGATCATTTAAAAAAAAAATACTGGGGAGCAAGATGTAAATGAACTCTGTGTTTAGGGAATTTCATAAGATATTTGAATTCAGATTTCTGTTTAGTATGGAAGATAATTTTCTTTTGTTTCTGACTAATATATCCTATAGAAGGAAGTAAGGATTTGGGAACTAAAATGTAAATGAAAAGGAAAATTATATTATATCATTCAATGTCTAAAGGCACTGGTGGGCACACTCAGATGAATACACATACCACTGTAAAAATACGTATCTATTTGAATGAAAGTGCATGTCATGTATTTCCATGTGACACCGAAATTTTTTTATTGCAGTACCACTAGGGAATCTGCTCAAGCTCTTTCACTCATCTTGGTCAACATATCTGCAGCCGTTTCACACTGCACTGAAATGAAATGCTCTTCTACTTGGTATTTCTTGTCTGTTGGAGTTTAGAAACTCAGCTTTGTCTCCCTTCCAGCTTTGTGCCAGCTGTGGGGCTTTATTCCATTTTGTGACACACATTATACTTTTTGGAACTGACACCAGTGATTCAAGTAATCTGACAAGACAGGTCCATTGTGCACATTCACTTATCCATCCATTGGGGAAACAGTGGGTCCAGTGAGGAATGAGGTGGAGGAACTGGTTAGAAATGGCATAGAGAAGGCCAAGGTACTTGATGACTTCTTCACTTTCATCCTTCCCTCAAAACTAGCCTTCAGGAACCCCAGGATCCATCAGGATCATCAAGTCCAACTCCTGGGCCTGCACAGGACACTCCAAGAATCACACCATGTGCCTGAGAGCATTGCCCAAATACTTCTTGAACTCTGACAGGCTTGGTGCTGTCACCACTTCCCTGGGGAGCCTGTTCCAGTTCTCAGCCACCCTCTGGGTGAAAAACTTTTTCCTGATATTCTACATAAACCTTTCCTGATTCAGCTTCATGTCATTTCTTTGAGTCCTATCACTGGTCATGAGAGTGAAGAGATCTGTACCTGCTCCTCTGCTTCTCCTCATGAGGATATTGAAGATCACAATGAATGTCGTTAAAGCTATGTCATTTTGTATTGAGGTGCATCCTATGTTGGGGTGCTCCTCAGTGTCACTCTCTGCAGTCATTTAATCAGCCTTAAAGATGACAGGTCTTTTTCCATTATGGATTGTCTGCATTATTCCCACCTTGTTCCTGCATGTCAGCAAGTATGTGTTGGAAGACTTGACACTATTTTATTCCTTTTACTGCAGGCAACAACAGTGTCGTCTACCACCTAAAGATCCTCTTAAATTCAGTGCTTGTTCTTAAATACCAATTTTTATTTGATTTAATTCACCACCTTGCTACCTTCTAAACCTCTCTAAATTTTGGGTAATGGGATATGTTAGCATCACCTAAATGCCAGTTGCATGTTCGGTCACTCCTTCACTCTCCCTCCTCAACTTGAGAGTGGGAGGAAACAAGATAAATAAACTCATGGGTTGAGATAAAGACAGGGATATCACTTACCAAAACAGACTTGGGTGAAATTAATTCAATTTACTGCTATTTAAAATAGATTTAGGTAGTGAAAAACAAAGACAAAATAAAGTAGTACCTCACATGCTTCTTCTTCCCAACCTCAGATTCATCCTCAGCTCCTTCAACCCCTACCACAACTGGTGCAAGGGGAAAGGAGGGTTGTGGTCAGTCTATAACAATCCTTTGTGCTGTTCATTCTTCCCTATGCTTTTTGCCTGCTCCTGCCTGTGTCCTCTTCAGGGGCCACATTTCTTTCAGGAAACATCCACTTCTTCTGACATTGTCCTCTTCGTGGACTGCAGGGGAATACCCGCTCTAGCACCACAAAGCAGATGTTGATCTTGATGTTTGCACTTCTGTGTTGCTTTTTTTTTCTCTCTCTCTCCATGCTCTCTCCGCCTTTGTGGCATTTCCCCAAGGTGCTACTATTCTGGCTGATGTGCTCAGCTATGCCCTGTGGTGGGCCTGTTGGAGCTGGCTGGAACCAACTGTTTCTGGCACTGGACAACATCATTCTCTCCTCACACAGGTCATCTCTTCAGTCTCTGCACTGCCAAAATTTTGACACCTGCCCTCTATACCAAAATACCCTAATTTTACCAGAAGAAAGATGTTATTTTGGTGATACGCAAAGTATCATTTGATGATGTGCAAAGGTATGATTCTGTTCCTGGGAAGAGTATTTCCTTAAAAATAAGAAAGAACATTTGAAAGGGATGCCATTGTTTTGAACTTGCATGCAAATTGCTTTTACGAATTTGCAAGTTCAAATCCAGGTGATCATTTCTCTTTGATCACATTGGCAGGCCTAAAAGGTCACTTTTTGTCTTTGTTCTGTGAGAATTCTTATTTTCCCATGGATGCCAGGCTGACCTGCTGTTAAGCTCTTCAGTTTGTGGTTGATGTTGCCGCTTAATTAGTCCACAGCTCCTGCATACTACCGCAGGATTCTGGCAACAGCTACAGCTCATTTTTGTTGGCAAGATATCTCCTTGATACCTTATCTTGATGTATGGGCTGATGTGGGAATTGTCCTGGGATAAAAGTTTCAGTGTCTGTGTGATGTCTTTGTTCTTTGTCAACTGTGTTTTCCTTATTATTAACCATTTGTCTCTTCTTCCTGTTCAGACTGAAAAATTCAGGGCAGTTACGGACACTTGAGATGACTCAACTTCTGCTGCATACATTCAGTCCTTTTTATTCAATACCTTCCCATGTTCCCAAATTTCCTGACTTACATGGAAATGTGGTAGTATATATGTGCACTTGTCAGGTACTTCAACTTTTTTTGCCTATTGTTCATGGGCAAGTCTGGAAGCTCTTTCTAAAAAGTGATTGCAGCCTTGAAAGTGGCAGCATGCAGTATTATGAGATGCAAAGTACATTCAAGCAGTCTGCTACACTGGGTCTTTAGAGTTTGATGGAGCTATACCTTCACGTTGATATTTTGAAAGTTGCTTCTATTCATAATGAATATACCTTTGAGAGCTGTAGTTATAGGTTTACCACCTCATGTTACACAAACAGTGAAAAGGAATAATTGCTCCCTTTGTCTGGAAGCAATGGACCTCAACAGATGGCATCATCTGTGAAGATGACATTTCACTAATTCCTCTATGTGACTCTTTGGGATTCTATTTTTGAAAATTTCAGCAGGTCTTGTTAATGATAAGTGAGAAATATGGCTTGAGCAGTTAGCAGATAACTTTCATGAGTCCTTAGAGGTTGTGTTTGTTACCAGCGCCTTCCAGCAAAGCTTAAAGCATAAACTACAGTGAAGTGACTTAACACAAGAATGCTCTTCAGTGCTTGCATCCCAGACATCTGTCATCTAATCACTTTGAGTTCCTTCCAGGCACTGACTGAACACTGCACTATTTCCCAGCAGCCTTCCAAAGCTTGGGAGGAAAGGCTGTAATCATTCATCGAATAAGTGTACTCTGGGGTCTTTGGTAACAAGCTTGGTGGCAGACTATCTACTTAGACTGAAAATGTATGTGGACACATTTTCTTCCAAAGAAAAAGGTTTCACATATATGACTTCTTGCTCTGGCTTACCTCTCAGTTTCTTTTTCAAGGCAGAATTCTATCTGAGAGTCTTGGTCACTACACTCTTTCTATAAGCAGTGAAGAAGAACAAAGAAGAGCTAGGGTTCATCTCTTGGAAAAGGTAATGTGTTGAGCATGTATCAGCAGATACAGTTAGTGGCCTCTAATCTTCCTTTGTAGTTCTTGTAGTGATACAATCTGATGGTCTAAAGCTAAAACAGGAGTGTGCATGAGCAATTACTTCCATGTAGCTTAGGTAGGACTCTCATTTTCAGGAGAAACCAGACTACAGCCCATTTGACATAGCAGAAATATATTTAACAGCATGTACATCAGGTAACTATTGCAACCCAAATAACTTATCAGTCAGCAGTTCCCTAGATTTACTGTCTACTCTTTCCTTCTGTGTTTGAGAGCTGTAAGTTCATTTCTTTCAGACTGGTTCTTTATGTTATTGATGAGAATGCACAAATATTACCTTGTGTTTCTTTATGTGTTCCCTGCAACACAGCTAAAATCAAGAGCTAAACTCCTTTAGCTAGCAATTTACTCATCTGTTAACTTGTTTTTGATAACAGTAAGTGATGATGCATCAGCAGCAGTAATCTAACCACAAAACTCAATCTACATGAGAAAAAGCATGTTATGCAACTTCATAGCGCATTTTAATAGATAAAACTAAACTGAATATTCATCTGTTCCTATTTTATGTATGTGTGATTTTTCTCAAACTTTTTCAACAACAGAGAGGTTTATGCCACAAACATGAAGTTTTGGGTATATAACTTCATCATATTAAAATGCAAATCCATTAATTTCTCCTCAGGAAAAACAAACAAACAAAAAGCAAACAAATAAAAAAAATTGCTGCTAAATCCCACAAAATCCCATTGAAAATTACTTTTACCAATTAAACTTCTTTGCTTTGGATGGTAAGTGAAGCAAATTGTTGCCTCAAACTCAGTAACTAAAAACTTGCATGTTAATAGAAATTATACTAAGGTTGTTTATTTAATATTCCATAACCCTATAGTGCCTCCTGAATTGTGAACAATTAAAAAAAATCTTTGCTCTCACAGCTGTGTTTTCACAGTATTCTGGTATGGTAATTTGGGGGGTTTATTTCTTACCTATGTCACCATTGTCACTGGTGGTTGCATTACTTTGCTTTTCTCTAAAATCTTTAGTAGCAACTGTGTTTCAAGGGCTGACTCACAGTAAACGTTGCATCAACTACTACTACAACTGTTTCTTGCTCTTACCCCTTGGCAAATAGGCTGGGAGTGGTCAAGAGGCTGTAAGGGGACACAGCTGATCCCAGGTGATCAAAAAGATAACCTATACCATATAATATCATGCTCAGCAATGAAATGGAAGGAAGTTTTTCCAAAATAGGTGTTCCTCGGGGACTGGCTGGGCACTGATCTTCGGGTAGTGATTGCCTTTACATCACTATTTTTTTTCTTCGCTTATTAAATTGTCTTAATGTCAACTCACAAGTTTCCTCACTTTTTCCCCTTTTTCTCTCTACCATCCTGATGAGGAAATGAGAGCAAGATACTGGAGGATTCTTATCTGCCAGCCGGGATCTAACCACCACATTCCCTCAACTGCACTGTCACCCCAGAGGGACCTCTGTGGCCAATTTCTGTCACATGCTTACAAAGAATTAAACACAGTATTCTCTCTTATACTTCTGTTAGGTGTCATTGATGATTTGTGGGTCTCCAGCAGACTTTTCCATAGGCGAGAGCCCAGACTGACTAGCTGATAAGAACTGTCCATTTCACTAGGAACTACAAATGTCCTTATAAATAAATACTATGACAGTGAGTAGGAAGTTCTCTTTACTATTTGGGTTTCAACCTGGCAATACTTGATGAACATCAGCATTTCTGAAATTAAAAGAACATTAATAATACTTTGAGTGAAAAGCAATAAAGATCTCATATTGCAGTATATAGTAGTCAAAGTACCTGGTTTATAAATTGCAGGAAAGGTATTCCAGCAAGCAAATGGTCATATGATGTTATATGATTTTCCTAATCTTTGAGTGAAGGAAATGTCGAAATATGGGGTTTTCTCATGGAATCCTGACACAGGGCTGCATGAATATCCTCATGGTTGATAGCTTCCCACTCTTACCCAAATTTCTGGAAGTTTTCTGGGCATGATGGTCTGCACCACTTTCTTTAATGAAAGAAGGCCAAAAATCTTAAAAATAAGAAACATCCCAGGTTTCAGTAGAATAAAACCTTGAACATTTAACCTCTTCATAATTAAAGCTTAGTATGAAGTCAGACAAAATAGAAGAAAAGTGGCTAGACACAACCCTCTCCTACACACCATGATCTTGCAGATGGGTTTTTAGCCTCTCACTGCATTTATGAAATTTAAATGAATTTACATCTTGTTGGCCCTATTTTCTTCTCTATTATCTCTGAGCCTACATTCTCTGCTCTGTTCTCCTAACAGCAGTTTCAGTTGCTCTGCCTAAGCTGCAGTCTGGTACTTCCTTGCTATGCCTATTGCCTTCTGTCTGGGTTGTTACCTGGAAACCTTTTTTTTCCTCCTTATGGAAATAAAGCATATTTTCCCTTTCTACAGCTGTAAAGGTTATGCTTAAGGGAACATAATGCTAATTTAAAATAGAGGTAAATACAATATGCAGCCTATTACAACATCACACGGACACACAACTGTCTAGGAAACCCCTAGAATTGATTCTGCAGTATTAATACGTCAAGGGGCTTTGGCCACAGCTGCAGTATTTGTAACTTTGTCCTGTTCCTCATTTGTCTGTCACTCTTCTTTTCTCCATGTGTAAGGTCCAACTCAGTCTGAGTTTTGACAAGTTTTGTTTCATCTTTAATAATCCCTTTAATTTTGTGGGTTTTCTATCCAAAAGAGAAAACGTTCACTGAAGATGTAGGGGTTTTTTACCTAGACTCACTTTAAATTATGGTGATTCTTTTTTGCTCCTTTCAGAGTTAATCTGGGTGACTAGTGTTTCTGTAGTGTCCTTGACATTTTTCAAACTAAAATACAAGGTATCATTATTTCTTTAGGCTGAGTGTGTATTTGATGAATTAAAAACCCATCAAATATTTTGTTGAGGAATAGAGACTCTAGCAAATTTAAAAGCATTTGGTTTCCTGTTAGGCATGCTAAGTTGTTCTCGTAATTGTATGATTTCCCCTAGAACCTACTTCTCTAATAATGTTAGCAATCTTTCTGTGCCTTCACTCCCAGTACAGATCTCCCATTCTCATTGATCTTCTACATACAAGTTTCCATTATTTCAGTAACGATAAATTGACTTTGTGTTTCTTGACAGCTTTGACATTTTGCCATGTTGTATCATTCCTTTTCTCCAACAGCAAACAATGTAGGGGAGGCAGATTTTATAGAAAACTGTAGTAAATGGAGGCCATTCCTGATCCCTGGCAAATAAGCCCTTCAGTGCTTTTTGCTTAATGGATTCACTCTAAACTGAGTATCTGAATGTAACTATTGGGCCTGCAGTGAACGTCTGAGCCTGAAGAATAGTCAAATAACACATTTGCCAAGCCAGCAGGAAATGCACTCTGCTCTGAAGGTAGAGGCAGACTAAGCTGCTGTAATATAATGAAAGGGTCATTATTAAAAGAACATGATGATCACATTGTTTGTAAATTTGTGATTTTTGGTTTGCAACAAAAAAAAAAAAAGGAAAAAAAAGGAGAGAGGAACTGGCAGCTGTTCTATATGAAACCATTCGAAATGCAACTATTATTTTGTGCTCTTTCATCTAAATGAAATGAGATTTGGAAATGGAAAAATAGAGGAGGAGGAGGAAACATTCAATGAAATGGAACTGTGAGGAACATTAGCACAAAATCATTGATTTCCAATTTTATTAGTATTAATGGGATTCTTTCTAAAGGAAAAAAGGAGTAAAGATAAGTAACTTTGTCAGTGCCTGTCACTCTCGTCTGTGGTTTAAACCTTCCTGTTTACTTACCTAGCTTTTATTTACTTTACTGTGCTTGCGGTTGCTGATCACTGAAAACCATATATATAACTACGGAAAGCTGTTTTCTCTGTGTATAATAGTAACAGAAAAAAGCATTATGTGGTTGTGTCACTGTCTTAATCTACAGATTCTTACTCCAGGTTACAGAATGCTATTTTAGAAACTATTGTTCACAGCAAAGGCAGAATAGTGAGGGGGAGGGGAAGGGAGGCGGGGAATAAAAACACGTACATTTATAGAATGTATGTAAACAAGTTAATTATAAGATTAAATTCCAACATAAACCTAAAATAATAGGAATATCCCAATTTTCCACATAAGCCTATATTTTTTGGCATTTGTGAGCTTATAGAGCTACAATACCTGAAAAATAAGCCTATTGATTTTAACTTACAATCAGTTTGTGAAAATGGTGAAAACTGGTTGTCCATTCTGCAGTCCTACTGTCTATCTTCTGGTAGCTTTCTTGCATACAATAGAATACTTTTTAACCCTTTAAAGGGGTTGGAGAAGAGGAATTTGGATTAGCCAGATGTTTAGTTAGATTCCTAGTTATCAGCATAAATGAGCGCATGAATGCAAACCTCTGTGTATGTGAGCATGTGTGTGTGCATGTATATAGGTTTTCATATAGGAAAGTTAATTGCTTATGGCTGCTGAAATTCTAATAGCCAAAACATCACGTGAAAAGTTTTCTGCTTATATGAAAAAGCCCCTGCTGAAGAAATGTCTGAAATTATCAAGCATCCTGTGTTTTGTGCCATTTTACAGTATAGAGTTTGTAGAGTTCTTGCAGGAGAGAATTTGGGGCTCCTGGTGGACACCAATATGAACATGAGCATGAAATGTGCCTGTGAAGCAAATGAGGCTAATGGTATCCTGGGCTGCATTAAAAGTGCTGCTGGCATGTTGAGGGAGGTGATCTGTGCTGTATGCTCAGCCCTGAACAGGCTACACCTGGAGCATTATGAGCAGTTCTGGACTCCTCAATATGAGAGACACATGCCCATATTGGAGAGAGACCAGCATAGGGCCACAAAGCTGATTAAGGAACTGGAACATCTCTCCTGTGAGGACAGGCTGAGAGAGCAGGGGCTGTTCAGCCTGCAGAAAGCTCAGGGGCTATAGTTGCCAATATGTACAAATATCTGAGGGAAGAGTGCAAAAAAGGTCAGAGTCAGACTCTTTTCAGTGGTGCCCAGTGACAGGACCATAGGCAATGCAGGCAATGGGCACAAACAGAAACATAGGAGGTGTCATCTGAATATCAGAAAAAAATTTTCTATTGTGAGGGTGTCGAAGCACTGGCACAGGTTCCCCTGATTGAAATGGGAGTCTCCATTCATGCAGACATTAAAAAGCTGGACATGGTCCTGAGCAACTGGCTCTATGGGACTCTGCTCAGCAGGGAAGTTAAACAAGGTGACTTCCAGAGGTCCCTTCAAACCTCAACAATGCTATGATTCTGTGAAACACCATAGCCTACATGACGTGGCTTGGTTCTTTTTTTCTAGCTGTGGCAGGATAGCCCAGCCTGATAAGATTTCAAATCCAGTCAGAGAATGCATACTATGCAAACCATCATGCAAGCTATCATGCAAACTCAACTGCTGGCATCAGGATGCTGTCTTGGTGTTAAATTATGCTTAACCATTCTGGTTCACCAGATTTCAAACACACATCCTGCTTTTGAAACAGGATTTGACAGATAAGACAGTCCGCTGGCCTGCAGATCTGTGACTACCAGTCAATCCCTTTATCCTATTAAAGTCCAGTCCCCTTCCATAGTCAGGTTCTTCTGACATAACCCTTCTTCGGGTGTATGTGTGGAGATTCCTCCCTTGGCTGGGGATGCCCTCCAAAGATACTTCTTGAGGTTGAGAGAAAGAGATCTCCCCGCAAGCAACTGTATGGATGAGTTACATCAAATCTCTACTTAATAATTATTTTCTTTTTGCTATCTTTAATATAATTGTTTTAATACTTGCTTAAATATAGTGCACTAGCCTATCTTTATTATATTATTTTAAGCAATATTATATTCTACTTGTACGTTTTTAGATTTTTATGTTGTGTAGTAAATAATCCTGATTGAGATCTTTTGTCTTATAATTTGTAATAATAAATTATAAATTTTATTTAGGTATTCTCATTTTTCCAATCATTAAAACTTGTGGGACAAAAGTGGTTCAATCACACATCTGTAATTCCTTAAATTCAATCCATTGACATAATCTGAGGCTAAGGCTGGGTTAAGCCACATCGAGACTCCTCTCTGAGAAGGAGCTTAGAAAGCAAGGGAGTCCTTTCTGCACCTCATGTGACTCAATGACAGGGCTTCTTTAACAAATTTGTTTAACCCTTCCACTCCCACCCATGACACTAACATCCTGTATTGGATGCTACCAGAGGTACAGGATACAGGTTCAGAGCTTGGTGAAGATAGTTCTTTACTTTCTTCTAATATTTCTGTTTCTAAGAGGAAGGTAGGGGAAGAAACCTGCATTTTTTTTTTCTAACCTTATTCTAAAGACTTTTAATAGCATTGAAAATTTCATAGCTTTTAGAAAGTTTTTTGGTTTTTTTTTCAACAAGAAAGGAAATGCCTGGGAAGGATGATAAAAGCATTAATTCTCTGGAAAGAGAAAGTGGCTGACCTTGTAGTGTTTGCCCTGCACAACAACCTGAGGTATGTTGAGAGTAAAAATAGAACAGGTAAGATTGCATCTTGAGAATAATAGAGCAGGTCAGTATTGAGGCTTAAAACAATGTTAGGGAGGGAGAGGAGGGAAGTCAGTTCCAGGATTTGGATGATGCAATCAAGAAAGGAAGCTGTTTAGAATTTACCATGCATGTTTATTTATTTTAATATTTGGAGGGGGGGAGGGGTGTTTAAGAGAACTTTCTTCAAGATTCTAGTTTTTAGAACATTGTTTGATTTCTCCTCTAGATCATCTAGTGTACAATGCGGTTTCATATGGATCTGATCTTTTCTTTACTCTGGTTTTCCTGGGGACTATCAATTCCAAATTAAATTTGTATATACTTTAGGCAAGGACTCTAAATCCATGAAACTCATGGCAATTATGAGAATCTCAGGACCAGGTGTGTCTTTCAACAAGTAGTATACAAATCAAGGTGGGGAAAAACAAAATTTAGAGATGGAGCAAAACGAAATACTCCAAATAAACCAACATCACCCTTTGGCGATGAGTAGGCAGTACAGAGATAGTTCAAAGCTCTGGGGAAACACATATTGTCATAAGTCTCTCAAGCCTGTGGCTCTCAAAAATGGAAATTCAAACTAAACCAAGTAATTTGATAATTAAATCCACTGCTTGCCTCACTCCTTTGATAAAGTTTTTTGTTTCCTCAGGAGAGATGAAAAAGTAGGTCATATGTCCATTTCTCAGTTGTGCCAAGTTAAACTGCCATTAATCTCAATCTATGTTAGTATTATGAATTATATTTTCCTGTTCTATTACATTTGTCTCAAGGCCAGTAACACCTAAATGAAAGACAACGCATACAGCAGTCAGTAATAATCTCATTAAAAATTAATAAAGATTTTAAATGTTTACTCATTGGTAGAGTTTTTTTTTTTGGTTTTAGAACTCAAAAATTTGTACTGTAGTAAGACAATTAAATGCATTTTGGATGTACATGGATTCATCATCTTCTTGGCAAATCATGGTTAACATTTTTATGTTATCTGTCTACTGTAGATACCCCTCTGATCACTTAAATATGTGTGACTAACATCTTGGTGACTGTGAAATGCACACTACTAAAAACCTTGTTATGTGCCAGACGGCTCTCATCATTACCACCTTCCTAATGCAATAAACCTCTAGTTCTCACCTGGTCCTGATACTTACATCTATCTCATTGTTAAACTTAGGATTCTCTGAAGTATTTTGGGGAAATGAAGGCATTTACAGAAAGGCATAATGTGCCAGCTGATACATTCCTTAAGCAGAATCATACATTATGATTATAAGCATAAACACTGAAATTGTTTAGGAAAAGGGCAGAAATTGCTAGCCATAAAGTTTAGGAACATACTTCTGAGTATTCATATCACTTCTGAAATTGCAACATTGCACTTGCTTAACTGCTAGGCAAGAACTAGTTTAAGAGAGAAGGATTATGGCCAAGAAAAAACTTTCACTCGAATCTTTCAGTCTTCCTGATTTTAATTAATCCTTTGTGACTTAATGAACCATTCCAAGCTAGAACTGTGAGAATCATGGAAAACTGAGAGTGAAACACTTAGCGCTCAAGTTACCAGTCAATTTAGAAGATGAAACGATGCAAGAGGAATGTGAATGTCTGTTAAATGGTGATCTGGTTGCATCAGAGTCTGGGGCCAGGCAGAAGATCAGTCTGGTTTCCACTGTGAAGCACACGAATCCAGCAGATGGTTCACCAATACTGGTTCACTCACAGGTCCACTATGAGAGGGGATAGTCTCAGTTCCCTGCCCTATAGCACAATAGACTGGTAGAACTCCTGACTTGCTGATTTCCCATAGTGGGAGAACTACCAGGGCTGCAAGTTTTGCAACCTCTCATTTGAGTGGCTAGAAGAAATGTGAAATGAAGATCACAAATGTAAACCTGTACCACTCTGGGCTGTATAGGGATTTTTTTCCTGCCTCTCTTCAGTGTATTTGATTATGCTTTACCATTCTCACTACTTGAAAGTCTTGTGATAGATTCAATATCCATGGCAGATACAATAAAAGTAGGTTCAGGATAATAATAAACTATTAAAACTTTCAGTAGAGGTAGTTAGATGAAAAAAAAAATAAAAATCTGCATTTAACTTACCTCTTAACCCCTTTATAGTTGTGCTAGTAAAACTGAATTAAAATGCTTTTTGGATGTTTGGCTTAGAAACACAATTTCAGTGTAAAATCATCTATTATATTAAAATATGAATTAAATTAAATGTTGGTGTTATGCACAATATTTCTTTTCATGGCCAGTATTACTCAGGATATAGGAGAGATTTCAGTTCTTTGTGTTTCACTTACTTTATATACATGATGGAATGTAGGCGCTTTTACTAGTACATCTTCCAATTTTGCTTTCCCTTTTCTGTGCTAGACAGAAGCTGACACAATATTCCTTCTCCCATATTTTAAGTTTTTTTCTTTTAGTGTTTCTGTTTCAGAGCTAATACCTCTTTTCATTTTCCTATACATTTTGAAATGTCTTTAAACTCTTTGCTTTACACTATATTGTCTAACCATAAAAATGCTTGTGGATTGAAACTGGAACTGAGTAAGAAAAGTGTTTTAAAAAGCAAATATCAGAAAGCAAAGTAATGAACAGAATAAATACATCACACACACTCCTCTGCCACTGTCTACTTCAGCAGCACTTCTCAAAGGAAGGGGAATTTCTCTCTCCTTAGTAGCTATACAAATTGACCGGGGTAACCTTGTCCATTTTGCTTAAACTACCAGAGTCAAAATGAATATGGTTTAATTTTTATTAATTAATGTTTAAAAAGTTTAAATCAGCAAAAACAAAAGTTTCAACATTTTTTTGGTTTAGGTGATGTCTACCGCTAATGTTGCTTTGAATCAATCCTTGAAAACTTTTTGGCGTGAAGAGACTTGAAAAAATGCATATCCTGCTTATAGTCTATTGCCTTGAATGCAGGCAAGTTTCAGTGCCCTCTAGGCAGAGTACAAAGGCAGAATAAGACCCTGTTGGATTAAGCACCAAGGCAAACAGACTATGCCTAATCCAACAGGGTCTTATAGGTAGCCTGTATAGTTCTATTTTGTGCTGCGTTTCTGCATGTAATTCAGTGTCTAAGAGAGGAAAATAGGTTGTAAAATGACACTTTTTAAAGAACAAATTCTTCTTTAAGGATCACCACCACAACCCACAGAATTTAGGGAGGTTTTTTAAAAAGAAAAAAATTGGTTCTTACACCATTTTTTTAGTGAGTTTGATATTGAAGTTCAGTTTCAAGCAGGTTAAAACTGGTTGTTGAAATTTGTTGCTGTAGGGCTAATCTGAAGAAAATACAGAGGTGAGATTATACCTTGCTCAATTTCAGGGTGTGTTGAGACCATTTCATATGCTTCTAATCACTAGCAGAAACAAAAAGTACAGTGGAGAATCTGTTAATGTTGATGGGGGGTTTTTGGGTTAAGCATTTATTTCCAAACTGTCGCTCATTGTTTTAGTAAATACAAACAAAAATGTTATTCAAGTATTGAAAAATAAGTACCTGGGTTATTTGATTTAAGTTTGAAATATTGTAATTTGAAAATTTTTGCAGTTTTTTTGCAGAGAGTTCTACCAATCAGACTCCAAAATCAGATATGTTTCAGGAATCACAAAGATATGAAAGACTATTTGTAGTGGGTTGAACCTGGCTGGATGCCAGGTACTCACTAAAGCTGCTCAGTCACTCCCCTCTTCATCAGGACAGAGGAAAGAAAATGCAACAAAGGATTCATAAGTTGGGATAAGGATTGGGAGAGATCACTTACTTATCACAAAAACAGACTCAAAGTGGGTAGATTAATGAAATTAATACTAATGGGATCAGAGCCGAAGAGAAAGAAATAAAATAACCTTAAAAACGCCTTACACCCACCCCTCCTTCTTTCCAAATTCTACCTCCTCCCCTCCAGCAATGCAGGGAGACAGGGAATGGGGGTTGTTGTTTCTGCTGCTGTCAGAGAGAGGAGTCTTTCCCCTGATGCCTGTAGAGTCCCTCCCACAGGAGACAGTCCTTCACAAACCTTCATGGCATGAGCCCATCTCACAGGCAACAGTTCACAAACTGCTGCCACATGGATCGCTTTTCCACAGGGTGCATTTCTTCAGGATCAAGCTGCTCCAGTGTGGGTCTTCTATAGGACCACACATCCTACCAAGAAAAACTGCTCTATTTTGCAGACCTCTTTTCACAGGTCAGGAGGTCCCTATGAGGACCCTGCTTCAGTACAGGCTTCCCATGGGGTCCCAGCCTCCTTCAGGCATCCACCTGCTCCAATATGGGCCCCTCCATGGGCTGCCGATGGATCTCAGCTCTCCCATGATCCTCCACGGGCTGCAGAGGCACAGCTTCTCCACTGTGATCTGCACCATGGGCTGCAGAGGAACCTCAGCTCTGGTGTCAGGAGCACCTCCTCACCCTCCTCCTTCACTGAGGGAGTTGTTCACATGTTCTCACTCCCCTGTTCTCTCACTGCAATTTTCCTCTGCCCACAATAACTGTTTTTCCCTTCTTAAATACGTTATCACTGAGGCATTACTGTCATTCCTGATTAGCTCAGCCTTGGCCAGCAGTGGCCTGGAGCTGTTTGGCATTGGCTCTGCTGGACACAGGGGAAGTTTCTGTCAGTTTTTCACAGAAGCCACCCTGGTAGCTACTCCACTGCCAAAACCTGGCCACAGAAACCTAATACACAACTGTATAGTGTATTCTGGTACACCATAATATCTATAGTAAGAATGTTTAAGATATATAAAATTTATCTTGAGTGGGGACAAATGAGGAAAGATTCTGCTATGCTTTGTTTTCTTTCCAGTTAAGTACTTTTTTTAAAATACATGCTCAGATCGTAAGCCGAAAACTAATTATATTATTTATGAATCTGTAGTGAAATGACAGCATGCAAGTTCATTTCATTAGGAACTCAATTCTAGGTTAATTCTACCTAACAGCAACTCTAATTTAGGCTAGTCTGTAAGGGATGTTAATAAATGCATTGGCATATATGTGTGAACTTTTCCTACAAGGTAAGTATCTGTACTCATTTTTGTCAAGTATAAAGGGCATTTAAAGAGCATGGTTACTATGTGTCAAACATATCTGAATAGATTCTGAATAGTGAATTTTATTAAACTAAATTTCTGGTGTTTCTCTGGCCCTGACATTTTCAAGCAACATAAGTATTACAGTTTGTCAGCATATTAATGTACTTTTGTAAATGGAAGAAAACCAAACTACATGTGAAGTCTGCACTTTAACTTGCTAATCACAAATGAGTATCTGTTCTCAAAAACAGCAGAATACGAGCTGCATACTTTTGATCCTAAGTATCAATTGCTCTTATTAAAGTAAACAAACTTTCACGGAGAGAACGGACTCCACAGCACGAATCTATGAGATTCAAAGCGAAGCCATTTATTTCACAAAGTACACAGCTTAT